>CM016562.1:28219590-28341523 GCA_003412495.2 Echium plantagineum | reverse complement strand
CCAAGTTCAAGTCAAGCAAATAGACCCTAAAAGTTAGCATACGTAGGAGATAAGTAGATTGATAATCGAACCCAATCGTTGATACAAATTTATTTGTATCTGAAAAGTGCCTTTAAGAGTTTATTTATATTAAAACTTTTTTGACGCTACATTGTTATTTATTTGTCTAAAAATTATAAACAATTTGAACTAATAAGGAGTTCTAATTTTATAATTGTGTTTGTATACAAAATTTAATAAAAATGCATAATTGAAATTTCTCAAATTTATTAATATACAAAAACTTCCGCCCATCATTTTTCACTAGACCTCAACCAAGTTTAATGTGTTATTAAACACCCACGTAAGAATTAATATCCTAACTCCATTATTCTCCATAATCCCACGTAAGAAGTAGTATATATTTGTCCATTTCTACAAATATAGAGATGGACAAAAATCCCCTACAAAAATGTTTAAAATGTAACAATTCATTGTTTGTGGATCAAAAAGCGAGTAAAAAAATACACATATATTGGATGAGTGATAAAAAATAGACAAAGTAATACTAGCATCAGCTGAGTATCTTAGTAAACGTGAGTATCTTTAATGTCATTACTCTTTAAAATATGTATCATCGATCGAATATGGCCATTAATAACACAAAAGAATCGTTGATGTGCTATTAATGAAGTCCTTTTTTAATTGAGTAAATCAATTTTCACATGTACTTAATTTCACAAGTCAAAACCTTGAGAAGCGTCAGTGTTTCAACGTCCTTGTTACGGCAGAGAAACAGTTCTCAGTTCTCACTGACCAAAACAAGCCAGGTCACACTTTACTCTCAAACCTTCAGACATTCTCCACTTGGCATTTTCCTATTTTATTACAATTTATTTTCTGTATTTTTCTGCTTGTATTCTCTTCGTTTCCCACTTTAAGTCGTCAATTATTAATTTATTGTAATAATAAATTAAACCCAAAGTAGTACTCGTCATCTCGAACTAATTAGCCGCTCGCTTGATTTCGAAATTGTAAAGTCAAAATCCTCGATTAATTCTATCTTATTGTCCACCAACATTATTTCTGACTTGGACCTTTGTTTTTTTCTCCTACTCAAGAATCTTATTAAACTAATTATTTACATCACTTAACTAAATCTCACTATAACTACTTTATTTTACTTTTGACATGTACCATTCTAAGTCTTAATTAGAAACTATGTCTTTTTTTTGTTTTTGTGAATTAGCGTTGAGGTGAGTTTCGAACTCAGGATCTTCTGGTCACTAACAAGAGCTTTTTCACTAGACTATTCGATTGACTAAATGGATCGTAATAATTGCGTTAGAAAAAGTTAAATAACGTTGACGATTCAATAGGTTAGTGACATCTGATTCAACTTTTATGTACAAGGTCATGGACTCATGGGTTCAAGTATCGTTAGAGATAATTGATTCATATTCCATTCTATTCGTTATTTATAATACTATTGTACTCGTACTTTCATCGCAAAAAAAGCTAAATAACACTAATTAAGCAATGTAGAGGTTAGAAGAAACTAAAATGGGTAACAGTCCACCCAACTCTGAAACGCAAAGATGATAAATTTGTCGAAAGTTATGGTCCTATTAAGATTTGTTATCCTAAGATTTCTTTAAAAAACCATCATGTAATTCATACAAAATCTAGAAATCAAATTGTGTAGTTAATGCATTAAGAGAAATCTTAAAAAGAAATTTTTTAAGAGAATCGTAACAAGCCCGCCTTTATCTTAAGAGATTGAAGAAAAATGACGTATAATTCACCGTTTTATAGGACTAATGGAATGATAGTTAGTTTTGTGACAAATATAAAAAAATGAAAATAGTTAAAGTGTAACTAAGCCTGTTTTCTTTTGCTAATATAATAGTACTTCATAATAACTTTTGGGGTAAAAAAGTCAAATCATCACCATTGTTTTTACTGTTGGGTGTTTTTAATTACTGATCCAAAATGCCCCAAATTCAACTTTTTGGGGCATTTCTTACTTTAGATAATTGACAAAAAGAAAAGGGAATATTTGTGGGGGATATAATCATTTAGACATAGTTTAGGCAATCTTTCTACAGTAACGAGGTAATATAAATATATAACCAAATCAAAAGGAGAAAATTTGTAAGCTTTATCGTGATAATTAAAATATTTATTGAACTAGTTTTTAGTGAAGAGATCTCATGCATTTGTCCTCATTCAAAGTTGTGCTAGATTCTCTCCCGCAGCCCCGTGTCCGACTTCTCATTATATTTTTCTTACTATGTATTCGATTTGAGAAGATTGTTCATTTTAAATTTTTATTAGGTTACAGGGAAGTTAATACAGCAATGGTCTTAGTAATTGAGATTAAATTGTATTTTTGTCATAATAAGTAATGTTGCAGTAACTCTCTGATAATGTACATGTGATTCGTAAATGGTCCATAAATTAACCATGTCGTTAATAATAATGGATTTTAGCATTTTTTGGGGTGAAATATAATTTTGAAATTCTTGGGGTCCTTTTTTGGAAAATGAGATTGCATTTTCAAAAAATTGCATTTTCACCTCAAAATGCTAAGGTTCGTCAATCATTAACGGAAAAATTACAATGAATACGGAACTAAATACTAATACGCATGTCACAAACAGTAGTCAAGTCGTGTGCAACACACTCTCCCTAAAACTGATTTGACCTCTTCCCTTGGAGTTCGAAAATCGTGAAAACCGAACAACTCCCGGATTTCGAAACTGCATTCGTTCTCGCAGGTCGCAGAAACACACCTGGGCTCATTTTTTCTAATCTCATCTCAAGCTTTGCACGCATCCCCGCCTCCCTGCGAAAGGCCTTAGCATAATGATAGTAAATCAATTGCCAAGCTGTTGGTTTCCTTACTCGACGAACATGCTTGGTAGCCGGGTAGTATATATGTTAGTATTTTTATATATAAAAATAGTTATATAATATGCTCTGAGACAAGGTAATGAAATTTAAATAACCTATTAACATTATAAATGTGATATTATATATAAAATCATTTATAATTCCATTTGTATAAATATAATTATTAAATTATATATTTTATATTGAATAGTTATTATTGAAAATGCAAATTTTTATTATTAGTTAAACAATATGTGTGGTAGATATTTTTATTGTGAACTTTTTTTAGAATGTCTTATAATATAAAAAAATAAATTTAGAGTAAAATGCCTTAGTTTATTGCCAAATCTAGTATACTAAAATAACCAAAACAACATTATATTAATTATTTTAAAAATACCATTTTAATCTTAATATTAATTTTAATGAAATAATTTTTTAAATATATTTAAATTAAAATTAATATTTATAATGTTAAACATTAAGTAATAAATTACAACAATTATTTTAATATTTTAAATAATACATAGAAAAATAAATAGAAAAATAAATTTAATAAAATATATTAAAATATTTTAGTTTAATTAATATTTTATTTTGAATATTATATTAATTTTGATCATTTTTATTTTATTTGATATGAAAGAATTCGGTGATAATAATAATCATTGGAAATATATTCGAAATCAATAAATTGTATTATTTCTTCAATTTTTACATGATATGGTATTATATATATTTAATTTTTTATATTTAGTCTTATTATCTTAATTAGATTTATAAGATAATTCCAAACAAAATGATTTTAAGCAATTCATTTTCATATACTCCCTCCTTCCTAAAGTCTATTTCTCATTTTAACTTTTCACGATAATCGAGACAAGACTTAAAATGTAAATATTTCTTATTCTACAAGTGTAAAATTATAAAAGTTATATTTAGAAATATATGTAAAGAATCTAATAAGATCCAACATCATTATTATTTTTTGAACTATTAAGAGTTCATGGTTAAAACTTAAAAAATTTGACCCCCATGAATTGGAAATACAAAATGGAAAGGAATGAGTATTCTCCTTTTCGACTTTGTTTCATTACCTCTAAATCCATTCCTTTATACTAATATAACAAAGAACTATTGTCGCATTGCAACAATTTTTTTTTTTGTAAATTAGCGATGAGGTGAGTATCGAACTCAGACCTTCAACAAATTAAAGATGCTAAAATTTCTTTTGGTAAATCATATGAGGAGAAATCGGTTAAATAGCATCATCAATGATACAAATTAACTTAGAGCACACATTTAAATTTTTAGCAGAATAGCACAAAGGGGGATAAAATGACTAATTTACCCTCCATTTGTGCTATTCTGCTATTTAACCCAATTTCTCATCATATGAGCACCGCCCTGAGTGTCTATATCCACAAATCAAAGGAAAAGGAAAAATAAAGATTGAAGAGTATTACAAGTTCGGGTCTAACGTTAACATTTTAATAATAATTCTATATCAAGGAGGTCATTCTATCCTATCTCTATAACGTGGTTAAGTGTACCAAATGTGCATATATCTTAGGTTATCACTATAAAGCGAACCATATATACAGAATGATATAAATTTAAAATTTGAATTTCTGTTGGTACCCCATCTTATAAGTTTCAATTGACTGCTAAATTACCTGCTTCCAGCAACCACCAACAATATTATGACTTGTTCCATTGCTTATATAATCATTGATTTACAATCACATGATTTTTCTAGTATATTCAAATTCAAAGCAGCTCATCACAGACCATGTAGAAGATTTATTATAGTATTAATAATATGATAATATATGGCACTTTTATAGAAAATAAAGAAACAAATTATTGTAAAATGGGCAAACAGGGTCCATAATGCTGATGGTTGTTAGAATTGGCAGGTGGGTCAAGTGATCCACTTTGGGGAGATTTAATTGTGGGTTATGGACTGCTAATGAATCATTATCTAATAAGTCATCATTGTGGCATTTGTGGGGTTGGGCAGGGGTGGTCCAGTCGAATCAATCACAAAAAATGGACAACTTAAGTAGTAAAATATATTAGTCAATCGAATAGCTTTGTGGAAAAGACTCTTGCTAGTGACCAGAAGGTCCTGGTTTGAAACTCATTTCATTGCTAATTTACAAAAAAAAGTAGTAAAATATACTCCCTTCGTCCCTAAAAGATTGTCACATTTTGACTTTTGGTGGTCAAACTTTAGAAAATTTGACCATAAATTCTTATTAAACGATAAGAAATAATATAGTTTATAGGATCTTGGTAGATTCGTCTCAATATATTTTTTGAAATATCAACTTTTTATAATATTTTCGCATGTAAATAAGAGATATTTACGTTTTAAATCGTATTTTGTTGGCTATGAAAAGTCAAAATGTGACAATCATTTAGGGATGGAGGGAGTATATGTATTTTTGTTTTGAAAATTAGCGATGAATTATGAATACAAAGGTATTACAATAATGATTACAGAAATTCATAACTAATAGAATTAGAGTATAATATGAGACAAATTTATCACCAACAAGGTTTTTGAACTCATGACCTCTTATGTAAAAGATTGGGTCGGATATCACTAACCTATTGAGCCATCAACAATTAATAAAATATATTCATGTGAAAATTTTCATTATTATGGTTCTTGTTTCTTACTCTATCATATTACTATATTAGTTCATTACTAGTGGTCATAGTCTTTAAGATACTGTTTTATGAAATCCTTAATTTCAAGGACCCCAATTTGCTAAATATTTATCATAAATATAACTTTTTTCGTTTTTTAACTTATCGTTCTAACAAAAAAATTTATTTTTATTTACTTGTCGTTTTACATTATCAAGGCACTTTTTGGTTTAATTTTCCTATTATGACCTTGTCATTAAATGAGCATGCATTATATTTGTCTTGGAACTTGAGATAGTATTTTTTATTGTTATAATAGATAAGTGTATATAAGTACTACCTAAATATATGATATCCTTAATTGTTGTGTCAAAGTTTAAAATGACAACTAAACAAACGGAGGTAGTATATAATAACCTACTTATCAATCCATAATCGGTCTACTAAACTAATATTATCTCCAATCCATAAAGAGTGTAATGATTGCCTCATATAGTTAAGTTACAAGTGGAATATTAATTGGAGCAATATTCCAATAAGTGGAATATTAATGATTACTTTATAAAGATATAGATGACAATCGTGAATGCATTAATATTCCACTAGGCAAATAGGGGTATTAAGGGAAATAGTGTATTGTACATTGATTTAATTTATGTAAAAAATTTTTTTTGAATATTCTTAAAATGTTTAGAAAGACACTTTTTGGATTTGAGATAGCACTAGTACGTTAATAGCCTCATTAGGCCTTGACTTAGACAATGTAAAAATCAAGATTATGATAAGAGGTCAGACATGAAAGGAAAAACATCAAAGTGGTGCAAAAGAACTTTTAGATAAAAATACTAGAGCATTTAACTTGTGATTATCATAGCCTAAACTTAAAGTTGTCTTATATGATCAACACTTGTACTATAGCTACAAATTTTTTGGAGTCATTAGTTAATTATCGTAGTATTATATAAATCCGATTGAGCCGGTTGGAGTCGTTTATAGTTTATTCGGACATCTAGATTCGGTTCAATCCCGGGCGTGGTACCCACCAATTTTTTTTCATTTGGAGCCAATTGTGGGGTCTAAGAAGGGACCCAAATTCTTTTGCAGTGGAGTTTTAAGTGGCGACCAATTCGAGTCGGCTCGATAAAAACTCTAAGTTTTTCGATGATACTATTTCTTGCTTTCAAGTACCATAAAACAAAATCCAATGCTCTACATACACGAGAATTTAGGCAAACTTGCACCCTCTGAAGGGTTTTTTTTAACTTGGACCATCCTCCCATATTTTTTTTTGGAAAACTAGAGCACCCCTCCTCCTGGAAGTGACTAATATAGCCTTAATGAAATTCACTCCTTCTTCATTCTCCATCTCATTAAACCTTACCCCCACTACCACCACCCCCTCCCGCCTCCCCTCCTTGAAAATCACCCTACCCCACCCCCTCCCCTGTTGGGAACAACTCGAAAATCATCCCCGCCCTGCGCTTGTTGGAATCTACATGATCACCCCTGTCACCACCCTACTCTATAAACCAACCCCACACCAACTACACATAAATTAACCACAAGAATTAGATAAACACCAACCACGTATCTCAAACATTGTAAAATGTTC
Source organism: Echium plantagineum (assembly GCA_003412495.2). Classification (NCBI taxonomy): domain Eukaryota; kingdom Viridiplantae; phylum Streptophyta; class Magnoliopsida; order Boraginales; family Boraginaceae; genus Echium; species Echium plantagineum. The sequence goes on along the minus strand of CM016562.1, from coordinate 28,334,379 downwards.
AAAAGATTAGGTTTTTTCAAAGATTGATTATTCTTGTTAAAAAAGTTCAAAAGATTAGATTTTTTGTGTAAAAAGTTTAAAAGATTGGATTTTTTTAAAGTGGGGTGGGTGAATTCGTGGGTTTGGTCACGATTTTGTATGGGGGACGGGGGTTCGTGTTTGGTGACTTCAAATGGGGGAGGGAGAAAGGCGGGGATGGGGGTGATTTTCAAACGGTTTCCAGTAGGGGTGGGTGTGATTGTCGGGTAGGGGGGAGGGGTTGGAGGCGGGGGTGGGGTTAATTTTCGAGATGTTTCCAGTAGGGGCAGGGATGGGGTTGGGGGAGGGGATGGTGGTGGTGGTGGTGAGGTAAGGTCAAAGAAGACGAAGAGAAATTCATTAAAGTATATTAGTCAATTCCCAGGGAGAGGGATGCTATTGTTTTGGTAAGAAAATGTTGAGGGTATTCCAATTTAAACTTCCTGGTAAAATTAAACATTGCATGTTCAAGATCTTGCACAATAGATTGGCAACAAAGGATAACATGATAAAAAGAAAGCTATTTGTTTGCCCTAATGCATGTTGTGCAAATCGGAGGAAGAAGAAGAAACCATGTATCACCTTTTAGTCACATGCCCATTATTCAGGAGCTCAAAAACATGACTCAATATACCACAAATAGAGTCCGCAGCACAGAACATCAGAGAAGTGTTTGAAGCAACAAAACAAGAAATATTCCGAGATAAATTCAAGCTTGGGTTACCTATTTATGGGACCTCTGAAACCCGAGGAGGAACAAGCTACTTTGGGAAGGCACATGCAGACCCCCAAGAAATTGCTTGGTTGGGAGTACTATATGGAAGCTGAAAGGTCGACCCCAAGTCTTCTCCTCCAACAAAGACCAACGACGGGATTATGACATTCTCAGGTCCATTCCACGACTACATCTTCTCAGTCTTCAGGCCATGTGAGGGAACTGAACATCACCGAATTCTCCGGAAGGGATCGTTTCTGAGGATCGATTAGGATATACGAACAGGAGAGGGCCTTTTAGTTTTCGATTTCTCCATTATGAAGAGGAAGAGTATGTGGCTCTTCAATGAAGTCGAAGGTTAAATAAGGTGTTTTAGGGTGTAGGCTTCTAAACAATAGGGTTCATCTTGTTGGGCTTGTATAACTGTTGAGCCTAACCGAGCAGATGGACCAGCTCTTTAGACTGTTGAGTCTGGCTCATGAAACGTTTTTTTTTGTATTTATTTATTGATTTCTCCATCTATTCTATAATACATCGCTAATTATCAATAAAAAAAAAATTTGCCTAAAGTCTCCTACATACATATTTAAACTATTTCAAAATACCTTTTCCTCACAAATAATGATTAAAAATAAAAACTGAAAGATAATAAGTATTACAATTAATCATACTAAAGAAGATAACTAAAGAATAACAAATCTTATAATAATTATAAATTATATATCCTAATTATCAGTGGTATGTGATGACTAATTCTTCACTTACACTAATAGCCAACATATATGTAATTGTGCTCCATTAGTGTTCTCAATATAGTGGAGGCGGCTTAGGTTTGAGCACTAATTTTCGAAGGAAGTGGTTTGTGATATACACTAATTGCCAATATATAAATTATTGGAACGGGTCGAAAATCAATATAAACAATCGAAACAACAAATAAATAAAATAATAATACTTGTATAAAAAATCTTAGCTACAGCTTCTCAAGTTATATTATAGGGAGAATGTAACAGTTAAAATTTTTCTCCATATTTTTTCTTTTTGTAATTAGTGATGAGGTAAGATTTGAACTCAGAACTTTTTTGTCACTAACGAGAATTTTTTCCACTAGACTATTCAAGTATTTCAACAACTTCCAATATGAAATGTACATATACATTTCAACAAGCCGTAATCAAATTGTGAGACATTTATTAATTTCCCTAGAGAGAAACATAAGGCTAGTTGACCAATCGTTAAGTGTAGACATTCGTATCTAGAAACAAATTGGTAATTGCCAATCCACTACTACACATATTGCCACAATCGAACACTATCGTTATTTTATTAATGCATGAAAGTGAGAACGAAGAAGCCGAAAATACCACGTTTTGATTTTTAATAAGAAACACAATCACATATAATTGCCTGTCGTGATGGAAGATTTATTGGTGATTTGAGTATCTCTTTAAATATACTCCCTCCATCCCTAAAAGATTGTCACATTTTGACTTTTGTTAGTCAAATATTACAAAATTTGATCATGAATTTCCATTAAACGATAAGAAATAATATAGTCTTGTGGGACCTTGTTAGATTCGTCTCAATATATATTTTTGAAATATTAACTTTTTATAATTTTTTCGCATGTAGAATAATAGATATTTATGTTTTAAATCGTGTTTTGTTGACCACCAAAAGTCAAAATGTGACAATCTTTTAGGGACGGAGGGAGTATATAATAACTAAGTTGACTCTTTCCTTAATCGCTTCGAAAATGGAACTAAATGCTTTGATTGAAAAGTGATGAAACTCTATTGTAGTGGTTACGACATGAATTTAGGCCAATAAATGAATTGGAAAGCTCGAAAAGTTTGATCGTATTCGATTAGGGAAGCTCGGCTCATGGCTTGATTCGAAAAAAATCAAACGTAGAATAGCTCGGCTCGCCCTTCTCTTATATATTAATACTCTAAATTCTTGGAGGCATGACTATCATATCTTCATTAGTTATGGTGTAATCCCATACCGTGAAACGGTGAAAACAAGAACCTCAAACCCGAACCCACTCATCTCCTCATCCTTTTGCTTGTTTTCAATTGAAGATTTGATGTTGATGCATCTCCAATCAGTTATGTATTAACTTAATTTTTTGGTTCAATTAGGTACTCAAGTTTGCATTTTGGGTTTAATTTGGTACCCGAAAGGTCGTCGGCTCAGGATATTCGGCTCGAAAAAGCTCGGCTCGTGGTTCGGTTCAAATAATCGAACGTAGAGCCGAATCTTCATTTTTGGTATTCGGCCGAATCGAGCTGAGCCTTGAATTCCAAAACGACCGAGCCGAATCGAACCTTCAGATATTAGGCTCGATTCAGCTCGTTCACAGGCCACGACCAGGGACTAGAGTTTGCCTTTTAACCACATTAACATAAGGTTTGTTTATTAGAAGAGTTGTTTCCACGTTACATGTACTTAACACTCTAACATTTTACTAGTTATCAATATTAAAATATATGTTCTTGAGTTATATTTGTGTGTTGATTAGAAATTATTATAACTAAATTTACTAAAAATAGTAGTAATAAGATTTACTAAATTGATAATAGGTTGATCGAATCATTCCGACTTAGTATAAAGTTAACACCAAACTAATTAATACACATAAGTTTGGCTCTAGGTTTGATATGTTATTGGCATATTTTGTGTAAATTAACGGTGAGGTGAGTATCGAACTCAGGACCTTCTGGTCACTAGCAAGAGTCTTTGTCACTAGGCTATTCGATTAACTCTGTTATTGGCATATTTTGAATCAATATTGAGGGCATAAAAAATATAAAACCTATTTGAGATATTTGTACAAATAACTTATAATTATGGAGTACTACTATAAGATAATATAAAATTTTCTAAGTTGAAGGGGCACTACGTCCTTTTTTCATCACTTCTAAGCTCCTCAATGTGTATGTTATATGTCCACAAGATATCTTCTATGTCATCATATTTACTCTTTTTTTTTAATCTTAATAAAAGTGTCTCTTTAATTATATTAAAAAAGGGGATAAATAAGGATATGACAAATTCGATATCTTCGTGTTCGATTAAATAAAGTCAACAAAGGACAATTTGCAAGGTTGGCATTCTCATGTTCTTCACTTATACGAAGTATATTTTTTAAAACTGTTTATAGTCACCATGTGGGTCACATTAGAGTTTCTTAAGTCTTATCTATAAATAAGATGATCGATCCTTCATGCAAAATCCACAAGTAATTTACACAAACACATATCATTGAATAAAAATGAGCTTCTTCATGTGGCAATTCATCTCATTTCTTTTTGTAATCCTGAGTTTCCTCACCGATGCTAATATTCTTCGTCCCAAACTAGTGGTAAGTCGTTATTATCTATCCGGCATGTTCAAAATGGCGTTGAAATTTTTTAATTTTGGTACGAAAATGTATATATATACTACGCATAACGCACATTTCTTCCATAAGTTGGAACTTAATCATTTTATAATGTGGCTTGCATGAATGCCAATGTTGTTATTGTTGCTACGTTAGTGTTATTATTTACTATTATTAGATTTTGATTTTGAAAGAAATTATGATTTATGAAGATGTAATACTTTTTCTCATTATGTTATAGATAAGAGAAACTCGGTGTTCGAAGCTCTGTGCCACCAAGAACATATTGACAGTAAATGGACTATTTCCAGGACCAACAATTTTTGCTCATAGAGGTGATACAATGCTCATTGATATCATAAACCAATCGAAGGAAAACATCACCATTCACTGGTAAGATTGATAATCGACGTAGTGCAGTAGTACGTGTACCGTGTACGTTAAATTACACTGCCTTACGGCTTCTGATCAGTCGAGGTAACATGTTTAAGTAAACACAGATGAAGTAATCTAAAAGAATAATCTGTTTTTGTCTAGGCATGGGGTGAAACAACCTCGATATCCATGGTCCGATGGTCCTGAGTACATAACCCAGTGCCCTATCAGACCAGGAGGAAGGTTTAGCCAAAGCATTGTTCTTTCTGATGAAGTAGGAACGTTGTGGTGGCATGCTCATAGCGATTGGTCACGAGCAACTGTCCACGGTCTACTTATTGTATACCCGCCTCTAGGATTGGAGCCTCCTTTTCCTATTCCTCCTGTTGAAGTACCCCTTGTTCTAGGAGAGTGGTGGAAAGCTGATGTCAGAGAGGTTATGAACGAACTCGTTAGAGGCGGAAATCCACCGGTTTCTGATGCCTACCTTATCAATGGTCAGCCTGGTGACCTATATGAATGTTCAAAACAAGGTAGTTTTTTGTTGACACACATGCTTTTTATTTTTTCAATTATATTCTTTTTCCCATTAATTTGCAATATAATGTAACTCACTTCTTACATACTACAGAGCATTTTCTTACATACTAAAGAGCATTTTCTTACATACTTCAGCTGCATTCAAGTTGAAGGTGATACCGGGAAACACATATCTACTCCGAATGGTAAATGCAGTGATGAACAACATCATGTTCTTTTCCATTGCCAACCATCAACTAACCGTCATTGGAACCGATGGTTCGCCCACCAAGCCACTGAAATCCGACTACATTGCAATAGCACCTGGACAAACCATGGACGTCTTATTAGAAGCAGATCAGGAACCAGACCGGTACTACATCGCGGGCAAGCCCTTAAGCAGCTCGTCCATTGCTGAATTTGACAACACCACTACCACCGGTTATGTAGAGTACGTTGGACTCTATACACCAACGCCAAACCCGCCCCTACCCCACCTTCCAGGCTTTAGGGATGTAAATGCACAAGCATCATTCACCGGGCGTTTAAGGAGTTTAGCGAATTCATATTATCCGATTAATGTCCCAAAGGAAATAAACACAAGGCTAATGTATACTCTGGCATTCAACTTAGTACCCTGTTCAGGTAGTTCTATATGCAGAGGTCCTGGAAAAACCCAACCAGCAGCCAGTGTTAATAACATCAGTTTTGTCCATCCCAAAATCGACATCCTCCAGGCCTACTATAATCGCATAAATGGCGTGTTCAATGATGATTTCCCTGATATTCCGCCCCTCGCTTTTAACTACACGGCGGATTTGGTTTCGTTGGATTTGGCTAAGCCTCAACAGAGAGCTGCAGTTAAAGTCCTTGAATATAACTCCACAGTTGAGATTGTGTTCCAGAACACCAACATACTCGAGGGAATCGATCATCCAATGCATTTACATGGATACAATTTCTATGTTGTTGGATGGGGTTATGGGAATTTTGACAAGGAAAAGGACACTTTGAAGTATAATCTTGTTGATCCTCCTCATCAGAATACAATTGTAGTACCCAAAAATGGATGGGTTGCTATCAGATTTAAGGCTTCTAATCCTGGTAAGTAGTTTTTTGCCATTTGTAAAGTTTATTCTCGTCTTCTCGACGTAAATTATTGTCTCAATGTCTTAAAAAGGCATCTGCATAAGTGTCGTTACAGGTCTCAGATAGTATGCAGCTTCACCCTTGTGATAACGGAGATACTGTATTTTCGAATTTACGAAAACTGAATGGTGTTTTGTTTGATGTATTTCAGGTGTATGGTTAATGCATTGTCATTTAGAGAGACATGTGACATGGGGAATGATGATGGCATTCATAGTGAAAGATGGACAAGGCCCTCGAGAGAAAATGTTACCTCCACCACCAAATATGCCTCCTTGCTAAGAAGTTTTTATTCTATCCCGGTTTAGCCGAAAACCGGTCAGAACCGGACCGATAACAACGCTACATACCGTGTATAACTTGAGATTGTTTCTCAAATATAAGAAAATCCCATTACCCCCCTTCAACCCTATTTTTGAAAGTGAAAACTATATCTCCATGTTTTGATCAAATATAATATTGATGTGGAAGTATTAAGTGTGTAAAAATAAAATTACCTAATATGTTAATAACGATAAAACTTTGCATTTGAGTTACTTATAGAATCATAAATTATAAAAAGTATATTTTAAAATGAATTCAATTATCTAAAATGATAGAGTCTAAATAGTCATGCGATATGAAACCCGATTTTTGAAGTTGACTTAAAACGTTCGAAGATTCCATAGAATGGGTGCTGAAAATTGACGAAACGCCTAGAAATCTCGAGATCTCTCGGAAAGAGGTCCGATCGAGTACCAGTACCACTAAGCTAAAAGCGTTTGAACTTTATACTAGAAACAAAATCATTGCATTAATGCCACCGCCCATGAAATAGACAAGGCAACGTTATCTTCTTTCACCATAGTAACACCACACCACACCACAACCCTCCAGTCCAACCACCCCATTCTACAAACTAAACATGTCGGGCCCTGAAATCCGATTCGGCATCCTGGGCTGCGCCGAGATAGCCCGAAAAGTATCCCGCGCCATAACTCGAGCTCCAAACGCCACCCTTCACGCGCTCGGAAGCCGCTCCCTCGAAAAAGCCCAACAATATGCTAAAGACAACAACTTCCCAGCCTCCACCAAGCTCTACGGCACCTACGACGGCGTCCTCGATGACCCCGATGTCGATGCCGTCTACGTCCCGTTGCCAACTTCTTTGCACATCAAATGGGCAGTTTTGGCTGCCCAGAAGAAGAAGCATTTGCTGCTGGAAAAGCCAGTTGCGCTTAATGTTGGAGAGTTTGATGTTATTCTTGAAGCCGTTCAAGCTAATGGGGTCCAATTTATGGATTCCACCATGTGGATGCATCATCCTAGAACTGGGAAGATTCACGAGTTTTTAGCGAGTTCCAATCTTTTTGGAGACCTCAAATCTGTATGTCATTCTATCCTACATTGCTACTACTAATGTGTACATTGTCCTTTTTTCGGGTGAAGTGTAATCCGCTCTTATAGCATGTTAAGAGTCCATGCGTATACTATAACCATTCTTAAACCAATCGGTTATAATTTGTAATAACCTCGATAATTGGATTACTACGATTATAGCGTAATAGCTAGGAGAAAAGGGAGATTAGTTGAGAAAGAATACAGAAGATAGAGTTGAGGAAAGTCGAAAGCTAGAGAGAAATTAGAGAGAAGCTAGAGGGAGACTAGAGAGGAGATAAAACTTAGAGACAGAAGCTAATTCATTTCATTTCTTCCATATTCTATTCTCGACAACTATATTTAGAGAATAGAATATGGAATAAATGAAATGAATTAGCATTAGAGGGTCTGCAGATCAGTCACTTTATTTGTAGTGCCATGTAGAACAAGGAATCGCTCAGTGAACTGGTTCATGTGTTGTTGGAAGAAGACGGTGATTCTGAGGATACCATTACCTGTTTTAACTCTGATTGCTCCAGTAAACACTAGAGGGTCTGAATACTTGACCACCAAAGCTTTAGGATCCATTGAGACTGATATTGGATAATTGCTTTTATAGAATTACCAACATGGGTAATGTGAAGGATTTCGATGGCTTCATAATAATCAAACATACTATGTAACACCTCCTCTATAACTGTAATTGTATAGAAATGGTAATGGATTAAAACAGTGACAATTTTAAAAACTTGTTGATTGTCAAGAAGTTGGAGGATTCTGAGAATGACTGATTGTCGTTTCAGAAATTCCACTTCTTGTTTTTCGAAACCATTTTGTTGTTTGTTGGCCATGGCTGGAAGTTGGTGGCTTGGTTGGTGGAAAGTCTAACTGATTCCAAGTATAATATGTGCGGGTTTGAGTTTAGATGTTAGGGACTTAGGGTGCCAAACTGTTTTTCATAGTTTCTGGCTAATTCAAAGGCATGAGGTAAGGTGGATGGTTTAAACAGCTTGATTTCATGATTTCATCCTTGATGGATTACTGCGATTATAGAGATAATAGGAGCATAATAAATAGGAGAAAGAGGAGAACAGTTGATGAGAAGAATATAGAGGATATACTTGAGGAAGATAAAAAGCTAAAGAGAAATTAAGGATGTTGTTCACTAGTTAAGAGTTTAATCGGGAATATCTTTCTCAATAAGCTGGTTATTGATTCAGGTTTTAGTTAACTCCCATTTTAAGTAATCAAGTACTAATGATGAAGCTACTAAGCAAAAATACTATAACTGTAAAGCCCACTCATTAAAGAACTCCACTTAACAACAATAAGCAACTAAAAATATAACTTCCAACCTAAACTGTTTAGTTCATAAGTGCAGTGATGATTGTTGTTGAACAACTTATACTTGATTTGCATATGATGCCTGTACGGTTGGTAAGAGTCAATGGGGTGTGATTGTAATGCGATTATTTTGAAGTTTTTGCTTGTTTCTGGAGATTTGTGGTATAATTGGGTTTTGTTTAGTATATGATTGGTTTGGGTCCTCATCCTTTGGTGGAGCTGCACGTGACATGATGACATCTCTGTTGAGCTTTATTTTAATCATGCATAGTATGGGTATGTCAAAGTCATTAAAGGATCGTCTAGCTCCTTTCAGCTATTAACAACATTATGAGTAGTTAAAATGTGACCACCTAATGCATGGTGTACAAATTTCAAAGCATAAAAGGCATGAAATGAGGCAGTGAAAGGGGGTCGAAAATCCTCCCAGGCCAAAACTAGCACGATGCCAGAACTATCATGACGTGGACAAAACATAGTGATCATTTCATTGCTTCACCTTTCTAATTTTGTTATGAGAAAGAAAGTGCTGGACTTAATTTAATTAATTCAGTGAATATTCTTACTTATGTTAGTCAAATGCGACTATGGAAGAAAAAAAGTTGTCGTTATACATTATTGTCTCTGAAGAGACAAGAAGCATGCATTTCCATAACATTTATGGCCAAATCTGATAATTGATCAAAGCGGAAGTTGTTTTTTCCTCCCTAGACCAAAACAGCACATCATCAAGAAATACTGTTTGAATGGTGGAGGGATTTCTTAGCATAGTACATTCATGTTGTTGTGCAATTTACAGGTGCAAACCAGTTTCACGTTTGCTGCTGAACCTGACTTCTTGGAGAATGATATCCGTGTAAAGCCAGATCTAGATGCTTTAGGTTCACTTGGTGATGCTGGGTGGTATTGCATCAGAGCCATCTTGTTTGCAGCAAATTATGAACTGCCTAAATCAGTTTTGGCTCTACGTGGCCCTATTTTGAACAAAGCCGGGGTGATACTTGCTTGTAGTGCTTCCTTGCACTGGGAAGATGGGAAAGTGGCAACCTTTCATTGCTCGTTCTTGGCAAATCTGACAATGGATTTCACAGCTGTTGGTACAAAGGGGACGCTGACACTACATGACTTCATTATTCCTTTTGAAGAGAAAGAGGCTGCATACACTGCATCTACAGAGTCAGGCTTCGATGAACTGGTGACTGGATGGGTGCCACTGCCAAGTAAGCACATCGTCGTGACTGATCTCCCGCAGGAGGTTCGAATGGTGAACGAATTCTCAAGGCTTGTTAAATGTATCAAAAATGAAAATGCAAAACCTGAAATGAAGTGGCCAACTCTGAGCAGGAAGACACAACTGATTATAGATGCAGTGAAAGCATCAATCGAGAGAGGCTTCCAGCCAGTCGAGGTAGCAAGTTGATTATACCTGGTCAGTGCATGCAGTTACTATACTCGAATAAAATGTAATTGGGTGCATCCTTTATGCTACCTTTCTCATAGCACTGGCGTGTATATCTTCACATCTGTGACTATTTCGATGAAATGAATATTCAGAAAGTGATTTTAAATGTGTGATCAATTACAAAGATATCTTGGATGGAATGTGATGCTTTTGCCTCTCGAGTCTAGTACCATGCGCCTTCAAAATGTATGTTGTCTATCGTTCACGCAAGATGATTTTTCTCACACTTATAGTATAGGGAAATTCAAGACTTAACAAAGTATTAGAGAACACTTTTAAATTTTCATGATAGTTGAGGGGACAAGACGAAAATAAGCCAAAAAGTAATAAGAAAAGAAAAGAGACCAGACACATAGTGATATTCCCACTTGCTCCAGAATATAATACTTTGTATGGACTAATTTAATTTCATGCTAAACTGAATCTTGTACATCTTGATGTATTCTCACTTTTTTGAGCTTCCTGAACGGGCATAGCAGAAAAGCGTGGAGATTTGATGGTCTTGCGAACACGCCTTAGGACTTGGGAGCCAGCAAAGCCCTTTCCAATTGTGGATCTCCTCATCTGAAAGTATGGTCAGAGGCCGATCATAGATAGACACTGCGATGCATAACTCATTAAGAGGTCGAAGAGTATGTCTTCATTACCTGTACAGTGAAATCAGATAGGCTATTTGTACTTGCTAGAGAGAAAATAAATGGGTAAGTCCGTAATGTCCTAGGACACCTGTCTGCTACAGAGTACCGTTAGGTCCGGCCCCTTCGCCGAGTCTGATAACTGAAGGGCTCAGCCCACTTCGAGGCGTATGGAAGGAGCCAAACTCAGTGAATATTTTGATTCCATCACTGTGATTAAAATATTGTATGTTTTGGCATCACATCTAAAATAAAGGAAACTAAGCAATTTAAAAATGATGCTCAAGAGTTGGTGCACTGACAATAATAAACTAAGTTGACATCCATTCAGATCATCTTTGTAGGAAGCTTAGTTCGGAAATGGTAGAAACCCGTATTCGATTCGGCATATTAGGCTGTGCTAAGGTGGCTCGTAAAGTGTGCAGAGCTCTACAACTTGCACCTAACACTACCCTTTATGCAATAGGAAGCCGTTCCATCGAGACTGCCTCACGATTTTCATCTGACAATTTCTTGCCTTCCTCTGTTAAATTATTTGGAAGCTATGAAGCTGTTCTCGACGATCCAGAAGTAGACGCTGTCTATTTGCCACTCCCAGCTAGCCTGCACTTAAAATGGGCAGTGTTGGCAGCTGCAAAAAAGAAACATGTTTTGCTAGAGAAGCCTGGAGCGTCGAATATCTCTGAGCTTGAACAAATTCTTGAGGCCTGTGAGTCTAACGGAGTGCAGTTTATGGATGCAACTATGTTTATGCATCATCCTCGAACTTCGAAGATCAAAGAACTTCTTGATGGGGAAACGTTTGGCCGTCTCCAGTATGTAAGTTTCTTTATTTGTTATATCGGCACTTTAATTAACTATGCGATCTAAGTTGCACTGATGTATATATATATATATATCCGTTTCCTCCACATCTTTTCGATAATTATATGGTCATCAATGTCATTTATGTCAAGGGTAATCTTTATATGGTCATGTTTTCAATAATTATACTGGGGAATTTGAAGTAGTTTGATTAATGAATAGACGAATTTTTAACCTACAGTATGCGATTTGGTTAGTAGTAGAATACGGTGAATCTGTGATAGATTGACATTAAAGTTCGATAAATGTGGTTTAGTAGTTCTAATAGTTTAACTAAGACACTAACTCGAATAACTTCAGGTTTTTAGTTCCTTTTCATATAAAGCTAGTCCGGAGTTCCTAGAAAACGACATTAGGATGAAGCCAGATCTCACTGCACAGGGAGCTGTAGGTGATCTCGGATGGTATTGCATTCGAGCAATTCTTTGGGCCAACAATTACGAACTCCCCAAAACTGTTGTTGCTAATCGTAATCCTTCAATGAACAAATCCGGGGTGATTCTATCATGTGGCTCGTCTTTCTATTGGGAAGATGGCAGAGTAGCGAACTTCTATTGTTCATACTTAACAGATATTACCATGGATATTACTGCGTTGGGAAGTAATGGAAGCATTCGTCTACATGACTTTGTTGTTCCATTTCAAGAGAATGATGCACACTACTTTCAAGCTTCCAACTCCAAGTTCATTAATCTTTCGACTGCATGTGAACCGCGCCCCAGTGAGGAAGTGGTTCGGACAGATCTTCCTCAGGAAGCTCTTATGGTCCAAGAGTTTGCTAACTTGGTCGCGAACATAAAGACGGATGGAGGACAAGTAGGGAAGAAGTGGGCAGATATTTGTTTGAAGACGCAGGTGCTTGTTGATGCAGTTTATAATTCCATTGTTAGAGGTTTTGAAGCTGTTGAGATTATGAGTTAGCTTACTGCTTCGAGACTATTAAATGTATACTCAACAGGTGATTGTTGCTGCAGTTAAAATTGAGCATTTCCTGCATTGTTGTTAGCTTCATAATTTATTTTTTGCTTTTCGATTTGGACATCATTGAGAAGCTCTTGCATCATAGCCTTGAGAACTTCAAGTTGATCCAAGGTAAGTTTATCCTTCCCATCAGGACCATCCCACCAATAACGGCTTTCATTAGCATTCCGTGTATCAGTGAGTTCTTTTCTCCTCGCCTTCTCTATAGCTAAACAGTCATCCAAATAGGTGACCTCCTTGTTGAGTTCATCCATATTTGTGTTTTGGTTAACTCCAGACGTATTATCGGGAACTCTGGTAAGATATTTGTTGATGGTAGCAAGTACGGAAGGATGACCAAAAGAATATACCTTATTTCCTGGAGAGAAAACAATAATCGCAAGCTCAGCATCACAAAGGGTGCAAATTTCACTAGCCTTTTTGAAAAGACCAGAACGTCGCTTGGAGAATGTCACTTGTAGGTGACTTTCATCTTCAATTTTCTTCATGGCAATTTTTTTTCTACCTTTCCCTTTTCTATGGCTCATGGTATTAGAATCACACTACAAACTAGAAAAGTATGTTTTACTTTGAAATGGTTAGCAAAGATAAAATGAATTGATTGATATGCAATGGGCAATGAGAAAGCTATTTATAGGGTTTTTAAAAATCTTAAAGCATTAATATTATTAGTCCAATGATGTTATTGTTTTAATGGCTAATTTAAAATTCAATTATATTGATAATAATTATTTATTTATAATTGATATAATTATAGTATTTTATCTCTATTTATTTGTTAATTTAGAAGGTACGATATCTATATTCAAATGTTCTAAAAATAATATTCTAATTTTATCAATGTATTAAACATAGTAATAATTGTAGGTGACTCTATCTAAACTTTAATTCCCTTCTTAAATATTTTTGTTTATTCCGTTTTTCAGTTATGGTAATATGGTAAAGCACCAGAAAACAAAAAAAGAAAATAATTTTTGTATTGAATAATTATAAATCGATGAAGAATTTTGATTATTGATATTAAATGTACGAATAATAATTATAGAAGATTTTTAAAAAATTTCAACTCATTGAATAATGTAATCCAATAATGTTATACGTACATATATTGTTGTAATGATTAAACGAAAACCATCGTTAATGATAATTATGATTTTGTTCATGTTCTTGATAAGTTATATGACTTATATCCTTAGTTGTATAGCTTATCATCTTATCCAAGTGGCTCCAGCTTATTCACAATCTTATCCAAGAAGTGTGGAGCCTTTCCAAGATTTGAGGAGCTTTGGTAGTTAGTTAATTAGTTAGCCTAACTAACTAATATAGCCGTTGATTCATTGTTTATATATATAGATAGTCTGTGTATTGTTCATTACTTCATTCTTCATTATTGTATTCCATTTTTACATCAAACACTCTTAATACAAAGTAATTTCAGTTGGTTAGTTCTCTCAGGCTTTCATCAAACACTTAGTTTCTTTTGCATTCTTCTTCTTCTGGTTTCGATCGTGCTTGTTGGAGATTGGATATTCAATCTTTCTCATGGTATCAGAGCTATGGCGAATGATCACGAAGAAGGAGAGCAACCCGAACACGATGCAGCAAGTAGCAGCAGTGAAGATTCCAATCGACCACCATTCAACTCTCAAAGCCCATTGTTTCTACACAACTCAGATCACTCATCTCTGGTTTTAGTTTCAAACCCTCTTACAGAGAAGAACTATATCTCTTGGGCAAGAACAATGAGAGTTGCACTGGAGGCAAGGGACAAACTGGTCTTCTTGACAGGGGAATTCCCTGAACCCGATGAAACAGATCCAACTTACAAACAATGGCGCAAGGTCAATTCAACTCTGATTTCTTGGATCTTGAATGCTACTACACCAAGTGTGGGTGATGGATTCTTGTTTATAGATAATGCCAAAACTCTATGGGATGAGATTCGAGAAGGTTTTGGGGGCAGCAATGGCCCAAGAATTTACGAAATTAGAAGGGAAATATACAGAATTAAGCAAGGAAGTGATTCAGTCCCCATCTACTACAATAAGTTTCGAAGGATGTGGGATGAATTGAAGGTTATTGATCCAGAGGCTGCAAGTAAAAGTGATAGTGAAAAGGTGATGCAGTTCCTTATGGAACTTAATGATTGTTATGATCAAACAAGACATAATATCTTGGTCATGGAACCTATGCCAAAATTATCTAAGGTTTATGGTATCATTAATGATCAAGAAGTACAAAGAAATGTTAAGGAGGGAAGTTTGGTGATCCAAGAAAACATGGGTATGAATGCAAAAGCTCCTATTGAGGCCAGAAATCAATTCCAGAACACTAGGAATGATCCAAAGAGAAGGGAAGCTGGAAACAGTACTCACAAAATGGACAAGGCCAACTCCAAATGTGATTACTGTGGTAAAAAGGGCCACCAGAAATCTGATTGTTTCCAACTAAATGGATATCCAGATTGGTGGAATGTTAAAGGACAAACACAAGCTATGGGAGGAAAACTAAGGCCCAGATTTCTGGCAAACATGATGCAGACAGAAGGCACAGTGGATACACCCTTACAGTTGAGGAATGACAACAATGATCTTGGAGCAATGCAGACAATGATGGCCAGCATGGTGCAATTAGAGGTAGGCAGAGCTATGCAGGAAAGAGGGAAAGGCAGTGAAAGTCCTGCTGGACAGAATGTCAACCTCTCCTGGAGCTCAGATTTCACAGGTTACATTATGTGTCACAATTTAAGCTCCAAGATTATTGGAGAAGGGACCTGGATAGTGGATAGTGGGGCATCTTCACATATGTGCAAAGATGCTCAGTTATTCAGCTATTCACATGCTCCCCTAGTATTAACTCCAGTTCATTTGCCTGATAAATCTACAAAATATGTAGAATTGATTGGAGAAATCAGGATGACTGAGAGTTTTGTCTTGCAAGAATGCCTTTCAATTTCTTCATTCCAGTATAACCTCTTGTCTGTGAATAGAATCTGCAAAGATGCTCAATTATATGTGACATTTTATCCCTCTTGCTGTGTTTTCCAAGACCTTAGAACAGAAACTATTGTTTGCATAGCTAAGGAAGAAAAGGGATTGTATCTCTTAAATAGGACCTCTTTTGATGATAGTCATTTTCCCCAATTTGTTTCTGTTTTAAACAATAGGATTGGTCCCAGACATACTGCCAATAAAGTGGAGTCAAAGGACATTTCACTATGGCATTTGAGGCTAGGACATGTTCCTAAGATAGTTATTAAACATTGTATTCATAGCTTGGATATTGAAAGCTTTCCTGATAAACTGTGTATGATTTGACCTTTGTCTAAGCAACATAGACTTTCTTTTGAGCATAGTACTTCTGTTAGCAGCAGCTTATTTCAACTTATTCACTTAGACCTATGGGGGCCTTATAAAACTGCCTCTAGAACAGGAGGCAAATATTTTATGACTGTAGTGGAAGATAAAAGTAGAGTTACCTGGATTTTTATGATGACTTCCAAGGATCAGGCTAGTATTTTAATGGCACAATACATATCTCTAGTTAAAACTCAATTCCAGAGCATTATAAAAACTGTTAGAACAGACAATGGTTCAGAATTTGTCAGCTTTGAGTTTCAGAAAGTATTGCTTGCCTCTGGCATAATACATCAGAGAACCTGCCCTTATACACCACAACAGAATGGTGTTGTTGAAAGAAAACATCAACACCTTCTGCAAGTGGCTAGGTCCCTGATGTTTCAGTCAGGATTACCTATGCAATTCTGGTCAGATGCAGTTATAACTTCTGCATATTTGATCAACAGAATTCCCACTTCTCTCCTAGATTGGAAATCTCCTATTGAATTGTTATATAACAAAGCTCCTTCATATGATCATTTAAAGGTCTTTGGTTGTTTGTGTTTTATTTCTAATGTGATGCCCTATAAAGATAAGTTTGAACCTAGGGCCAAACCAGCTGTGTTTATAGGATATCCTAGCAATCAGAAGGGATATAAGCTGTTTGAGTTTCTTACTGATAAAGTTCATATATGCAGAGATGTTGTTTTCCATGAGGGAATTTTTCCATTCAAAACTAAATCCTTACAAGCTTTTCTGCATTATGATTCTGCCACCAATGATCCCAGCTACTTTCCTAGCTTACCTATACACATTGAATTAGAAGATGATTTTCAAGCCAGTGATCAACAGTTTATAGATGAATTCTCTGATGACCTTGTTCATTCTCCTGCAGTGACTGATCCTAGTAAAACTTCTAGTAGTTCTAATAGTGTTCCTAGGTCTGATCATAATCCATCTAATTCTAGTTCTTTAAACGATATTGATCATTCTAGGCACTCTACTAGACTTAGACAACCTTCAAAATGGTTAAGTGATTATGTTACTAACCAAGCTAACACTCAAGCCTTACCTACTTTATCCAAAGAATATGCTTTGTTTCTTGACAACATTTTAAGTGTGCAGGAGCCACATACTTTTAGGCAGGCAAGCAAGGAAGTCCATTGGCAGAAGGCAATGCAGCAAGAATTGGCAGCATTGGAGGAAAACAGAACTTGGATAATGGTAGACTTACCTACAACTCATAAGCCTATAGGTTGTAGGTGGGTTTATAAGATTAAATACAAGCCTGATGGTTCAGTGGATAAGTTCAAAGCAAGGTTAGTTGCAAAAGGGTACAATCAGATTGAGGGAGTGGACTACTATGACTCCTTTTCTCCTGTGGCTAAGGTTGTAACAGTCAGAATCATGTTGGCACTTGTATCTTTGAATGGCTGGCTACTACATCAACTTGATATCAATAATGCCTTTCTCCATGGGTATTTGGAGGAAGACATCTACATGACACCCCCAGAGGGCTATGCACATACTCCTGGACAAGTGTGTAAACTTGTTAGATCCCTCTATGGCCTTAAGCAGGCTTCCAGGCAGTGGAACCTGGAACTCACAGAGCATCTTGTGAAATATGGCTTCTTACAGTCCTCCTTTGATCATTGTTTGTTTACTCTGATCAACAATACTGGCTTCCTGGCACTTGTGGTCTATGTAGATGATATATTAGTGCTGGGCAATATGGAGGAAAGGATAGTTCATGTCAAGAAGTTTTTGCACTCACAGTTCACAATTAAGGATATGGGGCCTGCTAGATATTTTTTAGGCATTGAGATTTCCAGATCAGCTTCAGGTCTATTTGTCACTCAGAGGAAGTATATTTCAGATCTTATTTTGGATATGGATTTACAGGATTGTAAATCTGTCAGCACTCCCTTGGTCTTTAATGCCTGATCCTATGTACAGAAGATTAGTTGGCAGGTTATTATACCTCAATTTTACAAGACCAGACCTCACCTTTGCAGTCCAGAGTTTGAGTCAATTCTTGCAGCAACCAACAGTTTCACACTATAAAGCTGCATTGCACATAGTAAAATATCTTAAAGGGACAGCATCTTATGGATTGTACTAT
Source organism: Echium plantagineum (assembly GCA_003412495.2). Taxonomy (NCBI): domain Eukaryota; kingdom Viridiplantae; phylum Streptophyta; class Magnoliopsida; order Boraginales; family Boraginaceae; genus Echium; species Echium plantagineum. The sequence continues at coordinate 28,316,113 of CM016562.1, read as the reverse complement.
CCAGTGGAGTCTAGTTTACAGCTTGAAGCCTTTTGTGATTCTGACTGGGCTAAATGTCCTCTTACTAGAAGGTCAATCACAGGCTATTGTATTTTTCTGGGCAAAGCATTGATTTCCTGGAAGTCCAAGAAACAGAATACTGTTTCTAGATCTTCTGCAGAAGCAGAATACAGAAGTGCAGCCTCTACCTCTAGTGAATTGAAATGGATCAGCTATATTCTTGGAGATCTGCACCTTCAAGTTCCTTTGCCAATTGCTTTACATTGTGATAATAAATCTGCCCTACATATTATTCAAAATCCTGTCTTCCATGAGAGGACTAAGCATATAGAAATAGACTGTCATGTGGTCAGGGATTACTACAAGGAAGGCTTCTTATTGCCCCAGTATCTGCCTACAAAACAACAACTTGCAGACCTTCTTACCAAATGTTTGCCTGGTCCAATTTTCAATCTGCTTTTGTCCAAGATGAACTTTCAGCCTACTAGTTCATCTTGAGGGGGGAATGATAAGTTATATAACTTATATCCTTAGTTGTATAGCTTATCATCTTATCCAAGTGGCTCCAGCTTATTCACAATCTTATCCAAGAAGTGTGGAGCCTTTCCAAGATTTGAGGAGCTTTGGTAGTTAGTTAATTAGTTAGCCTAACTAACTAATATAGCCGTTGATTCATTGTTTATATATATAGATAGTCTGTGTATTGTTCATTACTTCATTCTTCATTATTGTATTCCATTTTTACATCAAACACTCTTAATACAAAGTAATTTCAGTTGGTTAGTTCTCTCAGGCTTTCATCAAACACTTAGTTTCTTTTGCATTCTTCTTCTTCTGGTTTCGATCGTGCTTGTTGGAGATTGGATATTCAATCTTTCTCAGTTCTTAAGACCATTGTATTAATCATAGTTCTAAGATAATTCTACTTCACTTGTCAATAGCAAGCTTCAGTATTTTAGTTTCACAATCTTCAGAGCACAAGGGCTCGTTGATAATGGAAAATACAGAAGATGTCCATAGTGCAAGTCAAATAATGAAAGCTTAGATAAATCTAACTCAAAATTCATATGATAGATTTTATTTCTTGTATGTGTATCTCCATTAGTCAGAATATAATTTTGATCTAGCCAAATTTACCAAACATAATTATCAAGTCAATCATTTATTTATTTAAAAATATTTTACTAATTTTCAAATGTTTGGTGTCATTATTATGGAGTTGGGTTTATTTATTTACATTTATTAGTATGACATGTATGCATTTATGAATAATGTTGTCATAAAGATAACGTTAAGAATATAACGATATTATTATATATTATGCTACCAGACATATTGTTGAAAAGATTATTATTGATACACATGAAATTTTATTGAAGTGTTAATCATGAAACTTATATATATTACTCTTTCAGTTTGCTATAGTAAATACATTAGATATTATTATACATTCATGTTTCAAAATGTTTGATTGTTTACATTTTCAATGAACTTTTAAGCCTATTTTATTCTTTTTGCCCCTATAAAGTACTTTTTGTCTCTAATAAAGTAATAACACTCCAACACCTTTATTTGAAGACATATTAGTAATCTTGCATAATTTCCTTCATAAAGTATTTTTTTTCTCCAAACAATCAAATATATCGAAACGGAGGGAGTATATTTTTCATTCAGTTTTACAAAATGGCTATACAAAGATTACATAATATTTTACAAATCAAATTTAAACTTAATTAAGATGAATTTCATAATACTCTGTATAAGTGTTATATTTATTTACTAATAAAAAAATATATTATAAAACAATCAACACTTCTACACAGATTGAACTGTGCACACATCTAGTTTTAATTATGTAGAATTATTATTAAACCTTATATTTTAATGTAAAATAATGCTAAAAATTGAAATAAAAAATGCTAGCACCATATCACATCATCGTTTCTGTCTATCACTTAATTAAAACATATCATGATTTTATTGAGATAACCCGTTTCATCCAATGGGTTATTAACAGGACTATTAGCAATATTGGTGTAAGTATTTCCTCCAAACTGATGAGGTTGGGCATATCATGTTCCATCAAATTGGTTAATAATATATGTAGTCACTATTGTGCAAATATGATTACTTGTTATGTTTTATGTTATAATTAATAATATTATCTACTATCTCAATAAAATTATAAGATGCATCAATATATTATTTTTTAAAATAATAAACATAGTTTAATGTTACACTACATATTATTTAATAGTACAACACATTATTTTTCAATATGCTTATAAATATTATTTAATGTTCGATATTATTATGAAATAAAAGATGTATTACTATATACTAATGCATTTTATATACATGCACTTAAATAATACTAAATAATACTTGTAATTTAAATCTAATTACACTATGTATTACATTATGAACACATTATAAATTAAACTATGTATATTAATGCATATTACTGTCTTTTGTCATATAATTAACATTAAACAATATCTTGTAACGAAAATTTTAACATCAAACAACTTTTATAATATAATTAAAAAAATTTATTTGTCGAACTAATTTGTAATATAATGATGAATAATACCAAAACTTAATTAATTATAATTCAAATTGTAGTATAGTAATAAATATTGAATAATATAATGATTTTATTAATAACAATACACAAACAACACAAATTAAATCATGGCACAATGGTTAAGTTGTTCCTTATCTATGCAAGAAGTCCATGGTGCAAATCCCACAAGCAACTCTTAATTTTGTTGGTACTATTCAAACAAAACAAAAATACTTGGACTATGTGGTCGAGACGGGTATACTGTGTGAGCCGATACGGTATATCGTATGGGCCCATCAACCCGGTTTCTTAAGGGGCCTGGAAATCCTTAAGGAGCCGGCCCGGGAGGCATGGATGGGCCTTTATGGGCATCGTTCCGGGCCGGGCTTGGCCCTTTCTTAATGGGCCGTCAGGCCCGATTCATTTAACACGTATGGTCATAATAGACATGTCTAATGGACCAAGCCCGTTTGTATTGTTTGAGGCCAAGTTAGAGCTTAGTCCAAGACCTCTAGGCGAGTGGACAGTAACGGGTAGTGGCCACGATTAAGGATGTTATCGGTTCACTGCAAACCGACAAAATCGACCTAACCGAACCGAAATTTTACCGATTTGGTTGGGAAAAAGGAATTCAAAACCGACAAAAAAATTTCGGTTTTCGGTTTTGATATACACCGAACCGCAACCGACCGAACCGAACCGATTATTTATATATATTGTTTAAAATATTTATATTTTGGATATTTAGTAATATTTGTACTTAATTTTTGATTTTTTTTAAATTATCATTTATATAATTTATTTACACTATATCTAATTGAAGAAGGGGGGAATTAGTTCTTCTTTTAGTGAAGCCCCATGATCTTTTTTAGCCAATAAGCAAGTGACAAATGTTTAGATTGCATACTAACTCCCATTAAGTTTCTTTTTTTGAAAATTTGCAAAGGTATATTATTATTTTACTAGTTATTTGTACACAGTACCAGCCTGTGTAAATTCGTTTATTAATTTCATAGTATATGATTTTGGTTAACTTTTATAAGAACTTATAATGTCAAAACATTGTTTGTAAATTACAAAAATTGAAGTTCAATTTCTTGGCAAAACATGATTTTACAGAGTAAATTAAAAAAACAAAATTGTAAAGCATAATTAAAAAAATAAAAAATTTAAAGAATAACCTGCAAAAGTAAGATAGTTATGGAAACAAAATAAAAATATATATTTCCTATAATGTAGGGGATATGAGAACATGGGGCTTCAATTACCCCCTTCCCCAATTATATATAGTAAGATACATTAAATTATTTAAGCATAGTTATTAAAAATAAAATAGTTACCTATAGTATGTATATTTATTTAATCATTTTTATCATGCACATATTTTGAATTTCACAAGAAATATTTATCATCATATATTTATGTAAAAATTAATGTAACAATATATATTTTAATATAATAACCGAACTCGCACAGGTTGAACTGTGCACAAACATCTAGTTAGATTAAACTTCAATGTTGACCCAATGGACCAAGTGTGAAGTATCCAAGACCCACTTTAAAAATCCACTAGTCGTTTGTATACAGTCCAACATGTACGATTCGTATTTCTTATAAAAAAAATTGTATAATTAATTGGATATTGTCAAAAATTATGCCATATAGATATGAAAGTAAACAAAAACATCATATACAATTGAAAAATAAATTTGAAGAAATATAAGTACACCACTACTATTTACAAAAACATAGAATTATTTAAAAAATTAATAATGGAAAGTTCAAAAAATGAATGGAAGTTATTTTCAATTTAAACATGTGTCAGTTGTTGATTAGTTATAAAAAATCATGGGGCTTCAAGAATAACTTCTATGTAACCTTTTCCGATATATTATACTAGCCATTTGTACACAGTCTAGCCTGTGTAAATTTATTCATCATATTTATGATATATATGATTTAGATTAATTTTTATACAAAATTCTTGATAAAGTATTCTTTATGAACTATTAAAATATTCTTTATGAACTATTAAAATTAGTAAAATCGATGCACTGTCAATGTATGTGCGAATTAATATTTTATTTATTCGTTGTTCATGCACAAAAAAGTAAAATATATATAAAAAAATATTATTACATACAAAAAATATAAAGAAAAAAATTCATATGTCTCACTAAAAATCTAAGATATAGTTGAATTTTTAAAAATACAAATTAACATAAGAGTACTAAATATGGATATTAAATGGAAGATCTTTTTAATTTATATATGATAAAAAATATTAAAAATTTTCATCTTATTTTTTGTATAATCTAAAAAAGTGAAAAAATGAATGTGATGGGTAGTTAGCTAAAATCTAGGAAAAATAGAACATGGGGCTTCACAAAAAAAAACTAATTCCCCCCTTGCCCAATTACATATAGTGTAGATTTATATATGATAAAAAATATTAAAAAATTTCATCTTATTTTTTGTATAATCTAAAAAAGTCAAAAAATGAATGTGATGGGTAGTTAGCTAAAATCTAGGAAAAATAGAACATGGGGCTTCACAAAAAAAAAAAAAACTAATTTCCCCCTTCCCCAATTACATATAGTGTAGATATAGTGTAGATATCTAATATACCCACTATAAAACTTAATAGTCTAATACAAAAAGACACTAATAGGCATCATCTTCAATTCAGCTATGCGCTTTTACCGTTTCCATCTTGCTGCCTCCATATGAAACAACCTAACAATTACCACCCAAGCTTTTTATTTCTTAATATGTGTTACATTATTATGAACTATTTCTATTTTGTTTTTGAACTTCCTGTATACGTGTAGACTCTATCTAATTTGAAATTCTAGACTCTTTTTTTTTTTTTGTTTAAAAACCTAAAAACCGACCGAACCGAACCGATTTTGCCCGAAAACCGACATCAACCGAACAGATTTAAACCGAAAGAATTTTCAACCGACTTGGTTCGTGTAGTTAAAAAAACCGATAGGATTGGTTTCACACAAAAAATCGGAAAAAACCGACCGAACTGAACCGATAACATCCCTAGCCACGATATTGGGCCCAAACCCAGTTCGAGCACACCATATATTATATATGGCCCGGTGTCCCCAGGTAATTTAACTAACGCGGGGACGTTTCGATCAAACGGGGGACGTTCGATCCCAAACGTGGGGATGTTTTACACCTAGTATAATATAGAAATTTGAATATGGTGATAAGCATTACAACATACAACTTATCAAATATTTAATTACATTGTAATTAAAGTGATGAATTTTGTTCTTTTAAGAATATAATATTTGTGTAACGCCCGCCCCGGAACACCGGGTCGGAACATTATTTTATTTGATGGACTGGCCTCACAAACCACAACGGGTCTGTCCAGCACGTTTTGTCCTCACTCACATGCTCAACTTTAGAGTTCTTATGAGTTGTGTTACCGAAAAGAAGATGCATCTTGATGGTATGACTAATATCAATCAAATCATATCAAATCACCCCCTTGGGCTGGGTATTACAATCTCTCCCATTTAAGTACTCAACGTCCTCGTTGAGCCACATCCACATCCAGGACTGTACCATCCGTGTGAGACTCTAGAGGTGGCTAATACGGCCTCAAGAGGTGTCTCCCGCGCTCGACGTAGCACTTTGTGCTGCATAACACTTAGTTCTCACATTTCGGACGGCTCTGCTCTGATACCATTTGTAACGCCCCGCCCTGGAACACCTGGTCTGAACATTATTTGATTTGATGGACTGGCCTCATAAACCACCACGGGTCTCTCCAGCACCTTTTGTCCTCACTCACATGCTCACCAAGACAGTTCCCAGTGGGTCACCATCCCAGAATTACCAGGTCAAGTACTCTTAACTTTATAATTCTTATGAGTTGAGTTATCGAAAAGAAGATGCATCTTAATAAATATCAAATCAGCCCTTGGACCGGGTATTACAATTTGACACAAAATATTATCAACGATGATATACTATTATATAAGTGATTGATTTTATGTAAAAGGAGAATGTGTAAAGATGGATTGTATATGATCTAACATTAATCTAAAGGAAAATTGTTGCCTAATTATTTACTACTATTGTACCAAAATAAACACTTCATTACAAATATATTGTTCAACATATTATAAGTCAAAAGCAATATAATTAGTATAATTGTTGAAAGTAACTATTATTATACATTTGGCCCTATATTTGACATTAAAATCAAGGGCAAATAAATATTTGTCACTTTTATGGATAACGTGTAATAGTATATTAATGTAAGACTAAATTGCAATAGCGAATTATATAGCACTAAATTATGATTTCGTTTTAATTTACTGACCAAATGAACAATTGCCTTTAAATATATTGATCAAATCTATATATTAATCTGGTGTCAATCTATTTCTTTTGGGAATTGTGTCAATAAAGTGTGATACCTACTATTTGGGATACTATAGCAGTCTTCAATATATAAAAATGGTAAATTCAGATGAGTCTCAATTATTAAAGAACTAAAATTTATTTTAGTTTTAAATTACTTCAATATAATATTTATTCGTTAAAGTATTGAACATTTACTGCTTGACAAATAATTTTTAATTTTTAATTAATTGAACTATAACTTATATCACTAAGACTATATGCTTATAATTGTGATTGTAATGGCCCGGGCATAACTCAAATGGTAAGGGGTTTCACTATAAGAGCGTGATTCTCCACAAGTGCGTAGGTTCGATTCACGGCAGGTGCATGACTAACTCTGCATTTGTTTAAAGGAGGATCTGCTTATGGGTGGTTATCCAGCCTACTCTGCGCACTCTTGAGGTGGAGTACCGAACCGCTAGAGGCACATCCCGAATTTACCTCCTCTGTTTGGCAATGGGCTAGGCAAGCGGGACGCCTTAAATGAGCGTATCATTTATAATTGTGATTGTAATACCAATGAATGCAATGGCATTTATTAGCTATATGGGACTCCAATCATGACTGTGGAGCTTGATACGGACCCACACGATGTATTATCAATTCTACCGGATGTAACGTATTTCTTCTCATTTTATTTTGTTATCTTTTTAGCTTTAATTTTTAACTTTTTGATAGTTTTCTTCTTTAGTTAAATGAAAATTACATTTTGATGTATATTTTGATTTTTCTATTTATTGATCAAGTGGTTATCGACCCAGCATCTTCATTTGGAGGTCTTGTGTTCGAGTCTTGACAAATATTTTAATAAAACAGTTGTCTCTGTCTCGTTATTAGTGTGGACTTCTCCCTTTTCGATCAGTGTAATTTTACTTTCAGTATGATATCATTTGATAGAAAAAAATTATATAATTTTAATCATTTGTTACTTTATATTTTTAATATACTTTTTAATTACTATTTATTTTTCTTGATTTATCTGCAAATGATTAAAATAATAATTTAAAAACGTTTGAAAGAGTACTACGTAATAGTGTAATCTAAAACATCCTATAAGATGACTTTGAATTCTGACCTTCACGTTTTACTTAGAAGTTTGTGTTAGCATTCTTCTAGAAATTGGTACTACTAGATATCTCTACTTCAAGCATTGTATTTCCAATGAGTACTTCATCAATTTTATTATCAATGTACGTTCTCCAAGCATTTCTATATCCCGAGAACAACACAAGAGGGGTTCTTTTTTCTTTTTTAACACTAGATGGGTTTTGTTTAAGTCTATCGATAATGTCAGAATAATTTTCTTATCACCAACTAAAATTATATTTGATATTTTTTGTTTTTTAACGTCAAAGTTTGTTTCTATTGTTTTTAGTTGTTAATTATAAAATTTAATTATGTTATTATTTTTCAAGTAGAAAGAAAAATGTTATTATTAACAATCAATATTATAATTATAAGTCATAAAATTAAATGATATAAAAGAAATTATATACTCCCTCCGTCCTTACAAGATTGTCACATTTTGATTTTTGGTGGTCAACAAAACACGATTTAAAACATAAATATCTATTATTCTACATGCGAAAAAATTATAACAAGTTAATATTTCATATATATTGAGACGAATTTAACAAGGTCTCACAAGACTATATTATTTCTTATCGTTTAATAGAAACTCATGATCAAATTTTGTAATATTTGACTAACAAAAGTCAAAATATGACAATCTTTTAGAGACAGAGGGAGTATAATTTTACTCTGACGATATAAAACATTATTATTTGCCTTCGTTTAATTGATAGTATGTCATGTGTAGTAGACAAGTTCGATTTCTCAGATCCGCATTGTGAATCAACGCGTAATTTTTCGGATTGCTCCTAACTACGGCAAAGTAGATATGTCCTCTTAAAATAATTTTTAAGTACCAAGCATTCAAATTTTCATATAACTACGTAGTGGAGTAGTTACATGACTTGTAGGAGCATATTTAGTGTTCACATTTCCAAAGTTAATTGTACTGTTCACATTTAGGGAGTTAATGATAGTTATTGCCGAGTATATAAGGTCAAGTTGCACTTTTGTTCGTCTTATAAAGCGATAGTGTTGTAGATATGATCCTTCATAGTGTATATATACATAGTTGTTATTTAGTACCTCATATAATATTTTCGTTATGGCTATTATCGAGCAAGTTTGTCCCGATTTCGATATACCCGAACCAGCTCGGAACCGACTCAACCCTGAACTCGGCTTGGTTTGGAACCAAGTCCTATAATAAAACCGGGATCGGCTCGAACTTGAAAAAAAACTGATGAGCACTCGACCCGAACCGGACCAACAGAACTCGAAATTGATACTAATCGGCTAGACCTGGCTACTCGATTTGATATTGCACACTTATTATAGTAAAAGAAATAAAAAATTAAATCAATCAAGTTATCGGTCCAGTCCTGGGTATACGCGTTTCGGTTTCGAGTCTGAATATTGACTCAATATCGGAACCGGTTCTATGTTGAGCCGGGTTTCGAGTTGGTTTACCGGTTCGGGTTTCGATCTGAGTCCCGGGTAACATGGCCCGCGAACAACCCTAGTTTACGTTCAGATTTTTGGGGAGAAAATATAAAATTTAAGGCCTTTGGACTCAAAGTACAATTATTTAAAAGTTTGTGGCCAAAGTAGAGTTTCAAAGACTTTTCGGACAATAATATATTTTAACTAGACATTGGGGCCGAAGTATAATTTCTAATATATTTGGGGTTAAAATATAACTCTTAAGACTTTTTAGGAAATATATGGCCTCTAATAATATACACATGGATCTCATTTGGGATGCCGGTTACGGTTCTCTTAAGATTTGTTCTCTTAAGAATTTCTCTAATGCATTACATGCTTGTACTTTATGCATTAGAGAAATCTTAAGAGATCAAATCTTAGGAGGAGCATAACTTTCTACCTCATTTGGTCCCATATATTACATGTACTTCATCACTAATATTCACTAGACTTAATTGCTTGTTGTTGGATTATTGCTGTTAAGAGTGGCTAAGTTGGTGGAGTAGGTGAGCTTTAGACCGGAAGGTCATGAGTTCGAGTCAAATTTACCAATACTTTCTTGGTCGAGCATGTCATCACATAGTCCACTCAGCACACACTCAACGAGAAACATACTGTTTTGAAAGAATGCAAATTTACAAAGAATAGAATAGCTAGAAAATTAAAGACATAAACGACAACTAAAAAACGAAACGGCGTACAAAAAGTTGGATGGAGTATTACTCAAATCAATTATTATTATTATTTAAATGAATTATATTCAATTAAATTAGAATGTGGGGGGTCTATAATAATGAAAGTTCTCCGTTGATTGAGGTAACTTACTATTTTCAATTTCAAACTCGATCGTCATCAATGAAGTAGTCATAACATCATACAAACATTGTTATACAAACATCTTTATAACTTTGTGGGTAATTTATCTAATACAATAGAAAACATCTACCCAAGACCAAGACCTGAAAGTGTGAATTATTGCATGCTGAAAGTACCGTACATAGCTTGTGGATAACTATTTGAGAAGTCTAGTAGATTCTAGAAAATTAAAGTTATTGCAACTAGTTATAAAGTAGTTACATGTCCTTATGTCTTTCATTATTGGTAAGATATGATATACTCCATATTGATCACCAATAATGAGCATATTACACAAATCATAAGTAATTGTCTAAATGGTCTCCATAAGTTGGTGTTGTAATACTTTGATATCTTTGAGTGGCATGGGTACGTGCACAGAACTGGTGCCATATAAGTGTGTAACTGGTTAAATAACGATTTCGTTAATTGTTAATAATTATAATTTACTTTTGAGGTATTTTTAATTTGATAAATATTTAAGATATATATTAGGGCAAATGACACCATCGATCACTCACCTGTACCAGAATTTTGCGTTCGATCACTGTACTTCAAGTTTGACTGTTTTCAATCACTGGCGTTGGATATTGGTACAAAACGACCTACTCTCACGTTTTTTTGATATAATGTAATTTTTTGAGTTTCTAACAGGGGTCATTTAGTCATTTTCGTACAATTTTAACATGATTTACTCTAATTTTAATTCCAACAACAATTATTTAATCATATTTTATCCCTGTAAAAACTCAAAAATGGTATGAAAATGACTAAATTACCCCTATAAAACTCAAACAATCACATTTTGTAAAAAGATGCAAGAGTGGGTCATTTTGTAGACAATATCCAATATTGGTGATCGAAAACAGTCAAACTTGAAGCACAGTAATTGAACGCAGAATTCTCGTAAACGTGAGTGATTGATGATGTCATTTGCCCTAAATAATAATATTTCGAACTCTATATCATCTTCCCCAGCAGTGACGGAACCAGGGGGCAGGGGGGGCATGTGCCCCCTCCTGGTTTTCTAAAATTGAAGTATATAATATAAAGAGTGTACATAAACAAAGAAACAAGTTGGAGCAGTTGGCATAATCTCCTTGTTTTCACAAGGGAGACCAGGGATCAAATCCCTTTGCCTGCGTTTCTTTGTATTTTATTCTTTTCCTTCTACCATTTTGCCTTCTCATTTTTAAATTGTGCCCCCTTTATTTAATTATTTTAAATTATGCCCCCCTTAAATTCCATCCTGGTTTCGTCCCTGTTCCCCAGCTACTTCTCCTCTCCTCTTCAAACTAACTCAAATACTACACTTTATAAGAGGTTGAATCTGTGTTGGTGCCCCAACATATTCTCACAAGCTAGACACTCATAGGGATCATTTGCATATCGATTTTACATATTGAAAGCAAAGTATAATAGTGACAGCTCACTTACTAAGACTATTTCAACAATTATCTCATTTAAATGATAAAGAAAAATAATGCTAACAATAGGCAAGAGTGAAGTTACTCATATTCATGCATGTGCTCTTAGCACACATGGAAATTGGTCTTATTTTTTATTTGGTTTTTCTTTTTCTTTTTTTTCTTTTTCAAATACAGCCATAGTTTATAGTACAATTCAATATATGTAGTAATTAATGCAATGTACGTATCAATCTATAAAAATAAATAATTTTAAATAAAACTGAGTTGCACCCAACAACTATACCATTCAATATTACAAAGTTATTTGGATGACACTCTAAAAAGCTCTTAATAGATGACATATTTGAGCTTCTTTTTTTAGAACTGTCATCCAAGTAGATGACGGTTCTTTGAAGCGCCCTCCAAATAGTTGTTCAAGTGCTCACTTGGACGGCACTTCAATGAACACGATCCAAGTTGTAATTTTTTTAATATATTTAAGTACTTACACGACATTCTCATGAATCGACCTTGAAGATATAATTGTTTTAACTTAATACCTGACCTAAAATATATATAATTTTTATATATTTTATATGTGATTAGTTTAGCAAGAAAGCGATTATATTCAAATAGTAATCCATTTAACAATATTTAAAGTATATACATACTAGAAGGTAATAAAAGTTAATTGAACATTAATTGCATAAATAACATTACTAATTATTATAAACAAACAAAATTAATAATTTATAAATAGTGTTAGAAAGAAGTAGTTACTGTCAAAGAAAAATTAGTAATGCTGGATTTTAATATATTCTTTATGAACAAACTCATAAATAATGCATAAAAACCTGTAGAAGTATCCTGTTTCAGGCATTATATAGATAACTCTGTCTTTCATGAGGATTCATTCCATCTGATGTCAATATAATTCTTAAGTTTCTTATTGGTTCGGCTACAAATTCTAGAGATTCTTCCACTGACATTCATCAGCAGAATGCCATCTTATTTGAATGTCATGTCAATTTTTTTAGGGGAATCTGCAGTCCAATACATACACCTGAGTATTGGAAGAATGAATAAGAAGCACATCGCCTTCACTATGGAAGATCCCCTGCCCCTATAACTGTCTGCGTTACACTATGGACATTCTTTTTACTGAGCATATTAATTTCAAAAACAAGGTGCAATCGTTCACACATACATGCATTCTTTGATGTTTAATTCTAAGGAAACTGAGCACTTGTTCTACTTCATAAATTCTTAGAAGTAACACGTTCTTATTTGGCAACAATTGTTTGACCTTACTTAATAGGTTTTAGAAAGATGAATCGGTATATCCATGTTTATTAGCTTTTAAACTGTACAATGTCACAACTATATCTGATTTTGAAAACTTGCACTCCTCCCACATCATTTTCACCTCTTTAATAACTCATGACGATCAATAAAATCTTTCTACGACACATTTGAGATTTCTTCCAAATCATCCATTACACATTCATTCACTGTACCATTCCCATATCCAAAATTAGACAAATATAACCCAGTACAACTAACTTTCCTCTCATCATGTACTAATAAACATAATAAAAATGGGTTAATGGCATGAAAGATCACTCAAAGATACTAATATTTCCTAGTCGATCACCCTATTATTAAATGGACCACCTTCGATCACTGAACTGCATTTTTTTGGGCAAACTTGGTCACTGGGGCGTTTTGAAAGATTTTGGGTGCATTTTGTAAGTTTTTAGCAAGGGTAATTTTGTCCGTTCATATTTATAGACACTTAATCATCGTTTTTTAAACTTTTTTTTAATTTTTTTTTTTAACTTTTTTTAATTTTTTTTTAATTTTTTTTTCAATTTATTTTTTAATTTTTTTTAAAAAAAGTTTTGGTTTTTTTTTTAAATTTTAATTTTTAAAAATTTAAAAAAAGTTCAAAAAAATTTATAAAAAATCAAAAAAAAATTAAAAAAATAAAAAGAAAAATTAAAAAAATCAAAAAAAAGTTAAAAAAAAAACTAAAAAAAAATTTTAAAAAAAATTAAAAAAAATTTAAAAAAAAATTTTAAAAAAAATTAAAATAAAAAATTAGAAAAAAGTTTAAAAAACGAGGATTAAATGTCTATAAATATGAACGGACAAAATTACCCTTGCTAAAAACTTACAAAATGCACCCAAAATCTTTCAAAACGGCCCAGTGACCAAGTTTGCCCAAAAAAATGCAGTTCAGTGATCGAAGGTGGTCCATTTAATAATAGGGTGATCGACTAGGAAATATTAGTATCTTTGAGTGATCTTTCATGCCATTAACCCAATAAAAAATGATAGTATATGTTTCGAGTAGTTGCAAGACTATCTCCAACAAGTAGGTCATTTTAGCACTCTCTCTTGGTAAGTTACTATTTTAAAATTAAAAAAAAATGTATTTCAACATAAACCCTACTTAAATTAAATTATTTATAGGCATATATTAACATATTAAAAAAGTAAGAAAGAGATCTAACATGAAATTGCCAATCTACTACATCCAATTGCACCTTAATTATCCACTTGTTACACTTGATCTAAAAATAATATTGGGATTGAATTTCTTGGTCAATCAATTGATGAGAGTTAATTTTCTACTGGGAAACCGATCTAGCTAACTAGCTTAGTAAACCTTAGGAGGATGTTTTGTAGATAGATAAAAGCGGTTTCCTTAATTTAGTTTTGTTACTTTTGTATTGGTACGTGGAGATCGAGGAGTATGGGAGTGATTAAAGGGTGTGAATTAGCCACCTCATCACCTGATTGCATACTTAACATAATTGATAATACTGAAATTATTATTTAATCACCCCTATCTAGGGAGACAGATAAGATACAATCAAATCAATAATAGAAATTATATGGCTAGCCAAATTATGTCTACTTTGATCAAACTATATATATACAAGAGGGTAATTGTTAAAAAGGTCACATAAATGGATGATTATTTCATTTTGATCTGTGTAAATAGTAATAATGTATAAATAATTCTTGTAAGTGTGTATCATATGTATGTGTAAATAATACATAAATTAATATTTCAGTAAAAATTAATTATCATATTTACTTTTAGGTCATTTTTGCAATTCAAATGACATTTCAGCCAAATATTTATTTTTATATTTTTTCTAAAACATCATAAATGATCCTTGTAAGTCGATTGTGTGCGCAAATGATCATCACAAGTGTGTATCGTGTGCTTAAATAGTCAAATGATCCCCGAAATAAACTTATTAACATTTAACGGCGATGACATTAATTTAAAGATCATATACACACAATATATATTCACAAGAATTATTTGTATATCTTTACATCTTTCAAGAC
The DNA here is from genome assembly GCA_003412495.2 of Echium plantagineum. Lineage (NCBI taxonomy): Eukaryota > Viridiplantae > Streptophyta > Magnoliopsida > Boraginales > Boraginaceae > Echium > Echium plantagineum. Next base: position 28,300,927 of record CM016562.1, on the reverse strand, counting down.
AAAAATACAATAATTATCTATTTACTAATAAAACTATTTCATCAATTATCTCAACTATATAATAATAGTCAAAGTTTAGTACTAACAAAATGGATATTTTTGTCTAAACCTGGTCTTGCTTAATTTATTTCTCTAAGCTGCTGACTTCTACCTCTAGCTAGGCTCACTATTACAATATATAGGACGGTGATCTTGTCGATGTTTCTTATGCAACCCTGGTTGTATTTGTCAAAGTTTAAGAATTTGATTATTTTGAAACTTTCCATTTTTAGTTACTAGGGTGGTAGCTATTATATAGATTTATAAAGGGTATTTATTACGAGTATCAAAGCATAATTATCGCACATAATTTGATGATTTGAGGTGTGACAATCTTAATGGTGATCATAAACCGATTCAGTAAGTGATAGTGCCATTTTATTTTTGTTATTATACTGAGTATAGAAAAAATTATCAAAATAATCTTATATAATATATGGTACTTTATTAATCCCAGTAAATATATGGCCAATGATCGTGATACTAGTGTAAAAGATACATTTTAGTCATTTTTGTTAGACCATCTCCATTTGGAGATATTTGGAGGATATTTGAGGTGATAAAGTCCTCCAATAGGAAATAATTGAGGGGAGTATCTATTTTCCCATTTTTCAAAGAATTACTGTATTCAATAATTCTGGGAATTATTGGAAAAGTGGGCCAGGGAGGTGAAGAGGTGGTGGAGAGAGAAGAGGTAAGTCGCATGGGCTTCATGAGGTGTTAACTCCTTATTGGCCAATTAGATATTTGTTTTATCTATCTCTCTTAAATGATATTTTTGATATATAAATTTATTTATTTTTAACTTTTTTTACAATCAAAATTTTTAATTTTTCAAGATCCATAAATAGAGACTATGTTTGTTTGATTTGGACAACAATTTATTTTGTAATTTTCTCTCTTTTTATCTATTTTCTCTAGTTTTTTTGCTACTTTCTTCAACTCTTAAATATTTTTATATATAAAACACAATTAATAATAAAAAAATATAGAATTATAAAATCACATTAATATTAATAAAATAAGAATAGAGAGGATGAATATATAGTAGAGTAGATGTTAATAATGTGGAAGGAAGAGAAAATGATGTGGAAGAGAGATAAAATGAAATAACTTTTTGAAATATCTCCTATGGTAGAGTGTGAGAATATTTGAAAAGATAGTTGAGGATATTTGATGATGTGTTGAAGGAACAAAATGATGTGGTATGAAATATTGGAGAGATCAATTATCTCCTACTGGAGATAGTTAGGGAGACTATTTATCTTGTCTATGTGTCCTTGTCTATGTGGGTTGAGATGGAAAAGAAATTATGGTAAGGATAACATAACCATTTCATCTTTAAAATGAAATACAAATGACAAAGCTGAATTCAGATGACACATAAACAAGATAAATAGTTCAGAGACATATAGACAAGATAAACATAGTTCATGGAGCAATGACTAAAAAGATAAAAATTAAACTCAAGAGGCACATAAACAAGATAAATAATTCAGGCGCAAAGACAAGATAAATATTATTCAAGGGACAAACGAAGAAAAAGCCAAAAATTGAATTAAGGGACACATAAACAAGATAAATATTTCACGGACACATATACAAGATAAACATAGTTCAGGAGACACATAGACATGATAATTAGTTCAAGGACATACAGACAAGATATACATAGTTCAAAAAGAAAATGGTTAAAAACCTAACTTTTTAGGTGTTTACCTATATTATTTTTCTTTTTCACGTACCATCCGAATTCATTTTAAGAGGACAAAAAAAGAACTATACAATTATGAAATATTTTTCAAAACCTTTTTACTAAATTAACATTTTAGAATCTCTTTGGTGTGTGTAAACATTATCATGTATTTTGTTGAATGTAAATGTCAAATATGATCTTCTTAATTATTCACTTCAACACATTTAATCTTGGTAACACTTTTAAACTATGTTAATGAATTGATTGGCTGATGGCATGTGACCCAAACTTTCGATTAAAACTATTAATTAAAAAAGGTTATTTTCGTTATTCAAATAGCATTGCATTTGTAATCTCATCGCTGATTTAAACAAAAAAAGTAAACTACGAATATTAGTGCATAAAAAGCTAGACCCCGACAATAGGTTAGTGGTATCTAACCAGGGGCAGATCCAGGAATAAAATTTAGGATGGTCCCTTAATAACTTAAAATATATATCAAAATATCGCCAAAGTATAAGAATATTACAAACCAAAATGCAAGAATAGTTTAAACGAATTCAAAAGTATATATATCTAATTCGAATTCAAGGTAATTGCATCCTCCTCTTGGTCATAGCTTGAAAACGCTTAATGATATATAGATCATCAATTATGCTAAACACTTCTTTCTCCACATAAGTACTAAGCAATCATTAAAAAATTAGAGTTAATCTCAAATTGCTAATAAAGTAATAGAATAAAGCATAGCAATTAGAAACACTTTCACAAAAAACTATACCTTGGTCTTGTGAGCAAGGAGCAAAGTATACCTTTTTTGGGAATTAATGTCGAATGGAGAGAAGAAGAGGAAAAATTGGATGAATTCGTTTGGGAGAAGAAGGAAATATGTTGAATGCATAGGGAAAATGAAGGATTTTACTTTAAAAAGTGAGAGCAAAAAAAAAGCAACACAAGGGAATTCGAACCCTGGTGCCCAGCATAAATGACATAGCATCTTACCATCTAGGCCGACCTTTTTTCAAGATTTGGGAAATCCGCCCCTGTATCTAACTTGAGCTTCTGCCAAGAGTATTGAAATTAAAATCTAACTAAAAACATAATATTCATACGTCTTTGAAATGAATTCGTTTTTTATAATAATATCCATTATAAATTTATAAAAAAAATAAAAAGCTAGACCCTAACAATATTAAAATAGAAACATGGACAAAACTCAAAAATGTATTACACAATGCTTTCAATTGGTCCACATGAAGAGGGTTAAAAAGTGTATGTGTCAGGCTCAAAGAATTCTTCCAAGGTTACGGGTCGGTTGAATTGAATGGTCTTGGAGGAGGGACACTTTTTCTTCCTTCTCTTTTGGTGGCTTATTATGTGAACATTTGGTCAAACTAACCCTAGCACTTCACACTATCTTATAGAGGTAATTGCTGAAATGGTCCCAGTAAGTGGGTGTCCGTTGCACTTTGGTCCCTCTAAGTGGGACCGATGCGCAAATGGTCCCTGATAATGTGTAACTGGTGCGGAAATGGTCCCTATTTTAACGGATCCGTTAGTTTTTAACGTTTTTGATATTTTTAAGGTCATTTTGGGGTGATTTCATGATTTTGAAGAGTTTTGGGCATCCTGGGTCGTGTTGTAGTTTGCAACTTTAAACGGCTATAACTTTGCGCTCGGGTGTCCGATTGGGATGAATTTTATACCGATTTCATGTATTTTTTCGAGACGAATCTAATGGCAGACAACCAAAGGTGGTCAGGGTCATTTTTTGCCCTCAAAACCCCTTTTTATAGCTTAAAATGATATTTTTATGATTCACACTACATTTTTTAAATCTTCAAAAGATTTTATGATTCCCATCCAATAACATTGTTTTCTAAAGTACTATGATATTACTTTAGAAGCTTACTTTATCACAATTAAGCATCCAAAAGGTTGGTAGGATATAAGTAAGGTTAAAATAGATATCATTCCACAAAAACTTGTCATTATTGCTTAACTAAAGCAAAAAACAAATCCCTTTCTAGAATAGGATCTAGAAGTAAGCACCAAAAACCCTTTTATGGCTTAAAATCATATTTTTATGATTTACACTACTTTTTTTAAAATCGTTAAAAAATTTATGAGTTTCATCCAATAACATTGATTTTTTTACAATAGGATCTAACAAGTAAGCATCAGAAGAAAAAACATAGTATTTTTAGTTAAAATACTCTAGAAAGGGATGATAAAAAGATAAAAGTAAGCATAGAGACTTCGAAATCACCGTTGCTTAACTAAAGGGACTTGTTTTTGCTTTAGTTAAGCAATTATGACATGATTTTGTAGAATGGTATCTATTTTAACCTTACTTTTATCCTACCAACTTTTTGTATGTTTAATTGTGATCAAGTAAGCTTCTAAAGTAATATCATAGTACTTCAAAAAACAATGTTATTAGATGGGAATCATAAAATCTTTTAAAGATTTAAAAAAATTTGTGGGAATCATAAAAATGTCATTCAAGCCATAAAAAGAGTTATTGAGGGCAAAAAATCACCCAGACCACCTTTGCTTATCTGCCATTGGATTCGTCTCGAAAAAATACATGAAATCGATATAAAATTCATCCCAATCGGACACCCGAGCGCAAAGTTATGGCCGTTTGAAGTTTCGAACTACAAGACGACCCAGAATGCCCAAAACTCTTCAAAATTATGAAATCGCCCCAAAAATGAACTTAAAAATATCAAAAACGTTAAAAACTAACGGATCCGTTAAAAAGGGGACCATTTCCGCACCCGTTAGACACTATCAGGGACCATTTGCGCATCGGTCCCACTTACAGGGACCAAAGTGCAACGGACACCCACTTACTGGGACCATTTCAGCAATTACCTCCTATCTTATACGTTTGAGCCATGGTTTACCGAATATAATCGAACTAATTTTCAAATTAATAGATAATACTTATATAATTTAGTTGACCAATCAATTTTTTCAGTAAAATAGTGATGATAGTGTATGTGAATACAATTGATAAATAATGAGTACAAAAGTAACTAAATGATGATAGACTATTTTTCCTCAAATGATAGAAGTTACAAATAGTCATGTGGTAGATTTAGATTCTAAACTAAGAAAATATGGGGGTCCAACCTCCAAGTAAGCAACTTTGTCTTCTCTGACTAGTGACCCAACGAAATTTCGCTTCCTGGATGTGACTCAAATCCAAGTAATGTGTATGTCTGAACTTCGCTTTCTAGATGTGACTCCGATCCCCGAGTTGTCTTGAAACACCCGAAAATTCCACAGAGTGGGTGTTAGAAATCACCGAAACGCCTGAAAATCCACAGAACGGATGGTGAAACGCTTCAAAGGCAATCCCGAAATCAGCGCAAGTATGTTTAAATATACTCCTCTATATGATTCGAACTTGACAAATCTTGAAAAGAGGCTCAGGCCTAATATCACTACACTGAAATATGACATAAATTGTTTCTAACGAGAATATGACCCCAAGCCCTCGTACTTTGATGTTTGGGCAAGATGCCATGAGGCAATGATTTATTAGATAAGTTGTCTCCAACGAGAATTGAACCATCAATAGTTGACCAGTCGATCAATTAAAGCATTGAATTATGAATTATGGTATAATTAATATGTCTTGGAGGAGTGAATTGCATAAATAGTGTCATCAATTAATATGTCTTCCCGATAATGTCATCAAGTTGCAGTTTACTCCTCAATAGTGGCATCGTTGTAGTTTAGTCCCTGAAAGTGGCCAAAAAGTTGCAAATGAGTCCCCATGTTAACTGATTGAGGACTAAACTGCAACGATACCGCTATTGAGGACTAAATTCCAACTTGATGACACTACCGAAAAATATTTGTACAATTCGCTCTGTCTTGGACCATTAACTCAATATAATGATAATATTATTTAATATTTCAACAAATTATGACCGAATGGAATATACTCCATCCGTCCCTAAATGATTGGTACATTTTGACTTTTCATGGTCAACAGAACATGATTTCAAACATAAATATCTAATATTCTACATATGAAAAAATTATAATAAGTTGATAGTTCAAAAATATATATTGAGACGAATCTAACAAGATATCATATGACTATATTATTTCTTATTGGTTAATGAAAAGTACAGATCAAAGTTGTTAAAGTTTGACCATGTAAAGTCAAAATGTACCAATCATTTAGGGATGGAGGGAGTAATTTTTTTCTTTTTTTTATAAATTAGAGATGAAGTGAGATCGAACCCAAAACCTTATGATCATTAGCGAAAGCCTTTTTCATTAAACTATTCGATTGACTCGACCTAACGGAATATAGTTAAACGTACAGTTACCAAGTGAATAAAGTAAGTCAATGCAAGGCAAGCTTCCGTTCTAGTGGAAATTAACGGACCCTACGGTTAGGTATCTTCGAGAAGAAGAACAAAAAGGCTCCGGGCTTCCCTCCAACGCGCACGTAGTCATTCAGTTACCCAAAAATTAAAGCTACTTATTTTGCTAAAACCTATAATTAGTACGTATTAGTCTCGAAAAGTACTTCAGATTTTTATTTCGATTTTATGGGTACTTGAGATGGCCAATAGCTGTTGAGATCCTCAACATGATGGAGGTTGGGTGTCATTGTTTGAGATGTGAGCTATACTTTATTTTCATGGTGTAATCTGAAATATTAAAGTATTTATTTATTTAGAATTAATGAAGGTGAAATTAGAAGATTCATTATAATAATATCCTAGTTGTAATATATCAGGCAATCGTACGTTATGAGAAAATAGTTTGAAGAGACTAAGCTGCGCGGCCTGTAATCGAGTCGAATATTTGGAGGTTTCGTTTGGCTTAAATGATTTTAAAAGTTCAAGGCTAACACGTTTGGTTTGGTCAAATCTTAAAAATTGACGTTTGGCTTGAGGTTTGAGAGGTCAAATCGAACTTCCAGTCAAGCCTTTTCGAGTAAAATACGTCAAGCTTTTTTGAATCTTGACGTTTGTTCACAGCCCTATTAGAGAGTTTGAGAGATTTATGATTGAGGTTTAGTTTAAGTGAAATATATCAGTCCATATATATGTGAGTATGTGATATGTACTATATAATATGTACTTATATATATATATACAAAACTAGGATAAATGGACATGAATGAACCAAGCCAAGCTTTTTCGCACCGTTTGACTCGATTTGACAAATATCAATTTTTGAGGTTTGGCTTGAGGTTTGAGAGATCGAATCGAACTTCGAGTCAAGCCTTTTCGAGCCAAATACATCAAGTCTTTTCGAATCTTGACGTTTGTGATGAATTATGCAGAGGATAATTATATCACATACATTCTTAATATCAAGTGAATAACAATAAATAAATTTATATCACGTACATTCTTAATATCACATACATTCTTAATATCAAGTGAGTAACAATGAATAAATTTATATCGCATACATTCTTAATATCGCATACATTCTTAATATCAAGTGAATAACAATAAATAAATTTATTGTGAGTCACAATAAATGATAGCAATAAGTAACTTCTTTTGTACGTCGATTTAGTAATGAAATATTAAGTGGAGAACAACAATCAAGGATTCTTTCTACCTGAATCCTATATAAACACCCCACTTCTCCTTTTCATAATCACACACTCTCAACACATACATCAAAAGCAAAATCAAGAAACCCTATTCACTATGGAACATTCCCACTCAAAATGGTTAATTTTTACTCTCCCAAGAATCATCACAACGGAAAATTTACTTGATCCTTTCTTTGTTATTTCACTCTCTTTTGCCTTGTTAGCCATTGGGCTTCTAACTTGGTGGTTTTCCCCTGGCGGACCGGCTTGGAAACACGGCCGCAACCATCTCGGCCGCGTTCCAATTCCTGGACCCATTGGTCTTCCCATATTCGGAAGCATCTTTAGCATGACTCACGGCCTAGCTCATCGAACCCTCGCCTTTATGGCTTCAAGCCATGTAGCAACACAGCTCATGGCTTTCAGCTTGGGCTCGACCCCAGTTGTTGTGGCATCAGAGCCACAAACGGCTCGCGAAATTTTAACCTCACCCCATTTCGCGAACCGTCCAGTTAAACAATCAGCTAAGCTGCTTATGTTTAGTCGAGCCATTGGGTTCGCGCCCAATGGCTCATACTGGCGGCTCCTAAGGAAGATAGCTTCCTCCCACCTTTTCGCGCCTAAGCGTATACTAGCTCATGGGGCTGCGCGTCAGTTAGAATGCGCAGCCATGTTAAGTGGCATCGAAAATGAGCAAAATTTGCATGGTTCTGTGGTCATTCGGAAACATTTGCAAGCTGCTGCTTTGAATAACATTATGAGCATTGTTTTTGGGAAACGATATGATCTAACACAAGAAACTAATCTTGAGGCTAAAGAAATTCAAGAATTGGTTCGAGAAGGATTTGAATTATTGGGAGATTTTAATTGGTGTGACCATTTACCATGGCTAAAATATTTTTATGACCCTTTTCGTATTGAACAACGTTGTTTGGCTCTAGTGCCACGTGTAAAAAAGATTGTCAAGTTGATAATTTCAGAACATCGTAATAGAAAGTTGTCCGAAGGGGAGTTTAATGAATATTCCTCGGATTTTGTTGATGTGTTGCTTTCACTAAGTGGGGAGGAGAAGCTTGATGAGGATGATATGGTCTCTATCTTATGGGTAAGTAATTATTTCATAGATTTTCAATCATGTATGTGCTTTATTAATACTTCATCTGTTTTTCCTATATGACGTTTTAGATTTTTAGTTTTGCTTTTTATACGAGGTTTTGCATTTTTAATGTGCTTTTTACAATTTTAATATATTTTTTGCTTATATTTTTTATTGAAATTATCAACTACCCAATAATATAATGACAATCATTTGACAATTTATATTTATAATGTACTTTTTAATTATTATTAGTTTTTTCTTAATAAATATCAAAATATTTAAAACGTCATATAAAAAAATAAAGGGGTATGTTTTTGTTCGAGAGTAACGTTTCTTACCATAGTCAATGTCCGAATTTAGTTGCATGATACGTAGACCTATCAATCAACTTTAATTTACATTTTTTCGTAGTATCTAATGTACCAAGTTTTCTAACATATAGATGAAGACGTGTTGTTTTGATAGTATCGATATTCTATTATATATAAGATCGATACAAAAATTACACCAAAATGAAGATGTGACATATAATATCTTCATATTTAAATTTGTGGACAAATAATGTCATGTTTTGCTTGCGTGGAATTACGGTTGAATTCAGTTAAATATCACACGACTTGCAAAGGATCATTTTCTAAGTCCGTAATTTAATTTAGCGTTGAGATATCATTATCTAAGTCCATATCTTAAGAATTGAGATTTAATATATTGATGACTATTAGACTAGCGATATCATTATCTAAGTCGAATTTTACATGGTATATACAGGAAATGGTATTCCGGGGTACAGATACAACTGCACTCCTAACCGAGTGGGTCATGGCGGAACTTGTTAAAAATCAAGACGTACAGGCTAAGTTACACAACGAACTATCCACGATTGTTGGGCACAAAAGTGTTACAGACGAAGATATCCCAAAATTAAAGTACCTCGAGGCAGTGGTAAAAGAGACTCTTCGATTAGACCCGCCCGGACCCTTACTGTCGTGGTCCAGACTATCCCTAACAGATGTTTCTCTAAGCAACGGAATGGTTATACCGGCTAACACTACTTCAATGGTTAACATGTGGGCAATCTCCCGCGACCCGAATATCTGGGAGAACCCGTTGACTTTCCGACCCGAAAGGTTCTTGCCATCGGAGGATGGAAGAGGTGAGAGTATTGACATTCGTGGAAATGATCTTAGACTGGCGCCTTTCGGGGCGGGTCGGAGGGTTTGTCCGGGTAAGAATTTGGGGCTTGCTACGGTGAGTCTTTGGGTGGCGAAATTGGTTCAAAGTTATAAGTGGGTCGAGAATATGGATCAGCCCGTGGATCTTACTGAGGTTTTAAAATTATCAAGTGAAATGAAGACCCCTCTCTCTGCTATTGCTGTCCCAAGAAAGTTATATTAGTTGATGAAAGAATGATAATTTAAATCTATAGTTTATTAACAAATATATATATATATACTTATTATAAATTAATGTATGTATAACGTATAAAAGTGTTTTTACTACATCGTGAATACTAATTAATTAAGTTGTCATCTTGTAATGAGTGTCCGAGTATCTAGAATGAAAATTGTGAAATAAAGATCATTTGGTCTACTGTATCAATTCATAGCTCCTCTTGCCTTATGTTATGCACAGATCAATTAGTCATTAGTTTCCTCAAACCATCCTGATTTCAATGTTTAAAGCGTATTCTAATAGTCTTCATCTACACTATCTGGTTTGAAAGAGATAAATCGTGGAATGTAGCTCAACTAATTAAAGGCCTATAACTTGTCTTTTAATTACTTCAACACGAAATTTATTCTATAGAGGAGTCGACCCCACGCTGATTTGGAGGGAAATAGAGTATTTTAGTCAAAAAATGGACCATTTAATATCAAAAATAGTTGTGAAATAAGGCAAAAGTCTTGAAATTACACCCCAAAATTGGCATAAGTCCCACAAAATTGGCATAAAATTGCACATAAACATTTAAAATTAACTGAGATATTAATTAAAGGACCAAATACACATTTGCTGCACTCTTTATGAGATTAAATACGCATCCATACTATTTATAGGGATCAAAATACAACGAACTCGAAAAATAAATTCACAATTACCTCATCCACATACGGTTCACGCACTGGTCAAAGTTCAATCCATTGAAATTTGCAACTGACTCATTTAGCAAAAGTCTACATAAGTTGACATTCTAGAAGTACCTATCATGTTAGTGTAGTAATATATTTATTTAACATGATATTATAAAATACGTAGTAATTAAATCAGCGAAGACTAAAGTATTAAATTAGTATTAATACTTCATTCAACCTAGTAGTACAAGATACGTAGCAATTGAGTCAATTGAGACTAAAGCACTCTATTCAATGTAATATTACTATAAGATACGTGGTAATTGAATTAGTAGAGACTAAAGTCCAATGTTAATAGTAGTAGTGTAATACGTAGTAATTGAATCACGTACTAGAAAAAAGTATCAATGATTGGAAAACTTAAATGTCTCAAATTCTTATGTTAATTTAAAAGAGATTAGAAATTAAAGACAAAAGTAACGACGTTTAGTGTAAGAGCTAGTTGTACCAATGATCCCCGATAGTAGGTTCGGGTTGCATTTTGGTTCCCAGTAGTTGACGAATTGTAGTTTAATGTCCGATATTACCAAATTTGTTGCACTTTGGTCCCCAAAACGTTAGTTGCGTTTAAAAGGCGAAGTTTTCACTACTTTTGGGTCAAAATTGTAATTATGAAATAAATTGGGGTAACCATTAGTTCCGTTTAAAAGGTGACGTTTTAACTAATTTTTTTCGATTTTTTCTTTTATTTTCTTTTTGATTTTTTAATTTTCTTTTTCAATTTTTTTTTCATTTTCGTTTTTTTAATTTTTTTCGTGGAATTTTTTATTTTCATTTTCAATTTTCTTAAATTTTTTTCGGTTTTTTTTTTAATTTTTTTTTCGATTCTTTTATAAATTTTTCACAAAAATATTCGATTTTGGTAATTTTCTGCCAAAAAGATAATAATTTATTCTTTGCTTTTCGATTTGGACATCATTGAGAAACTCTTGCATCATAGACTTAAGAACTTCAAGTTGATCCAAGGTAATCTCCTGTATTATTATTGGGATCAAAACTATCTTCTTCCTTCTTATTATTATTATTATCATTATTAATATTATTATTTTCATTATTATTTATTATAATTATTATTCTCATCATTATTATTATTCTCATTATTATTATATTATTTTCATTTAATTTTTATTGTTATTCTCATTATTATTGTTATTATTATTATGAATTTTATCATTATTATTATTATAAATATTATTTTCATTAGTATAATTATAAATATATTATTATTATTATTATTTTCATCTAGTCGAGCCACCTAAGTCAAACGGGAGTCGGCCTTCTGTGTCGGACCAATTCCAACCACGCCGCCATATAAGATGACCAGTTCCTGGCGAGAAAAAAATAATAATATATTTATAATTATAATAATGAAAATAACATTTATAATAATAATGATTATAATAATTAAAATAAAAATACTAATAATAATAATGAGAATCATAATATAATAAAAAATAATAAAAATAATAATAATAATAATGAGAATATTAATAATAATAACAATAATAATAATGAAAATAATGAGAATAACAATGAAAATAATAATAATATTAATGATAGTAATAAGAAGGAGGAAATGAGGAATATAGTTTTGACCCCAAACATTATTACATGGTCCAAATTTTTCAAAATTTTCATTCTGACCCATAATTTATCTAAAACCGTCAAAAACCGTTCAAACTATCGGTGCCATCAAAATAGGAACTAAGCGCACCATATGTTACAATATCAAGGACTAATACTGTAATAGTATTATTTACTGTGACTAAAGTGCAACTCCACCTCATTTCTTAGGACCATTAGTGCAATTATATCTTATTATGGACAATCAAATCACAATACTACGACCAAATCAATCACCTAAATCTCGCAACCTTTTAATTTGGAAGCGGGGACAAGCTAGATGTGTTTATTTTCAACGATATGTTTGTAATAATAATACACCGACATATTAATTTAAAGTATTTAGGTAATTTAGTAGGATGGATATGTAGAAATTATTGGTTGAAAGTGTAGGAACCGAGATACCATGAAGTTGTCGGTGATCTTCCCTCAATTATGCCCCCTACTTTCATTCACATGTGTCTTTGACCTGAACTTGAATATGGTATTCATGCTTCAATAAAATGATACTCTCTGATTTAAATTAAATGTCATTTTCGTTTTTGGGTGTCCAACTTTGACCATCAATTATTTATTATTCTTTAATTCAAAAATATATAACTAATATTGATAAATTTATATTTAAGAGTATTTTCATAAATGTAAATTTTTATACTAATTTTTTTATAATATAACTAATTAATTATTGCTAATTGATGTTAGACACGGAAAAAATGAAAAAGACATGTAATTTGAATTCGAAAGAGTAGTATATATGACAAAACGATTACAAAAATGAAAACTCAAAACCAAAATAACCAATTCTTTTATTTAATTTTTTTCTAGTAATGAAGAATTAGTTGCCCATTAGATCTCGTATATTTACGTTCAGTTGCACTTTAACAGTGCCGCTCCTTGAATATGGCGGGGGCATGACCGCGTTAGGCCCAAGTTTAGAATACCAAATTATTTTTAATACTACAATACCAAAGTCATATTTGGTAAATTATACATTATTTTGACTCATTTATTTACTTACATCACACATTAATCTTTTTTTGCTCGAATACCATCCCCGTGAAAAGCTTAATTACACTTCCCGATCTACCTCAACCCATCTTCAATTCACACGACATCTTTTTCACCATTATTCTTTCCCAACTTTCACCCACTAGGCCACTAACCACCAACCTCTCCACCACCACGACCTACCTCATTACCACCACCAGCCACTAAAGCTAGAACTGAACTTGCCCTTATATCGTGTTCGACGGGTTCACACCTGTTAACAAACTGGGTCAACCGACCCGGTAAAGGAATTGTCGGCCCATGTTTGGTTAGGCCCACTTTTAAAAGGACTTGGTGGGCCTAACGTTATTACGTTAGAAACTAGAATGTGCACGTTTTATTTACACATATAATATATTTAATATATGTATTTATTTGGAAAGTACATATATAATTATTTAGACATATAATATGTCTAACACATATATACTGATATAGACATATAATATGATATCATATTTATATATATATGTTATAGCTCGCACATATATTGATTTAGGCATCTAATGTGTTATCATATTGAATGCTCATCACCATACTCAATTTATATATTATAATAGGCAAACGGCTATAAAAATCACATATTTGTACAAAATGCCTCCAGTCCATCATCTATGTTTTAAAACGTCTGTCAATCACCTATGTTTAGAAAAGTTCCATTTTATCACCTATTGTTTCTATTTATCATTAATAATAGCATGTCAGGAGTACGTGACTTGTCAATAAGGTCATTTTTTTGTTTCATTTAATATATTTTGGATAAAAGAATGAAAAGAAAATTTTGAAATAACACACCCCTGTTTCGAATCTGAAATAGCACACCCTCAACACGCATTTAACAAAGCGTTTAACGTGCGAGATCAAGTATGATTTATTTTGAAACATAGGTAATTGATAAAGACGTTTTAAAACATATGTGATGGACTTTAAACATAGGTGATTGTTGCGACCATTTTCCTGTCATAATTGATATATTGAGTGTCAAGTATACCTAAGTTTCAAATATAACGTGACCACGTTAGACTTAGGGCTGTAAACGAGCCGAATACTACCGAACAGTGTAATATTTGTATTCTATTCGAAAATATTCGAACTTTATTCGATTCGATTCGAATTGACCAAATCTCAAATATCACTGCTCGAATTCGTATTCGAAAATTCGAACTGTTCGATTCGTATTCGAACTCGATCATTCTTTTTTTTTTTAGGGCATTTTACGCTTAATATTAGAGACGGGAAAATCGCCCCTTAGAAAAAAATAAACAGTAGAGAGAGTTTTGAGGAGTACTAGAGAGATTTTTATAGATTTTGAGAAACTTGAGAGACTAATAAATGGACATGGTCCATATTTATATTAATTATTACTATAAATATTATCATATATTCATATTAATATATTAATTATTATTATATATTTAAATTAATATTTTACCAATCGAATCGAGCTATTCGAGCTATTCGGCTCGTTTGACCAAATACCAAGAATTAAGGCTCGATTCTATGTTTGATTTCTCGAATCGAGCTATGAGCCGAACTTTTCGAATCGAATACGAGCGAACTTTTCGAGCTTTCGGGCTCATTCACAGCCCTACGTAAGAGGCCTTGAACTACTTTCCCAATCGCTTGGCCCCTCTTATGCGGTCTGTCTAACTTATTAATGGACTAGGGACAGTCCATGGGCCTGAACTACGCTCGAACCAAAGTAAGGGGCCCGAGTCGTGGACGGTCAAAAACAGGCCGTGTCTTATTGACTCGCGGCTCGCGTAACTACTTGGGAGTCCCATTCTGGGCACTACGTTAGTAGGCTAATGAAAGCGTGGACTTCCCATTGTTTTTCACTTATTTAATAAGTATAGTACCTATTTATTTTTGTATAAAGTGTAAAAACAATTTAAACATATTACACACATATGTTTAATTACTTTCTTTCATAAAATCGAAACATAGAAATGAATTTCCTTAGAATAGTTCTCAAATTAAAAAATAAAGGAAATATATTCTAAAATGTCTATATGAATTGATATTTATTATTCATTCAATATTAGGTTTGTGGATATCTCCATTGTATTCGTAACAACGCATCAAATCAATAAAATATTATATATTCAATAACAGCATCAAATCAATAAAATATTATATATTCAATAACATAATTTTTTTTGAGCATACGTATTTTATGGTGCATATATGAACGATATGGAGTTAATTTAACAAAAAAGAAAGATTATAGAACCCTATATTGACTAGCCGTAGTTCCTACACTCCTACTTATCTGAGTTGATATACACACCAATATAGTGTCTAACAGTTTTTTTTAAGGTGAAATCAATAATCTATCCCCTATATGAATATATAGTAGTTGACGAATTTTAAAATAGGGATAAAATAGTAATTTACTTTTGTGAAAACATTATTTGGGTGTATTTAGTGTTTCCCATATTTTATGCATGGTATGGCTTATTAATAATAACGGTCATTAATGTTCATTAATCAACATATACATTTATTTTTAGTTTAAAGATGGTATATATTACTAAAATATATCATTCTAAGATGGTATAACATAAAATATTCAAAAGAAATGAACCAAAATAATATTATATATCGATCAGGGACGGACGCAGAAAATAATGTAAGAGGTATGTAGCACAATTGACCACGACGTTTTGTCATACTTTGAAATCTCTATATGATAGCTTCATTTGACACACAATTGAATATATATTTTTCAATAATATAAACTACCAAGTTATCGTTCATCCATGCATTCATCACACATTCGGTTGCGAAGACGACCTTTTACAATATTCATTGATCATTCAAAACTACAATTGTGCCACACACAAAAAAGAAAACTCAAATTGATCAACCCAAGTCACAAAATCGTTTCTTTTGAAAAATATATGCATACAAATCTAAAATAAAACTTTCTTACTTATTCAAAACAACAAAGAGACAATGTCCTGGGTTCGAAACTCACCTCATCGCTAATTTACAAAAAAAAAAACAAAACAAAGAGACAATGTCAATGTTGTTATATTATCTAATTCAAACTAATCTATACTATATAGTAATGTTTTAGATTATTAAGAGTATAACAGTAATTCTCAAATAAAGAGTAAAATAGTAATTTTTTGACTAGAGGTAAACTAATAACTTTATAGGCCAAAATCTAGAGGAGCACTTGCTACCTCTTGCTCCTCTATGCATCCGTCATTGATACCGATATAAATTGTATACAAAAATTTGTTAAATAAGTTGGTACAAATTATTTAAAACGGAAAAATAAGCTTGGATGATTGATATTAATGATTTCTCTTTAGCAAAATAGTATATATGACCTAAAATGTACCAAAAGAAAAAGAAAATATAATTTAAATGGGTACAATATACACATTTTATGATTAATGAATTATTAATAAACAAAAATTCTTAATAAATTAAAATCGTAACTTTTCACAACCCAAAATGCCTATATAAATGATATACTCATTTAAGGCGCCCCGCTTGGCTAGTCCATCGCCCAACAGAGTAGGTGAATACGGGATGTGTCTCTAGCGGCTCGGTATTCCACCTCAAAGAGTGCCTAGAGTAGGTTGGGTAACCACCCACAAGCAGATCCTCCCTTGAACAAATGCAGAGTTACGTACTCATGCACCTGCCGTGGATCGAAATCACACACTTATGGAGAAAGACATTCTTATAGTGAATCCCCTCACCATTTCAGTTATATCCCACGGATCGCAAAATGCCTATATGGATAGAAAAAGAATGGTTCGAAATTACTAATATTACGGAAAGTATTGTTAAAAGGTAGGTGGAACTGTTAACGGTATCTCCATAATAACACTCTATCTTATTAGCTGTCGAACGAAATATGAACTAGCTAAGTTGACTAAAATATTGATAGGTGGAAAATAGTCCAGAATTTTTGCTCTCTGTGTCCCATCTCCTCCACGTCTCTCCCTGCGGCACCACCACCACCTCTGCAGCTCCGGCAGGCGCTAGCCAGGGAAAAGGTGAAAAATGACTTACAACCGCGAGAAGAGAGAGAGTAGCAAACATTTCTCTGTCGATAATCACTCGGTGGTCAACGGTGGGTCTTCGAGCGTCTCCGGCCTAATTAAGGGCGGCGGAGACGATCGGAGTAAGGATGTGATGGGTAATTCCGTGGTGGATGTGCCTGGAGCTAAAAAATCCTACGCAGCTGTGCTTGGAGAGGGACGAAATTCGCGAATGAACTTAACATTCATACCTCCGGAAGTAGTTGATGGCAAATCTGTGGTGAAGTACCAGTCAATTGATGTGATGCCTGGAGTAAATCGGTGGAATTCATCTGCATTTGGATACGTCATGGGGATTAATCCTAGTTTTGGAGCGGTCGAAGGGTTTGCGAAGCGAAATTGGGGAAAATTTGAGTTTGAGAAGTGTTTCAAAATATCTGGTGGAGTTTTTCTGTTTCAATTTCGAGATGTAGCAGGTCGAGATGCCATGATTGAGTCAGGTCCTTGGATGTTTGCTAATTTTCCTATGGTGCTCAAACCGTGGACTCCTGATGCAAAAATGGAGCGTAGGGGAGAGGAGAAGATTCCGGTTTGGATCCGAATGCCATTTCTGAGCTTGCAGTTTTGGAACGCGGAAATGTTCAGTAAAATAGGAAGTTTCATAGGACTTCCTCTGTTCGCTGACGATGCTACATCGAGTATGTCCAGGATTGCTTATGCTAGAATGTACGTCGAGGTGAGTGCAGCATCGGATTTGCCTACGGAGGTTCCATTAATGAACGAGGCAGGAGAAGAGTTTAGGCAAAAAATTGAGTATGAATGGGTGCCTTTGAAGTGTTCTCACTGTGATCTTTTTGGACATGACCTAGCTCAGTGTCGATTTGGTGGAAAGAAGGAGAGGGGTGTGGATAGAGAGGTAGTGAGGAAGCAGTGGGTGCCAAAGTCACAAGATGTGCACATAGCTGTGAGTATGGTTGAGCCGGTAGTTGAGAAAGTTGTTGATGAAAAGGTGCCTGAGGAGCTGAGTGGGGATTGTATTGTTGATAGTATTATTTCAGTGCCATCACCTGCGAAGGAAGTCGAAGTTAGTACTGCGAATCCTTTTTCAGTCCTGGAAGATGAGGAAGAAAACCACTTGAATGGGACTAAGAGGATGACAAAAGAATTGAGAGTGTGCCTGGCTCAGAGTAGTGGTGCGAGTGGTAGAGGTGGGAAAACCCCTGTAGTTGTTAATCCTGTGAGAAGGGCGAGAAGAGGAAAGGGTGCGAATTATCCACCACCTTCAGGATGAAAGTCAAAATATGGAACATTAGAGGTATGAATTGTTGTTCTAAACAGTTCAACCTTAAAAAAATTTGTACAGGGTTTGATTTGGTTTGTTTAGTAGAGAATAAACTTAGTTTAGATATTGTTGATAGTGTTCTTCGCAAGGTGTTTAATGACTGGAATTGGGTTCACAACATTGTTCCTGGAAAGGTAGGAAGAATATTAGTGAGCTGGAATCCCGCTACTGTGCAGTTTGATTTGGTGACTAAGGATGAGCAACATATGTTTGGCAAGGTTCAGAGTAAGATTGATGTGAGTACTAAGTTCTTCTTGTCAGTTGTGTATGGTCTGAATAACATACAAGGGAGGAGAGGATTGTGGAGCTCAATTAGTGATACTGCAAAAACTATTGGTGATGAGGCTTGGCTACTTGGAGGTGATTTTAATGTGGTTAGAGCAGTAAGTGAGGCAAGAGGAGGAAATCTACCAGACATCACTGCAATGGATGATTTCAATTGCTGTATTAGAGAGGCTGATCTAGTGGAGCATCCTCATAGTGGTAACCAGTACACATGGTGCAGAAATTGGAAGGAGGATGGGATGGTCAGAGTGTTAGATAGGACCTTATGCAATCTGAAATGGCTGGATCTATTTAGGAATTGTGGGGTGATAGTGGGGGATCCTGGCATGTCAGATCACTGTCCACTGGACATCTTCATTGATCAAGGAGTCCCAAGAGAACCCAAGCCTTTTAAATTTCATAGTTTCTGGTCAAAGCATGAGGCATTTAATGATATATTGCATAGAGCCTGGGACCAAGAAGATGAAGGTAGTGCACTTGATATATTGCATCAAAAACTCAAGAGGCTTAAGCCTCTCCTGAAGGAATTGAATCACAAGCATTATTCCAATATAAGCACTAGAGTGCTTGAGCTTAAAGTAGAATTAGAGGGGTTGAATAGCAGAATTTTGGGTGGATGTCTGGATTCCCAGTTGCTGGCAAAGGCTGCCAATATAGAAAGTTCCTATAAGAAGATGTGTAGTGCTGAGTGTCAGTTTTTCCAAGATAAAGCTAGGATAAAGTGGTACAAGGAAGGGGATGCTAACACATCCTTTTTTCACAACACTATTAGGGTTCATCAAGCAAAGAACAGAATCTTGGCTCTTAGAAGACAGGATGGAGTTATGGTTGAGGATTATGAGCAGGTGAAGAAGCTTATTGTGGACTTCTATGAGGAGTTGTTCACTTCACCAGGATCAGCTCCTAACATTGAAGTAGAGCTGGAACAGTTGCAGTGGCAAACTATTAATGAAGAGAGTAGAAATATGCTTGGTAGCCCTGTCTCCAGAGCTGAAATAGAGCAAGTTGTGTTGGGATTGAAGAGTGGTAAGGCACCAGGGCCGGATGGCTATTCAGCTGAATTCTTCAAAGGCTCATGGGAGGTGATTAAAGAATCAGTTATTGCTGCAATACATATGTTCTTTGCAACAGGGTATATGCCTAGGTTTCTTAATAGCACAACTTTGGCTCTTATTCCCAAAGTCTCTTCTCCTCAGTATGTCAAAGATTTTCGGCCAATTGCTTGCTGCAATGTTATTTACAAGTGCATCACCACCATTTTAGCTAATAGATTAAAACAAGTGTTGGGTGAGGTGATTGGGCTGCAACAAACAGCTTATGTGCCAGGCAGGAATATTAGTGATGGTATCATGCTAATGCAAGAATTAGTCTGTGGTTATCAAAGAAAAGGTGGGATACCGAGGTGTGCTTTGAAGATTGACATCATGAAAG
Source organism: Echium plantagineum (assembly GCA_003412495.2). Classification (NCBI taxonomy): domain Eukaryota; kingdom Viridiplantae; phylum Streptophyta; class Magnoliopsida; order Boraginales; family Boraginaceae; genus Echium; species Echium plantagineum. The sequence continues at coordinate 28,280,642 of CM016562.1, read as the reverse complement.
CTTATGATACTGTTGATTGGCAGTGTTTGTGGGCGGTAATGAATAGGATGGGTTTCCCAGAGCAGTTTACTCACTGGATTAAGGCATGTATCACTTCTGCCTGGTTTTCTATTTCAATCAATGGTAGCCTTCAAGGGTATTTCAGGAGTTCTAGGGGTTTAAGGCAGGGTGATCCCATCTCTCCATATCTGTTTATAATGGTGATGGAGTGTTTTCACAAGATGCTGAAAAATCAGAGTAATTTTGCATATCACCCTAGGTGCAAGGAGATAGGACTTGCCAACATCAGCTTTGCTGATGATCTTTTCTTGCTCTGTTTAGCAAATAAGGAATCCATGTTGGTTGTTAAACAAGTGTTGTACAGATTTGGGAAGATCACAGGGTTGCATCCTAACCTGGGGAAGAGCTCTTGCTACTTTGCTGGAGTGGAGGATAGAGAGGCAAGTGAGCTAAGCCAGGTGATTGGAATTCCAGTTGATAAGCTTCCTGTAAGGTATCTAGGAATTCCTTTGACAACTAGGGCAATCAGTGCTAAGGATTGTAATGGGCTGGTAGGCAAGATTAAGAGCAGGCTTCAAGGATGGGAAAGCAAGTGCTTTAGTTTTGCAGGGAGACTAACCTTGATTCAGACGGTATTATTTGGCATCTACAATTACTGGTGCCAGGCTGTGTTCTTGCCAAAGGGTGTGATAAAGGAGTTGCAGAAACTAATCAAGGTATACTTGTGGGCAGCCAAGACTGATGGGAAATATGTCCCCAAGGTGGCATGGAGGACTGTTACTCTTAGAAAGGAGGAGGGTGGATTAGGACTAAAGGACATATATACCTGGAATATGGTGTGTATGGCAAAGCACCTTTGGAATGTTAGTTGTAGAAGGGAGGCTCTGTGGGTTAAATGGGTGCATACTTTCAGGCTCAAGGGTAATAGTGTATGGGGAATTCAGCCAAAAAGTACAGATAGTTGGAGTTGGAGAAAGCTACTTGGGGTTAGGCACAAGATCAGTCCTCATGTGAAGTACATTGTCAACAATGGTGAGACAACTAATGGTCTCTTTGATAACTGGCACAGTGAGGGAACCCCAGCTGATTTCTTGACTGACAGGAGCATAAGGAGGCTTCATATTACTCCTATTGAGAGTGTTGCTGAAATAAAGAATAGATTGGAGAGAAGGGTAATAGGCAGAATTGAGGCTGATGGATTGAGGTTTGTGCAAGGTCTGCCAGCTTGTCTTAATGATGCTGATGATCAAATAGTGTGGTTTGGGCACAATGAACATGTCAATAGCAGAGTGTGGGAGCAATTGAGGCACAAATCTGGCCATGTAACTTGGTGGAAGCTAGTATGGTTTAAGGGACAAATTCCAAGGTTTGGGTTTATTGAATGGCTAGTGTGCTCTGAGAGGCTGTCAACAAAGGCAAGGTTGCATAAATGGGGCGTGGTACAAGATGACAAGTGTGCTTTATGTGGTGTTGGATGTGAGACAGAACAACATCTCTTTTTTGAGTGCTCTGTTTCAGCAACTCTTTGGCGGAAAATCCTGCTGTATTTAGGTGAGTATCATACTCCGAGAAGTTGGCATGAGGAGAGTGAATGGTTGCGAAGGAAGGGAACTGGGAAAACGTTCAGAAGTCGGCTGCGAAGGTTGTGTGCAAGTGCGGCTGTTTATCATGTCTGGTGGGCTCGTAACAAATGCATCTTTGAGGGAGTTGCACCTGATATTGCTAGTATAATTAGCAAGTGTTTCCAGGCTATTAGGAGTAGCGTAAATGGCTGGGATAAGGTTGATAGAACTAGAGCCAATTGGGACCTTTGTCTCAATTGGGGCTTTAGCTTGACTATACTTAAACATTAGATAGTTGTTGGCTGTACTCTATTTTTGTTCAATAAAATGGTGGGTGAAAAAAAAAAAAAAAAAAAAAAAAAAAAAAAAAAAATATTGATAGGTGTCTCCTTTTTTTCTTTTGCCGGTCGGAAAGTAGGCAATTTGAACACGAGATGGGTGATATGCCAATCACACCGGCCTCGTTTTATTGGTTCACTACTTTTTTTTCTCCCAATAATATTCAAGACATCAAATCATAGTATAACAACTACGTAAAGATGGTTGCAGCCAGCATACGTGGGGGCCTCATCATACCACAACCAAACATATGTTGATCACCGCAATTACACCATGCCACAAATTAAGCAACAATGTTAGGTAAACATGTCGCGGATCTAGATTTCAAAAAAATTGCGTTGACGCAGTTTACGTGATAAAGAGTTTGGGTTTTCGGTAAATAGCATCACGTATTGCCTTTTCTATATCGTATGAATTCGAGTCTATTATGAAATAAAATATGATATGAAAGTGATTAACTGACAATCTCAAATCCCTCACTTTTCCACATCGTAACTTCTCATGATAGAAAATAACGGGGAGGGACGAACCTAGTTAAAACAGAGTTGGCCTAGTGACAAGGTGTTTAAACTACTACAATGTATAGTGTGCAAATTGCAATTCACTCAGCTCCAATTCCTACAATAATGTCTAATAAAAAATACTAATTACTTGTTAATTGTTATGTAATTCTTTGAAATTATATTATTTGTTAATTTTTATTTTTTTTAATCCTTCTATCCAGTCTTAATGTCTTCATATAATTAATTTGGTATTTTAATTAGATAATACATAAAGGCATGACTATTAATTTAGTATACAAATTTTAATTACTTAGTGTCAAACTAACTATGTAAATTAGTTTTAGTATAATTTTATTAAACAATTCATATTAAGAATATGTAGGTAGTTAATTTGATTATTGTATTAAACATATAATTATTTATTTAATTATTTTAATTGGTGATTAGTTGTTAACTATAAAAATTAATATAGGATTCAAATTATAATAACTTAATGTCAAACTAACTATGTAAATTAGTATAATTAGTATAATATTATTAAACAGTTCATATTAAGAATATGTTGATAGTTAATTTGATTATTGCAATCGTTAATGATCGAGATATTATCAACCGGTTACAACCAATGAAAGAGAGATCAATTCAGATAAATTTGAAATAGTTTCAATTATCATAATTTGTTAAAGTAATACTCATAGCTTTCAAAAAAAAAACAGCTTTTAAAAAACTTTTGAACAATTTATATATTGTCGTTAGCTATAAATTTTTTTGAATGATATAGTGAATACCCTACATTGAAATCCTGGGTCCATCCCTGACGACAAAACCGTTAAAGTTACGGTTCAACCCTTTTTTTAGCAATGGTAGAATAGCACTCTATGTATACATAAAATGACTAATTGTATGACAAATGAATTAAACAATTGTTGTAGAAAAAAATTAATCATCCTAGCTACCGTTTAACTTATTGTATCAGTAGTCGAAAAACGTCCATTACTTTCTCGCAAGTCCATCAAGTTGAAGATTAGAAAAAATAAATCATAATATTCTCCATCATCATTAAGAGAACAAATTCAACTTTTCCATTATATAAATACAACTTACAAGCTCCACAGAATTTGATATGATTTAATAACCCATCTACCAATAATAATATATTAATAAATAAATTATAGTATTCTTATTCTTCATATAATTGATGATTATATTACATACATTTCAGTTTTGATCTTTCTAAATAGGACATTCTGGCATGTTTTTAGGTGGAGGCAACATCGTCTCATTAGCTCCTTTCCCATTCCTTACAATGAAAACCATTCCCATTCCCCAACTTATATGCCTCTCAAAATGACAATGCATCAACCATACACCTGAAAAAAAATCATATTCAATCAATCAAATACATCCTACTTACAAAAATTTATATATAAAAATTCATACATGTTAACTAAAAACACAAAATTGTCGATTCGATCCCAGATAGTAGGACGAAAGTGTACTCTGTTGCAAATTAGTCCCCGAAAGCGGCTCAAGTGTTGCGATATAGTCCTCAATAGTGACAATCGTTGCACATCAGTCCTTATTTTCTCGGGGACCATACTACAACATTTGTTACTATCTGAGATCATATTGTAATACTTGTGCCATTTTCTGAGGCTAATCTGCAACGTTATAATTATTTGTGACTAAAGTGCAACTACTTCCCATTATGTGGGACCAAATCTGCAATTACCTCTCAAATAAAACCTTAACTACACCATTTAAGGAAAGAGGGAGATATTTGAACAGTTTATTATACATTATGCGACACTCTCGATTATACTTACCAGGATTATTCGTTCGAAATCTGATAGCTGCCCATCCACTTCTTCTGACTGTGATGGTATTATGAAGTGGAGGATCAACAAGATTATAGTTGAGAGGATCTTTATCTTTATCAAAATTTCCAAATCCAGCTCCAACAACAAAGAAACTATATCCATGTAAATGCATTGGATGATCAACCCCTGCAACCAAGTTGGTGCCCTGAAAAACAAGCTCAACTTCCTCATTATAATCAAGAACATTTATTTCTGTTCCATTACTTGGCCTTGTCTGGTTCTGTGTAAGAAGTGTTGATGTGTAATTGAAAGGTGCTGTTGGAAAATCAGGAAAATCGTCGCCATATACGCCATTTATTTGCTTGTAATAAGCCTGAAGTATATCAATCCTGGGTTGGACAAAGCTTATATTGTTCACAGTTGCTGCAAATCGTGCCCCTCCCGGTCCGAGACATGTCTCGTTTGCAGGGCATACAATTGTGTTGATTGAGACTGTGAATAACAGATGGGTTGTTATATTTTTGGGGACGTCAATTGGGTGTTCGTCGTTAGCTAAGCTTCGTAGGCTGGCAGTGTAATTGGCCTGGAAATTTGTATCGTTGAAGTCTGGGAGAGTTGGGACGAGAAGGGGGGAAGAGGGAGTGTAGTTTCCGGTGTATTTGAGAATGGCGGTGGTGGTGGTGTTGTCGAAGGGAGCCCTGAGGCCGCCATTGTACGCTCTGGCGGCCATGTAGTAGTGATCGGGGGGTTGGTTCGCCTCGAGTAAAATGTCGAAAGTTTGTCCAGGGGCAATGGCAATGACTTCACTAGTGAAAGGTTTGGTGTATGCACCATCTGATCCCACAACGGTGAGTGAATGATTTGCTATTGAGAAAAACAGAATGTTGTTCATCACAGCATTTACCATTCTCAGCAAATAAGTTTTCCCTGGTTCCACCCTCATCTTGAATGTATCTGTTGAGGTCGAAATTTGACATGAATTTTCAAAACGTCAATTAAAGTGAAATGAAGGAATTACAGTTTTATTATTCCTATTTTGGTACAATTTTACTATAAGTTGATAGCATGTTTACTCATACATATTTCATAATGTTCAATATTTAATCATACATGTCTCAAAATGATCTTTTCGATCACACAATCTCACTAAGTACTTTGATTATATTGTCCATTAAGTTTTTGTTAGATAATATTGTATATATTAGTATATTTATGTATTAATTACACTAGTAACAATATATTAGTTATTATATTTATATGGGCATGATGCCCTAAGCCCATTAGGTTATTTAGCATGCTCTAGGCTTATTAGGTTATTTAGCCTCCATATTGTACTCTATAAATATGGTATCATTGTGAATAATATAATAGAGGAACAGTTTATTCCTACATGGTATCAAGAGCATAGGTTAGAAACCAAATAATTTTTTTTTGAAAATTTGAATTATGGTTACTCCACCAACGGGAAAAGAGACGTCTGGGGGCTCCGGCGGCTCTGGTGGTGGGGCTCATGTGGGTGCTACTATTCACAGATCTGTTCCTGGTATTATCCCGGACCAATTGCAGCCTTTTATCTCATTAGTTAGTAATCCCAACACTTCTTCTGATCGATTAATGGGTAAGTCTACTTGTACTTCATGGATTTTTGATACGGGAGCTACCGTTCATGCCACAGGAACTTTGGGATGTTTGGTTGACCAATATGATGATGTTTCTTGTCCTATTACTTTGCCAGATGGTAGTGTTATTCATTCCACGCGTCGTGGTAATGTGATTCTCTCAGACGTATTAATTTTACGGGATGTTTTCTATGTGCCGACCTTGCACTGTAATTTGATATCAGTATCTCAGTTACTTGTTGCCTACTGTTGCGATATTGTTTTTACTCATACTCAGTGTTTTGTTCAAGACCGAAATACGAGGACGGTGATTGGAGCAGGTGAACGGAAGGATGGACTCTATTACTACTGTCATTCTGTGGTGGAGCCTTCGGTGTCCCTGTTAGCAGTTCAGACTCATAAATTGGAGCTTTGGCACAGTCGATTAGGCCATCCATCGGTGACAGTGTTGAAAGCTTTACCCTTTATTAGTAATAATGACTCTGTTTTGAATAAATCTTGTGACACTTGTCATCGTGCCAAACAGAGTCGTGCGGTTTTTCCCGATAATTTTAAAAAAGCAACTCGGTGTTTTGAGCTTATACATTGTGACCTTTGGGGTCCCTATAGTACTCCTTCCTCCTCGGGGGCGAAATATTTTTTAACTTTGGTGGACGACTACTCTCGCGCTGTTTGGGTTGTATTACTTACTGATAAAACTGAAGTCCGTAGTATTTTTATTAAATTTCTTGCTATGGTCCGTCGCCAGTTTGGTTTGGATGTTTGTCGGATTCGCAGTGATAATGGAACTGAATTTCTAAGTCTTAAATCTTATTTTGCGGATCAGGGTATATTATTTCAGACATCTTGTGTTGGTACTCCCCAACAAAATGGTCGAGTGGAGCGAAAGCATAGGCATATCTTGAATGTTGCCCGAGCATTGATGTTTCAGGGGCGTCTTTCTGTTGAATTCTGGGGTGAGTGTGTTCTTGGTGCATGTTATTTGATAAATCGCACCCCTTCTCGTATACTTAACTTTCGAACACCTTATGAACTACTTTATGGCGCACCTCCCTCATATGATCATTTGCGCATTTTTGGGTGTCTCTGCTATGCTTTTGATTTGCATTCTCGAAAGGATAAGTTTGCTAGTCGTAGTCGACGATGTATTTTTGTTGGCTATCCCTTTGATAAGAAAGGATGGAAATTATTTGACTTGGAGACACATGATTACTTTGTTTCTCGAGACGTGACTTTTTATGAAGCAGAGTTTCCGGGTGTTGGTGTGTCTGTTGAGAGTGGCTCAGTTTCCGCTACTACCGAACCACGCCTGTTTTTTGGCTTGGACGATGATGACGCTTCGGATCTGGTGGTTTTACCCCAGCCTGGGGTAATTGAAGCCGTACATGGGGAATCTGTCGAGGAGGGGTCCCCTGTTCGCTCAATGGCGGAGGTTGATGTTGGTGACACACCTGTTGCGGCAGTTGCGGTTGATGTTGGCGACACACCTGATGTTGGTGACACACCTGTTGCGGAAGTCGAGGTTGGTCTACGCAGGGGGCAGCGTAACAGGGCTCGTCCATCTCATCTCCGTGATTATGTGCTTCGTCTGCTTCCACACACGAGTCCACCCCCTACTCTCAGTTCACCCGGATCCTCTCCCGTCTCAGATGTTACTTATCCTTTAACGAATTTTGTGAGTTATGATTTGTTTTCTGCTGCACACCGTGGTTTTCTGGCCTCTGTTACCGCAGGTAATGAACCTCGATCGTATCACCAGGCATTACGTGATCCTGGTTGGTGTGAGGCTATGTCTGCAGAGATTCAGGCCTTGGAGAATAATGGGACATGGAGTTTAGTTGATCTTCCTGCAGGAAAGAAGGCGTTAGGCAGCAGATGGGTCTATAAGATCAAGTACAAATCAGACGGTAGCATAGAGCGTCTGAAGGCTAGACTTGTCGTTCTTGGCAACCATCAGACAGAAGGAATTGACTATTCAGATACTTTCGCCCCGGTGGCTAAGATGTCCACTGTTCGTACATTCTTAGCAGTGGCGGCTGTTCGTGGCTGGGAGTTACACCAGATGGATGTACACAATGCATTTCTTCATGGTGATTTACCGGAAGAAGTCTATATGAAGCCTCCTCCTGGGTTTGAACATGGTAAGGAAGGAAAGGTTTGCCGATTACGGAAGTCATTATATGGTTTGAAGCAGGCCCCTCGTTGCTGGTTTGCTAAGCTTGCCTCATCATTGCGAGCTTACGGTTTCACGAGCTCTTGCTCAGATTACTCTCTTTTCTCCTTTGTGAGGAGTGGTGTTCGGCTGCATGTGCTGGTCTACGTAGATGATTTGATTATTTCTAGTAACAATTCCGCTGCTTTATGCGCTTTTAAACATTATTTGAGTTCTTGTTTCCACATGAAGGATCTTGGAGTACTCAAGTACTTTTTGGGTATTGAGGTGGCTCGCTGCTCTAAAGGGATTTACTTGTGTCAGCGCAAATATGCCTTAGATATTATTGCTGAATGTGGTTTGTTGGGAGGTAAGCCGGCGGGTTTTCCCATGGAAACTAATCATAAATTGGGCGAGTCCACGACGCCTCTTCTTCCGGATGGTGAGCCGTACAGACGGCTGGTGGGGCGTCTACTTTATTTAGCTTATACGAGACCTGATCTTGCTTATAGTGTCCACATACTGTCTCAGTTTTTGCAATGTCCACGGCAGGCTCACTGGGATGCTGCTTTACGAGTGGTAAGATATTTGAAGAATTCCCCAGGTCAGGGAATTTTGCTGCGTTCTGATTCTGACTTGACATTATCTGGCTGGTGTGATTCCGATTGGGCGAGTTGTCCTTTGACTCGTCGATCTCTTACAGGGTGGTTGGTGTTTCTTGGTGGTTCCCCAATCTCCTGGAAAACTAAAAAGCAGAAAACAGTTTCTCTTTCTTCTGCAGAGGCTGAATATAGATCCTTGACGGCAGTTACTTGTGAGATCATATGGGCGAAAGGGTTGCTACAAGTACTTGGTGTTTCTTCTGATGATCCTATACATGTGCATTGTGATAGCCAATCAGCTTTGCATTTGGCACATAATCCGGTTTTTCATGAGAGGACTAAGCATATTGAGGTTGATTGCCATTTTGTTCGCGATGCTATTACTGACAAGATTATTACTGCTTCTCACGTCTCAACTACCTTTCAGTTGGCTGATTTCTTTACCAAGGCTCTTGGGAAACAACGTTTTGAATTTCTTTTGCGCAAGTTGGGCATTTGTGATCTGCATGCTCCAACTTGAGGGGGGATGTTAGATAATATTGTATATATTAGTATATTTATGTATTAATTACACTAGTAACAATATATTAGTTATTATATTTATATGGGCATGATGCCCTAAGCCCATTAGGTTATTTAGCATGCTCTAGGCTTATTAGGTTATTTAGCCTCCATATTGTACTCTATAAATATGGTATCATTGTGAATAATATAATAGAGGAACAGTTTATTCCTACAGTTTTACTTCTAAGAAAATTATGGCATAAAATTGTCCAAAACTCATCTTTAGGTAATTTTTATTTAAGTGTATATTATTGTGAGTATGTCCAAATATAAATATTTGTTTCGGAATTTTTGTTACTATCGCATAATTATCCCAAAAATGAATTTTGGTCAATTTTATCCCTTACAAGTTCGCCAGAAAGAAGTCAAATTTAACGGACAATATAATAAAAGTACTAAGTGAGATATTTTTAAAACATGCAAATGATCGAAAAAGTTATTATATTATATAATTAAATAATAAATATTCTGAAACATGTAAGATCGAACGTATAATTAACCATTTACTATTAGATACATGTTAGTTGTTACCTGGTTGTGAGCATGGATATAGATCACCAGGCTGGCCATTTATGAGAAAAGCATCCGAGATATTCGGATCCCCACCATTTGCAATGAACTCGTCATGAACTGCAGCTATATCACTTTTCCACCACTCGCCTGCACCAAAGTCAAAGTCAATATTACAATATCCAGATATTCCAATTTTGTGCGAGATAATAAAATGCAGTTGCAACTATTGTCACTATTGAAAATTATATCGCATCAGTTGAGTCATTTTCGAGAGCTAATCTGCAATAATATAGCTATACGCAATCGAAGTACAACTTCGTCCCATTATCTGAGACCAAATCGACAATTGTATCTCACAACATTCACAATTATTAATTTACAAGAAAAATATAATAAACTTTTTTTTTAAATCCACCCACCACGCTCAGATCATTCGATATTCTCAATAAAAATATTATAATTGAGCAACAAGCGAATCATAATTAATAACATATATACCTAGTACAATTTCCTTCTCCCCACGAGGCTTAGGGAAAGGGTAGGTAGTTCCCTCCTCTGGGTAAACAAGAAGAGCACCGTGAACGGTTGCTCGTGACCACTCGCTATGTGCATGCCACCATAATGTTCCGACTTCATCGGTTAGGACAATTTTTTGAGTAAAATTTGTCCCCGGTGCCAAAGGGCATTGGGTGATATATTCCGGACCATCAGACCACGGAAACCTGTACTGCTTTGCTCCATGCCTTGCATCAATTTAAAAAATTACAGTTAGTAATTCCCTTTGTTATGACTCCAAATAAATACTTATTAGATTGTAGAAAATTAGGTCAATGTTTGGAATTATAACGTTTTCTTTGTCATACTTACAACAGTTATGAATTTGTAATGATAATAAAGTTGTATCATGGGATATTATTAGTATTATTGATGAATTTTTGGGACTTTGTAATGACAATAACCAAATTATTTATTTTCTTTTTAACAAGTTTTATTGTTGAAAGTCTATTAAATCAGTAAAATAAAGGCAAACTTGTTTTAAACAATTCGATATTGTGAGTTGAGGTACAATAATTGGTAGACTTCTGTATATGATGTTATCTTAAATTTTTTTTTTTTTAAACTTCTTTTTACGGCACAAATTAGTATGTCAATATAAAGGAAAATAAATAATAGTAAAAGATTTGTATTTTAAAATTTTAATATTATAATAAAAGATCTGTATATGAAACTTGATATAAAATAATTTTGTAGATTGTTTTTCTATATACTTTCTGGCGTTTTATATTTATCATGATAATTATGCGCTAATATTATAAAAACACTCTTTGAGATTTGAGTGAACAAGAAATTTATTGAAATAGTGGATGGACGTACATAAGATGGACAGAATTTACATGAATATATACCTACATAAAATTAATAATTTTATCGGTTAAGCATTAAAACTTTGATTAATTAATTTCCAAACACTCTTGTACAACTTTTTTCGCTTCTATTCTCTCCAAAATGAATACACATGCATACAAATTTTTTTGTTTTGAATTATAAAATAAATATTCCATATTAAAATCTTAGACTCGTCCCCCAATTTGAAACATTAAGGTGAACATTAGCGATATATAGAGCCGATAATTATTCATTTTGATAAGTTCATATGTTGGACGTCTATATCTCTTTCCTTCAAAGAGAAATCGCTCACGGAAAAAATATAATGAAATGATCATATGATACTACCAGACTAGATCAGACATACTAGAGGAGACGAAGCCAAAATTGATTTATTGCCTCCAATAGGAAAAAATTTAAGAAACTTCCAAGAGATTTAAAGGTGGTCCCTTGGTCTATTGAAAGCAATCAAGCGTAGACAAAAATATCACTATATAATCGATATTTCAAATAGTAGTTAAGTTGATTACAGCTTTATATATGCACTAAATAATTAAAGTATGTTGAAATATTGGACTATTAAAATACTTCCTCCTACTTTAAAAAAATTACTCCCTCCGTCCTTAAATGATTATCACATTTTGACTTTTGGTGGTCAACAAAACACGATTTGAAACGTAAATATCTATTACTTTACATGCAAAACAAATAATAATAAAGTTAATATTTCAAAAATATATATTGAGACGAATCTAACAAGGTCCTAGACTATATTATTTCTTATCATTTAAGGAGAATTCGTGGTCACATTTTGTTATATTTGACCAACAAAAGTCAAAATATGACAATTTTTTAGGGACGGAGGGAGTATTATTCTAGCAAAAACAATAGTTTAAAATGTTTCACTTTAAAGTTGCAATACAATGTTTGATTGCTTTTCTTAATTTTCATAAGCAATATTTAGTAAAAGCTTCTTATATCAATAGTTTAAGTAAATCATTGCTTTATTTATTGATTATGATATATGTGTAGGAAGTAATTTATTTTAGGAGATAATTGTGGAATACTTACTCAGACTATATATGTTAATTTAGGGGTTTTTTGCACACATGATACACATTTACATGAATAATTTACACATCATTACCATTTTCAGAGATCAAAATGCAAGTCGCTCATTTATTGAAGCTGTCACAGTTTATTGACGTCAAAATAACTAATATGATAGTTAAAAAACAGAAGGAAGTAATTAAAGATAAATTCTACTTTTCTTCCTAAAAAATTATAATTACCAATGAATTGTGATGTTTTCCTTGGATTGGTTGATGATATCAATGAATAGAGTATCTCCTCTAGCAGCATGAATTGTGGGTCCAGGAAATTCTCCATTTACCGTTAAAATGCTCTTGCTACTACATAACCTTGTGAAGTTAGCATCTTTAATCTGCAAAACCAAACCAATAAAAAGAATATCCAAATAAATAAATAAAAAAAAATATCAATATAAATACCAAAATGGTGAACCACACAACAATATATACTATGCAATAGGATGAATATTATGAGCATATATACCACGAACTTGGGATAACGGGTCTTGCGACGAGCATGTGCCACGTCACTTAAACCAAACAATACAATTAATAAAATAAAAATAAGCTTCATATTTTTGATATTTTATGGATTCTAAAATATCGTAATATTGGAGCAAATTTTGGGGTTGTATAATGAAAATTGTATGTGATATTCGAGGAAGGGTGAGGTATTTATATATAGAAGTGAGTAAGGAAGTTGCTTGCTTCATTCATAGCTACTCTCATTATCGAGTATCTAAAAGGGAATAACTTTGGTTTATTAAAATCCACGTATAAGATTACTTTATCTAAGTGGTCAAATGCCAACTATACTACTGCCTCCGTCCTTAAATATATAATTGGTACATTTTAATTTTATATGGTCAAACTTTAAAAAATTTGATCAATAATTTTCATAAGCTAATGAGAAATAATGGTCATACGATATCTTGTTAGATTCGTCTTAATATATATTTTTGAACTATAAACTTTTATAATTGTTTTCATATATTGAAAAGGAGATATTTATGTTTGAAATCGTGTTTTGTTAACCATGAAAAGTCAAAAATGTATCAATCATTTAAAGACGGAGGGAGTAATAATTGAGTTTCTTCAAGGCTTATTTTTATTCTGCACCCTCTACTATTGTCGAAATTTCAAAGTACACTCAAATTTTTTTCTAAGTCTCAATTTACATCATATACTTCATTTTTTTCAGTTTGCCCCCTAAAACCCAACAACATGCTTTATCTTTAAAACGAACAACTAAATACTTTTATTGCAAAAATTAATTAAAAATTTGTTGATTAAATAGTTAATTATTTAATAAATATTATCAAAAAATAGTTATTGTACTACTTAAGTTCTTAAATTCTAAAATAAATATTATGCATATAGAAAATGTCAGGAAGTGGTAATGGTAGGGCGGGAAAGACGTGTCCCCTGAACTTTTTGAAAATCTACTTCATAAAAGCTTCAGACCTCAAACTTAGGGCCACGATATCTCTTTGTTTTGGATATGACGTCAGAGGTTATCGTAAAATGTGGATTGCTTGATTAGGGGACTAGAGCTTGCCGATAACCACACATAAGATTCGGTAGCTACCAATGATAATTGAACTTGAATTGCACGAAGATGCGAGGTTGGTGACACTTTATATTCTAATTCTTAACCAATTGATGAACTATATAATACAAGGATGGAGTAGTTGATAATTTTTTTTTAAAGCTCATGATGTAATTATAATAGACGGGGACACTACAATGATTTGTCCCCTCAAGTTTGTTCTTTAGGGGTGTTACCTTTAGTCTTTAGACCGTAATAGAATTTGATTGAAGTGGTTAACTTAATTTGCATGTACTATAACATCTTGGCAAATTTATGAAGTGAAGTTTCGTTAATTAGGTTACCGATTGATCGATTAGAGCAAGTTAATCAGATCTCTTAGATATGGTTAAATTAGATATGTTTAATAGTGAAAAGATTTGGTGCATCAGTACTTTCATTCATCAGGTTCATTAAGGGGGTCGGGATATAATATCTCATAAATTAAGGATCACACTGTAATTATCTATATAATTAAGGGTCACGTTGCAATTATCTATATATTTGTGGGTCAATTTGCATGCAAATCACATATATATTTACTACTTTTATTTTGGGTTGGTAAATATTGTGGTATTGTACCATTGTTATAGTATAATCTGAGTACAAGTTATATTGATATTGTTTCTTGTACCATCGATGAAGTTTCAAGTAGGTACAGTACCCACGTGAAACCTTTAAGTGGATACATTGATAAATTTGATGCATGAAAATATTAATGCACCAAAATTGGACTATGTTTAATAATATAGGATTCTATGTTGTTTGGTCTACTCTATGATGATCATAAATCAGTTATTTGATTTGTTCGAGCACGATGATTTAACTATATCATAATGTGATTTTATCATGTGAATGATATGTCATTTGAAATCTTCAAATTATTATGGTTGTTGTTAAATATTATTTGTATCATTCCGAATTGAAATTAATGATTAATGTTATATTTTATGCAAATAACAAAATGATCAAGTATGCTGCATCGATCGTGATTCAAAGCCTCGAAGGATTGGTGGATGTAAATGCATACAGCTTAATATATGATATTAATTAATCTGCTAGTATATGATCATCATAGATCAATTATTTGTTTTAACATGATGATCTTTTTTCAAGTCTTATTAATTCTATTCCGAAAATTAAAAGAGAGTACTTCTCATTCAGGTTTCCCAAGTCCTAACGTGTAATAAAAATGTAAATGACATTCATGAAAAGAAAATACAATACAAAACGTTCTAAAGTGAATTTATATAATGGATGGTAATTGTTGAAATAGTTCTAGTAAATGAAATTGTTATATTTTGATTTCATTAAGTGGCACGATGCACAAATGGTTTCTATAAGTGTGTAACAATAACCGATTCATACTCCTAAATTTTTGACATAATGCAATGATAAAAAATCGCTAATGCAACGCCTTCATCGAGACCGTTGCAATAGATAGAGCTAATGCGATAGAGGTTCTGGTGCAACAGTTTATTATAAACCGTTCCATTAGACTTAACAAATGCAACGACTTATATGAAACTGTTACATTATTAGGCCAATAGTTTCTACTTTTTGGCATAAAGATTTCCCTCCTAATTTTTCAATCTCACATATCTGCACAAAAATGATCCATCTTGGTTGAATTTCATTAAATATGAAGGCAAATTCTTGAATAAATTTCTTTCTTAAAATTTGCTAAGATTGTAAAAACACCCCAATATATAATAAGCTATAATCGTTAGAGTTTAATTAGGGACGGACTCAGAATTTTTATGTGGGTATTCATTTCATCTTTGAAAATGGATAAAATAGCTTTTTACCCTTATTTTTATGTAAAGGATCTAGTAGGTTGGGTAGCTTTTGCTATCTTTTTTTCCATTTGGATTTTTTATGCTCCTAATGTTTTGGGGCATCCCGACAATTATATACCTGCTAATCCGATGTCCACCCCGCCTCACTCCCCTTTATTTTAGTAGGTGCCAGTCTTCTTCATCTGGCCGCATTGCATCAATATGGATCAAATAATCCATATAAAAATTATTATTAACGGTAATATATAAAATTGGTCAACGCTTTTTCAAAGGTTGTGAATATTACAATGATAAAAAGCAATAACAATTGAAAAGGTAAGCTCTTCTTACCTTATCTTGCTCATTCGGATGGTACTAATGTTGGTGATATTCTATTCTTTTCAATGAAACAGCCTCCAAATATAATTGGAATTGAGGGTGAAATATGAATTTAATATAGGAAATCGGAGATTAAAGCGTATCAAGTGTCCACCCAATTAAAATGATTAAACAAATAATTTTATATCTAATACAATAATCAATTTAAGTAGTACCTACATATTTCTCTTATGAAATGTCTAATAATATTATACTAATCATACTAATCTTTCTAGTTAGTTACATTAGGCCATTTAGATGAGAACCTTAAATTAATTATTCTATCTTATAGTTTATGAATTGTGTGAGTGTTCAGTTTAATAAACAACCTGAAAGGTATGAAAACTAATAAATTTAATCTAATTAAATTCTTAAATTAATAACTTCAAATAATTAAACTAGATTAAGGGATTAAAAATATTAAAATTAACGAATAATATCAAATATAATTTACTAAAACACCCTTCCCTAAATGTCATGTGTCAAAAAACTTGATCGACTTAACTCTGGTTCGAAGAAAATGTTAATGGAGTGACTGAATGGAATTCATTATGAAACATATATAGGTGATGGAATGGAAAACTTCAAAACCCAAATGGTTGACTGAAAACATCCTATAAACATGGAAGATGGCTCCGACCATTTGCCATTGATTATATCGTATTTTAATATGTTATATTATGTGTGTAATAAGCTTTTCATGTTTGTAAACTAACATTGCTTTAAGAGTCCATTGTTGATTTAATAATCTCGCATAATTATATTATATCAGATTAGTCTTCTAAAGTAACACAAGTGATAGTATATATGACTCCTGAAAAATAGAAATAAACGAGATCATACTACATTTGATAGGAAATTAAAGCCAGAAAATCTGTAATGATATAATTCTATGGAACTAAACTGCGACTCCATCATACATTATTCATACTGTATGTTATCTTAAATTAAATTGATAATTACCTCATTTCTTTGAACAATATGATCTTTATTGAATCGATATTGACAACAAAAATATTGTAAAGGAAGAGGGGTTATTGGTACGTGCACAATACGTCCATGTTCAAGAGTTATTACACAAGGGCTTGAGTTAGCATTTTTTAACATTAATGACTACTGTTGCCTGTTGGGCTAAATTAGCTAATAAGAGTGTGTGTCTGCGGTTGAAATTAAAACATCCAATTATAATCATTCATTGTTGTATCAGTTGTACATTTTGTCCGTAACCCCTTTGTATTATTTTGTGATCAAGACTTTAGAGACGCCATCACACCGACACTTCCACTATATGTTTATAAAGTACAGTTTCGCTTTTTTATATGACGTTTTAAATATTTTTATATAAATTTAGAAAAATAAAATTAGTCAAAAAATACTTTTTGAAATGAATTAATTATCATTATACATTTATACTATTGGTTAGTTGATAATTGTGAAAAGATTGGGTACATCAATACTTTCATGCATCAGGTGCATCAGGTACCCATCTAAAGGTTTCACGTGAGTACTGTACCCACTTGAAACTTAATCATTGGTACTTGTACCCAAATTATACTATAACAATGGTAAAATACCACATATTTATCAATCCAAAATAAATATGTGGTATTGTACCATTGTTATAGTACAATTTGGGTACAAGTACCAATGATGAAATTTCAAGTGGGTACAGTACTCACGTAAAACCTTTAAATGGGTACCTGATGCATTTGATGCACCGAATTATTGATGCACCGAAACCGAACTCTGATAATTTCATTAAAAATGTAATTAAAAATACATTGAGAATTTAAAAAATACATTAAAATGTCATAAAAAACTAAAAATCTAAAACGTTAAATAAAAAAACCGAGGAAATATTAAAAGAAATACGTACGAAGACTATTATATTCTCTCCATCTTTCTCATGGGCAATATAGTTATATGTATATAGACTATGGTCCTATATGAGTACTATAATATATGTGTGCATATTATTTACATATAATAGACATATAGTAGACTCCTAACACATGTGGCTTATTATTTAATGAAAAGGAAGTTAGATGGGATGAGTTAGGTCCAGACTCATCAACCTAATCGTTTTCTAATTGTTAAGAAATTCGTACTAATGACTACATTAAAAAGTTAGCTGTGATTATTTTAATTGGTAATAATAGAGATTATTTATAATCATGATTGTTTGGTCATAAAGAGTATGAACTGAAAGTAGTACGTTACGTTCCTAGCATAGAGTGTCAAGTGGTAAATTCTTGTAAAGTATCTAAACAACGTATGTTCGAAGGCAGGCACAATATATTGCAAACCTTTCGAAAAATATTGAGGTAACTATATATATGTTGTTCTAATTGCGAGTTAATTGTCGGAATGGCCCTAAATAATGGGGTCTGCTGCACTTTGGTCATTGAAAGTGTCTGTTGCGGAAATGGTCCCTAAAAGTGTGTATATTGGTGCAATTTGGTCCCCATTCCGTTACCTCCGTTAAATTTAAGAGTGTTAGAAGAACGTGTGAGGATTTGAAAATGATTAAACTGAATTGATTTTTTAGTTTCAATGTATTTAATTGTTATTTTTGACTTTAACTTTTTATTATTTACATTTTAGGCCTGCCCCCAAATGGGGTATTAAGTTATAAGAAATTTTATTTTCGCCCCAAAAATTGCTATCACGTTTCAATTAAACAGAGCTAACGAAATAGGGACCAAATTATACTAATATATACACTTTCAGAAATCATTTTCGCAACAGTTCTATTTTTAGGGACTAAAATACACCAGGCCTCCATTTACATGGACCATTTCACTAATTATGTTAGATTGAAAATAACACTTTAGTCTCATACTTTAAATAGTTACATTATTGAAAATTTATATAGTTATTATATATACCTGACCTTAAACCTATCTTTCAGAAATTTGGATGAATCGGAAATTTTTTTCTTTATCATTATTTCCACGTGGTAGAGTAACGCCATAACATCTATATTAGGATAATATAATTGCCATGCATCTTGAAAGTTTTGTGACATTTTCTTCATATATCTACGATTCTTCTCGATTTATAATTTAATACACAAATTAATTGATTTATTGTCAAGTTAGCTATATGTTGAAATGGTTCCAGAAAGTAGATCGAGGTTATCATTTAGTCCTTGAAAGTTCAATAGTTGTAAATTAGTCATCGAAATTGAACAAAAGTTACAATTCAGTCCAAAAACTAACATAACTGTTAAAATTTAGAGAAACATTTAATAGAAGCCAATTGCACAAATACCGTTAAGCTGAGAAGATCAATCAAACTGAACCGAAATTTAATCCAGGTTGATGAAGGAGAAATAATATCCAATTAAAATTATTTAGAAAGATCAAACCCACTTTATCTTTTGTTTAAAATATTTATAGTTGTAATATTAATTTTGGTTAGGGGTTGGAGTAAGCTTGAAATTAATTTGAAAATGATAATTTTAGTATTGTATCCAAAATAGTCTTTAGGGACATTAAATTGAACAAAAAAAGTTATGAAATTGATAAATTAAATAAATAATAAAATGAAAGAGGTCAGTTAAAAAGATAACGATAGTGAGGGGTGAGAGGCGTAAGCAAAATTAGAGTAAATTGCCAAAATGGTCCCAGAAAGTGGATCGAGGTTGTCACTTGGTCCTCGAAAGTTTAATAGTTGCTAATTAGTTCTCGAAATTGGACAAAAATTGTAATTTAGTCCAAAAACTAACGGAGCCGTTAAAATTTAGCGAAACCTGTAATAGAAGTCGATTGCACAAATACCGTTAACTTTACCGGCTCGGTTAGTTGGTGGACTAAATTGCAATTTTTGTTCAATTTCAAGGACTACATTGCAACTATTGAACTTTCAAGGACCAAATGACAACCTTAACCCACTTTCTAGGACTATATCAACAATTTCCTCGCAAAATTAATACTCCAATATATTGTGTTAACGACCTCTTGTTTGTAAGTGACTCAAAAGCCTCCACTACCAAAATGAGGCCCATATTAATGAATTATTATTATGAATTGCACACTTAGGTTATGTTATCCACATTTTGCAACAAAACCTCATTAAAATGAACACTTAGACAACGAAAATCACTGTGCGCGTGCACTTGCGCTTTGGTCAGCAAATCAACATACTCCTATATTTTAAAGTGGTAAGTTAACGTATATGGTGAATTGTTGTTCCACATACCCAGTAGTGTTAGGGCCTGTTTGTTAAACTTTTTCAGCACTTAAAATTAATGTATTAAGTACTTATTTAATTAAGTCTGTTTGTTAATAGAAAAAATTAAGTACTGAATATAATCAGATCTGAATGAAATCCTTAACAAAAAATTAAGTCAAAATTTGCTACTTATTTTTCTCCTCTTAATGACTTAATCCCACAATTCTTTGAAAACCCCAATTTGTCCTTCCTTAATTATTCCAAACTCATACATTCTTATTCAAATCAAATTCAATTATTATTATTATTATTATTATTATTATTATTATTATTATTATTATTATTATTATTATTATTATTGCTATTACTAATTTCCTTCGTTATATTCTTATTCTTCTTCTTATTATTATTAAGATTACTATTATTATTATTATTAAATATTAATAATAATTATTATTATTATCATCATCATCATCATCATCATCATTATTATTATTATTATTACTATTACCATTACAATAATAATTATTATTGTTACTATTATTATTATCATTATTATTATTATTATACTCATTATTATTTTCACTATTGTTATTATTATTATATGTTATCATTATTAATATATTATTATAATTTTGATTATTATTGCCATTATTTTTATTAATTATTTTTATTATCACTTTATTATTATTATTAATATCATTATTAATATTTTATTATTCTCATTACTATTATTATTATTTTCATTATCATTATTATTATTATTCTTATTATTATTATAATTTATTTATTTTAATTCATTTATTTTTTCTATAATATTTATAATTTAATTAATAATATTTCTGTAGTATTATTTATTTATTTAATATTTGAGTTTTAATATTATATTTGCTCGTTGACTTTTTATAATTTATTGAATGACATTAATTATTTTGTTTTAATTTTATTAATTGATGACTCATAATATTATATGAATAATAATATTATATTTATACATATTACAATGTAGTTTATAATATTTATACATAAGGAAGTGTGGTGGGGACGAATTTGTCAATACAACATAACTTGAATAATTTTCAGTGAACGGTTATCAAACACTTAAATTTTTCAGTATCCAAATTCAGTTTTCATTCAGATTCAGACATTCAGTATTCAGTCACTTGTTGTCAGACTTCATACTTCAGATTCAGACATTCAGTTTTAACAAACAGGCCCTTACTATCAATTAGTATGAATGTAAAAGAGAAGCAGTTTCCAGATTAACGTGTTATATTTCGATCCGTTAGTGCTCCACTATTTACTATGCCTTCTATATGTATCACAATCATATACTTCCTCCATCCCGTTTTATTTGTCCACTTTAGAGTAATTTGCTCAAATGGTCCCTGATAGTGAGATCGAATTGTACTTTGATCTCCAATAGTTACACGATTGCACGTTAGTTTCCGATGAAAGTGGTCAAAGAGTTGCATTTTAGTCCCCAGGTCAAGTTTTTCGTTAACATTTTAGGTTTATGAGTCAAAATTGGGGTAAAAATATAATTTTTAAGACTTAAAATTGATTTTTTGCTCCAATTGGTGTCAAAATGAAACTCCACAACCCCAATTGAAATGAGGACGAAAGGGGGTGTTGGCGGGAGGAGGTTGGAGAGTTTTATTTTGACACCAATTGAGGAAAAAGGTCAACTTTAAGTCTTATATTCTTACCCATATTTTAACGCCTAAACCTGGAATGTTAACGGAAAACTTATGGGGACTAAAGTGCAACTTTTTTGTTACTTTCGGAGACTAATGTGCAATCGTATAACTATTGAGGGCTAAAGTGCAATCCGGTCTCACTATCGGGACCACTTTAGCAAGTATCTCTCCACTTTACTTTTGGTCAAAATTTTAGGAAAATTTAAATTCATCTTACATCGTCCATTTTTCCTCCACAATTTGAATTAAATTGGAACCAATTATGGTATTTCCATTTTAGGAAATATGAACAAATAACTTGGAATGGAGAGTATTAATGTTAAGCTTTTACAGTTAAGATATTGATCATAACTTTTTAGAGAAATTATGTAATAGTCTTTTAAAAAAATTGCATGATAGTATGTAAGTCACGTCACTTATGTAATTATGTGTTACAGATTTAATCATCAAAAGAGTATTTGTAGTTAAAATGTAATTCAAAATTTTACAATACAAATTTATATATCAACTTAATCATCCTTACGAATAAAGTAGAAGGGCGTGGCAATTGATGAATCGAATCTTGGCGCAGAAATAATAGTCTACTCTAGATGAACACATTTTGGTGCTTTGATAATTATTCTTACAAGAATATCCACATCCCATAATTATTAGTTGAATACTTTTCTAGATACAGAATTCACAATTGTAAGAGAATACTCCTTCTTTAACATATGAATACTATTCGGCTTTACTTAGCCGCCATAAGTTCATCATTGTTTTACTCCACTTGGAAGTTCATATTAAATGGATTGGGACCATATTGTATGTGGAATAATGTTTATGGGGGTTACACTTATAGGTAAGTGACATTGAATTTTAGAACAACGAATGAATACAAGATGTGTATTGTGTATTATAACCATGTGTCCATGTTCAACTACTACCAAAACGTAATAATCCGGACATTTTTTTGTTTTTGAACAAGGTTCGAAATACGTGATCTTGATTTAGTGGTTATCGATCAAGCTTCTACAATTGGAGGTTCTAGATTCGAGTCTTGGCAAAGCATCAAAATAAAATTGATGTGTATGCTTCCGTTGTAGTATAAATTTTTTTTTACAATATAAGATTCAGTTTCAACATAAAATCGTTTGACAAAAAAGAAATTGAGTATTTGTTATTCTAATACATGCAAAACTATCATTAATGAATTTTGATAACATGTCCGGCAAGACTTGGACAATCCAACTTTGAAACTGTGCATATCACATCCAACATGTTATCTTGTGAGATAGTTGTCCAATAAACACTAGAACATTATTGTCTTTTGTCTCTGCAAATAGTATAGATGTGCAAGCAGTTTTTAAATTAATATTTTCGCTATTTGTTAACGCATAAAAGAAAATTAAAATATATTTGGGGCTAAAATTATTAATTCATAAAAACGTTTTTGGGCAAAACCATAAGGTTATTGCTAATGATCCCTCAGACACTAGAACATTATTGTCTTTAAAGGCTATCCCATATTGTCAAATAAAAATGGCGTTGTTTTTGAGAAATAAAATGCGATCAGCGATCTCCACCACCAAAATAGAACTTTTGGGTCCGGCTATGGTGGTAGGGAGGAGGAACTTAATAGTTAACGGATGCATTAATTGAGAGATCATTTTCGCACCCATTACACATTTTTAGTAACATTTGCACATATATGACAATTATAGGGACTAAAATGCAACATCGACCCATTTATTCATTTCCGTGATTGCCTCTTATTATGCCAAAAATTAACATACTCAATGTCCAAAAATACTCTAACAATCAAGTCAATAATCAAAATTTACGATAACGAAGTATACTTTTGTGTATGCAACATGACCATACATTACGGAAACACATGTTCAACCATTTAAGCAAGAACTTGTTTAGAGTTAAATTATAATATATACACTCATTCATTAGGACATGGCAATCGTGCTAACTTGGCTTAATGAGCTAATTACTACCAAAATGGATGTATGTGGGCTGTGGCGTTAATTGTTGAGATTCCAATTCTATGCTCAATCCATACCCATTGGACCTGTTTCTCTTAACGGACCAGGCCCAACACCCATGGACTGGGCCTCAACTCTGATGAATTACTATCATAACTCCAAATATCTGCAAGGAAAAGTCTAAGAAAGTGAAAAGATGCATCATTTCAGCTTCTCCAATATGACATGGCCCACTCAATAATTTAGGTAACTTCTTGAGCTGAGTGGAAAATATTGGGAACCTCTCAATACTCTGCGTTAATTTGTTTCTTCATTATATTTATTGATTTCCTATATACTCTTTTCTGGTTGTGATTGAGGAATTTCAATTTTGTTTAATTTAAAATTTAGTTTTACATTTTCTTGGGATAAAAATTATCACAAATGAAATAATGCATTGAGCTAAAAATTTAATTTTGGCAACTTTTATAACTATATAAATATGTGAGCATTTTACTACGTGATTGTTTCATTATACTAGTATTTAGAGCATAGCTTTAGCTTCACGTACTAGTTCTTTGCAATTCTTAATTGACCTAAATCACTTTACAAGTTCATATAATATTAAGTCCAAAATTGCAAATTAATAAATTAAAATATCAATTTAAAATATTGGCATATTTGCATTTATATATGTGACTTAAAAATGTAGGAAGAAATATGAAATTTGGTAAATATAATTTCATGATAATTTATTTTTACATTTATGTGTTGTAATTTTTTTTATTGAATAGGGTTTGAAGTAAGTATACTGAAAAAGTCTTAAAGTTAAAACACTCTCCCAAAAATAATAAAGGTAGTACATAGGGAAAACTTTAAGAATACATTTAAGGAAACTGGTGTGGATGCTCTAAAGGCTTATTTTCTTTCGGTCCCCTAAACTAGCCGGACACTAATAGAGATGGGCTCGGGTAGAGTAGGCCAACAACCCGGGCCAAACGCCCCATCCCCTTAAACGTTGAACCGGGATGGGTTGTCTCTTTAGTCGATGGGCTTTCGTGAACTAACGGGTCAAACCCACGCAACCCACTAAGTGAACAGTCGGGCCCCTACTTGTTCGAATCCCCTGTCTCAGGGGGCATGGTGTGCCATCTAATTATGGCAGCTTGAATCTCATTCATTTGTTTCTGCAAGGTTGTCCAGTCCCTTATACCCCATCATAATCCGCTTCCTTGCGAGGGTACTTGTTTGGAGACGGTTATGGGGACATCCATGGGCAACATGGATATCTTCTTCATATTGCTAAACTTTGACTCTCTCCATCCAAGGACGTTGAATCATCATGATGCCTCATGTATTTCCGATTTTCCCTAATCATGGATTTTGATTCGTAGTGTTGTTTCCTCTTCAAGGGACTTCAGTTTTCCCTTCTTGGGGATCGTGAGCCATGATGTCACTCCCTGGTGGACGGGCTTCAGTTGTCCCTTCGCGGGGACCGAGAGTCAGGTTCTTGTCTCCTCCCTCTTGAGCGTCGGTGTGTGTTGATCGGGGACCGAGATTGAGCGAATGTGTTGGAGGCAACCCTCCTAGACTTGTGTTTGTATCGAGGTGTATGTGAAGTCTCAGAGTATGTCTAAAGATCCAGTTGATAACCATCCTGGATAAGTATAAGGGAGTGTGGACGAATGGTGATGGTCTCCACTTTTTGAGGGTCGTTTACCCCCACTTTTAGATATCAAACTCCCTGTCGTGCGCTCGATCGATTCAGACAACGCCAATTGGTGTGGTGTATTTTGCAAGGTGGACCTAACTAGCTCATGGGGCTTTCTGATGTTCGATCCGGTCGAGGACGAGGTTCCAATTTGGATTTCTTACAAAACACGCAAACGGAGGTTGATATTAGTGTTCCTTCTGAGTAAATTATATAGTACAGTATTTCGTATTAATTCGATTATAAAGAACATCTACAAATATGTTTATATTTTGAAAGGTAACTTAAATTTTTTAAATTGGTCCTTTATATATAAAAAGATCCTTGATTTGTTATACACACTAGAATAGTAAATTTTTGGCGTGAAATGACTATTTTGTTCTTCCCTATATGAAAGTGTAATAATTGAGAGACTTTGTTGGGGTAAATTGTAACTTCACCGCACAGTAAACACTCTTCCGATGTGTGTATAGTGTTACTCTAGACATGAGTCATGAGGGGTAAAACCGGAATAAAAGTTATAACCACAGTTTGAATATGCAAATACCATGTCGTCACTTGCGAATTGTGTGGGAACTCTCTAGACCTTTCTCGTACAACTATTTTGCATTTTCATCATATAAATATGGCTTTTTTCATCTGGGCACCTAAACTTCTGATATTATAACAAACAGGCACCTGGTGAACTTTTTATAACAAGTAGGCACCTGAGACGAAAAATTGGCACCTGAACTTTTGTTTTTCTCTTTTTTCAGATTTTCGCAGATTTTAAGATTCTTAATCCAAGGACAAGTTAGTCATATTGAAAATATAAGGCTTTTTTTCATCTGAGCACCTGAACTTCTGATTTTATAACAAATAGGCACCTGATAAATTTTTTATAACAAGTAGGCACCTGAGGCCGAAATTTGGCACCTGAACTTTTGGATTTCACAAATTTTTTAATTTCTCAGATTTTTGACATTTAAAAATTCCTTAACCCAGGGGCAAGTTAGTCATATTGAAAATATGACTTTTTGGAGACAAAATTTTTTAGAAAAGTTCAGGTACCATTTCGAAATATGATTTTATAAAATTCTTTGTATTAAATTGTAAATTCGAGTTGTATTCGATATTCGGATTCAACAAATACATTGAAACTTTTTAAAAAATAAATATAATTATTAAAAATAACTTAAAAACTAAAAAAAAAAAAGACCCCACCCCCACCCCAACCTGCGGACTGTTGGAGTTCCCCCCCCCCCAACCCAACCTGCAAATTGTTGCAGTGTTCCTTCCCGCCCCCCACCCCAACCCCCCCCCATACACACCCCCAACCTGCAAACTGTTGCAGCTCCTTCCCGCCCCCCACCCCCAACCTCTCCTCACAACCTGCTGCAACAGCCTCCCACTCCCCCCCCACCTGCAACACCCTCGACTTGCAACACCTCCCCCCCCACCCCTCGACCTGCAACAGCCCCCTACCACCCCCCTCTCCGCAACAGCCCCCTACAAAAATCTTCATGACAAGAAATTGTTTTTCCAGTAGACGAAGCAGACAAATTATACCTAGTCAATTTAATTCCAAGATTGCTTTTTGTTGGACACCCTTCACAACCAACACAGTTAATTGGACACCCTTCACAACTCGAGCCGCTATTTTCACTTCCGGACATTTTTTTGGTGTGATTATTGTCGAAAGTTTTGACATTTGAAGAAAGAAAGTTTGGGTTGATGAAGGAATGAATGGAGTTGAAAAGTTTGATGTTTTGTTTTGAATAGATATTAATGGAGGTTGGGTTAAATGGGTGGGTAGAGGTTGGGTTAAAATATTTGCTTTAGTTAGTTTATGATATGATCTGACTATTTTGCCCTCCATCGAAATGTTTAAAATCTGAAAAAAGAGGAAAACAAAAGTTTAGGTGCCAAATTTTGGTCTCAGGTGCCTACTTGTTATAAAAAGTTCACCAGGTGCCTATTTGTTATAAAATCAGAAGTTCAGGTGCCCAGATGAAAAAAAGCCTATAAATATCACCCCCCCCCCCCCGTCATAAGTAATCGCAGCAATAAACTTTTTGAAGCTTCATTTGAAATCCAATTCTCAGTAATCTCAAAGCCTATCAACAATGAGGTACTTCATTTTCAACCAGATTTTCAATTTCTCTTATTAACACTTGGCAATTTTACTAAATCCTAGGGTTTTAGGGGGAAATCGAAATAGTATCAAATTGAGTTGTTCATATATTTTATTGAATGATGTACTCCATAGTCAATACTCAATAACACTCTTCTAGTTTTGCGGACAAAAATACCCCTAATGTTGTACTGTTTTGGTTTTATAATAGATGATTGTTTAGTAAAAATTTGAGTATATTTTTTTATCATAGTTGATTATTTAGTAAGCTAAGTTTTTTTAACTCATTTTTTCATTGTTTTACACTAATACAGAGTAATTGTTTTTGCTTTTGCTTGTAAGAGTAATTATGTATTGATATAATAATAATAATGTATTTCTACCAAGTACTTTTTGACTAAATGATAATCTATTATCGAAATGGAGGGAGTACGTATTGATGTCTTTAATTTTAAACTCAAATACATATGCTATATAAAATTTGGTAAAAATTAAATTAAATGCTAGTATTTTTAGTGAACTTTACTAATAACATGAAAATTTTAATTCAAATCTAAGTTACATGTGTTAATTAAGGCTATAGTTTGTCAATTTTGACTATTAAAAATCAGATCATGATTTTTGAGATGGAGAGGGGTATTTTTTGGTTTTGTGTTCATGGTTAAGATATTTATAGTACCCCTCATAATGAATTTATAAGATATTAGTTTTAGCTTTAATAAGATGTTGATTAGGATGTACGTAATTTACTATTAGCATGATAATTTTAATTCACATAAGAATTATGTGTCTCGATTAAGGCTACGAAATTCGATATGTTTTGTCTTCGTAGATGGGCTATTAAATGTTACGAGTTCTTCTGCTTTAGGGCAATGTCTCTGGCGTGTTCCTTGCTTGACCTTCGATTATGTGTTAATGAGTTAATAATACTAGTTCATGTGGTGAAAACTATGCTTACATTTCTCTTTTGTTGGTCGCGAATCTTGATTTACCAGCCGACATCCTATGGTGAAATGGGCACAAAGATCCGATGTGGTGTTTATCACTATTGAACTACCTGATGCCAAGGGTATAAAGCTTAATCTTGAACCTGAAGGGAAGTTCTATTTTTCTGCCACCAGTGGTGCAGATAATGCTACATATGAAGTAGACTTCGAACTTCACGACAAGGTCAATGTAAATGTAAGTGCGATTTTTCCATTGCTTGGCGGTTGCTCATTTAGGTTCTCAAGCCATATGATAAATTAGTACTAATTCGAAAACAAATGGCAGGAAAGCAAGACTAGTGTTACATCTCGATCTGTCTACTTTCTTGTTAAGAAAGATGAGAGTAAGTGGTGGAGCAGGTTGTTGAAGAAGGAAGGAAAGCCCCCTATTTTCTTGAAAGTTGATTGGGATAAGTGGGTTGATGAAGATGAGCAGGACGAAAATGGCGCTGGGGCTGGTGCAGACTTTGGCGATTTTGATTTTTCAGTAAGTTGAATAACATATTACTCATGTAGTTCGTGTGACCCTTTTGGAACTGATGCTTGTGCTTCTGGCAAAGTGATCCTTCTTTATTGCAACTTTGCTGATGTAATTCCGAACTGTTTTCCAGAATCTTAACATGGGTGGTCCTGAGGAGTTTAGTGGCGATGAAGGCAAGTCTTCTTTCTGATTGAAGCCATGCTTGTTGAGCGTTTCGTTTTAGATCGAGTGAATTACATAACGTTTTTTCGAGCATGCAGATGATGCCGATGATGATAGTGATACAGAGGAGGAACTTAAAGAGGAAGGTGGAGAAACTGCAACCAGTGAGGTGAAAGCGGGAGCTACAAGCAATGAGCCTCATATCCTCAAGAGCAGTGAGCCTGAGACAAAAGCTTGAATGTTTCTAAATATCTAATATAGGGGTTGTAACTTGTGCTTTGGCTACTAGAGTAGTGTTATGCTTAGATCTTTTGCTGAAAGAATTGAGAAGTGTAGTGTTAAACATTGGAATATTTTGTGATATTAGGTGGGGCAGCTTCTAGACTATCTTGTGCAGATGAAGATATATAATATGGAAATTGGAATACATATCAGTGTTCTTCTTAACTCACTCGCCGCCCCACACCCAAGACATCTTAATCATTAGAAGATCTCATAATTACTAGGTTATTCGATGTTGCTTATATACTTGTCCATTCTAACATTAGGCAATTCCGGTACACAAAAATGCTCTCAAAATTGTCCCACCTATTGTTTTTTGACTTGTCTTTTGCGGGAGGGCTTTAAGACCATCAATAATAGAGGTTATTTAGAGGATAATGTTAATAATTGGGGATAAGTGAATCATTTGTTGACATGAAGTTGTAAGAGACAATTCGATTCTATCGATTTTTTTAAAGTAAAACCGTACTATCCATTTAAATTTTTTTATTTCACCCTCCTAAATTTTGACATTTTAAATTTAGTAACTTGATGACAATTTTGAAAACGAAACTTAAGAGTAGTTTTTTTCAAGATTATTGATTTGAGGCTAAATTTATTTTATTTGGCCAATAATTTATTTGTCATACTTTAATTTTTCAACAATATATTTTTAGGCATATGTTAAGAATTAGGTACGGTGATAAAATATAATATATATATAAGTATATGAGGAAATATATTTAAAAACAAATTCACATGAATTTTTTAAATGCAAATCCTTAGTCAAATAATCTAATTCATTAGCATTTTAAGATGTGCCTTGAGGCTCATTGAAAAAAAATCGTTTGTAAAATTATATATATATCGATGATATAGTTAGGTGAGGGGGGATCTCAATTATTCCCTAATGTAGAGTGTAAGAGGCAATAGAGATACTTTTATAGAACATTCCCTTCTATGGGTAATCTAACATGTTTGACTTCAAATCAGGGCTGGAGTACAACTCAATTCGCTAGAAAACTCACAGGTATTCAATTTCAAAATTGTATTCAAAATGCTTTGGTAGCCAGTTCAAAAATCAATTCGAGTATGCCCATCGTAGAAGATAGTGCTCGATTTGGATCCGTAAAAGAATCTTAGCTTCAATTGGGTTCGAGAAGTTCGATTCGAGGTTCGGTTCAATATATTTCAATCCGAGCTCGAACCTCATGTTTAGGTTCAAACCGAAGGTTCCATTCGGTTCGACTAGAATTACATACATTTTTCATTTTTTTTTTATCAAAAGGATATTCAAATTTTTATCCGAACTTCTAGCTGTTCGGACTGAAACTCGAACCTTTGAATTTTTCGTATCGCCCTTCAAATTTTTGGGTTCAATAACTCGAACAGATGCGAACTCTCAAATCTCTACTTTCGAACCGTAGGGTTCGGCTCGTTTATAGGCCTGGTTGGACTCGACTCGATAGACAATTGATAGTTAATGAGTAAGGTACGAGCTCAAAGTTGTGCTTGTTTGAAATACTCTGCTCTCTTAGTATTTACCTGGTCCGTTAATAAACTATCAAATAAAGTAATGAACTTAATATATGTGCTAAAAACAATTATCTAACATTAAGTTTTGAAAATTTTACTAACAATATTTCAAATAATTAAGGTTTATGTAATTTATTAATGTTCCAAGGAGGCGGGTAATAAACGAGTCGAGCCGGATAATTACTTTACCCAACTCGTTACTACCCGACTTGTTAACTTATCGA
This sequence comes from Echium plantagineum, assembly GCA_003412495.2. NCBI lineage: Eukaryota > Viridiplantae > Streptophyta > Magnoliopsida > Boraginales > Boraginaceae > Echium > Echium plantagineum. Next base: position 28,249,445 of record CM016562.1, on the reverse strand, counting down.
GTGCGGTAAGGTACTACATTTATGCTCGATAAATTACTCGACTCATTATTAAGTGACTCGTTATCTTATCGAGTCCAGTCAGGTACTCCAATACCCGACTCGAATCATTTCCAGTCGCAGTAGAAGATGCCAAACCTCGGGCAAAGATTACGAAAAACCTTTTTATTATTTTCAACTCATACCTAAAACCATACCAAAGAGGTTTCAGTGTAACTCCTGTCTAAATTTGCTTCATGATATCCAGTGAGGACAGCATCACTGGTAAAGAAAGCCTAGCAAAAGCTCCACAGGAAGCAAATCACGAGCTTCATAAATCTCAGGAGGAAAGGAGAAATGGTGAGTGATCACCAAGAAAGCAACGACGATAATCAGATTGGAAACGAGAGTGTGATCCTACTCTTCGTGGAATATCCAGTAAATTGTATCACAATACCCTAAAGAAACTTACAGCATGTGATGTTCCCCATAAAATTTCTAGCCAAAATGAAATTCTTAGTCACATGTGGCAACGAGCATCACATGCAACAACAAGCACTAAAGAAAATAGGTGACTAGAGATAAACACGAAGAAGGAGAAGACAGTACAGTTGAGGTCCTATGGACATACTATCAGCTATCATGCATTTTCAGTTGAGCCAGCTCTGCAGGTGGTCTCAGAGTACAAACCATTTCGTTAGTTTTTCCAAAATAGACCTGCATATTAAGATTCTTGTTAACCTCCTATATCTCTCCATTAGATGGTGCGGGACATTATTATCATAGTACTACATAAATGACAACTTAGAAGCTCTTGTTAATGACATTTTTCTGTAACAATATAACGTTTGCGATGGCCACGATACCTGCTCTAGCGAGTTCCGGAGTTTACCCTCCATTTCTTCTATCATCCTTCCCATGTTACATAAGTGTCCCTCTGCTACTGCAAGGTCCATGGTCATCTATGCAAAAGAGAGAACAATTAGCAGTTATGGATGGCGCAACAGAGTAAAGTGAAATTCAACATAAATGTGAATTTGTATATACCAGGAGACAAATCACCCTAGTGAGATAATGTCAGACAAAAGAGAACATCATGTGATCATCGTTGGGCATTGGCAAACACAATATTAAACTATTAGCCAACATAAATACCTTGAGATCAAATTTCAGATAATTCAAATAGACCTTAAGAAATATTATGTATTATGGGACTGTGTTTTAAGACTGGAAATTCTGCAATCGAGACTAAATGAAGATGCCTACTCCACATACCAGAACAAGCAAATGAACTTGCAATTCAAAACTTAAAATTGACGAGGAAAACTAAAACCTCACTTACCTCTACTTTCACAGAACATGCAGATAATGAGAAAACTTTGGGAAAGTTTAGATAAGGCAATCCCTACAATCCTACCAAGTCAAAGCTAGGAAAAGTTCATATAAGACAATTCTTAACCCCTACTTAATACTTGGCCAGTATTAGCATGTACTTTTCTGGGCATATCAGTGGAATTGTAGCTACACTAATGTTTAGGCTAATCCTAAGATGTTCTAGAAGATAAGACCTTAACTAGCGAAAAATATAAGAAAGTGAATAAAATAAAAGTCTCAGATGTATCTGGCTAAAATATGCATAATGGATACAACTATGCATAATTTTTCATTGCGTGCATGCCATTAAGGAATCGTAGTACCTGTCTTCTAATTGAACCTGACAAGTTGAAGGTCCCTGAAGAAGCATCATTGGTTGTCATTGACAACATAATAGTACTGGTCAAACAGTAGTGAGCCGTTCCTTCATCCTCTGGTCCAACCTGGATTACCAGAAAATGATTGTAGACTTAGTTAGACTATGCAAACCCTTCAAAATGTTACCTTCATTTCCCACACGCATTCATCAATCATGTATAGATGGCAAAGACCTACCTCAATTACATGAATGGCATCCCAAGCTCCCTCCTGCAGATTACCTTTTCTACCACCTTTTCCAGATTTAGGGCCATCTTCATGAACGAGATATTTCAATGAGTCATACAGAAAAAGCAATGTAGCAACCAAAAGAAGGAAAACGGAAAGCAAAAAAGATGATTCTAAGTGAACAAAAATCACCTTTCTTCACTAAAAAGCAAGCTATAAACCCTTCGTTCTCATCTTCCCACATATACACTGAGGAGATACCTCCTTCATAGTAGCTATGAAAATTTTTGGTCAGTTAAAGATGGAACTTGTCTTAAAAGTGACTATGCATTTCTGGCCTTCTGCCATTTACCAATGGTAGCTTGATATAAACAGAAGGCAAACTCAAATATCATGAAAAGGACGAGGTAAGTAAAGGACCTCACTGGTCACGATAAATGGCAAAAACATCATTTGCTTCGGTCTCTAGTTTCCTCAGTTTTGACGATGGTATAGACCCATCCTCAAGTGGAGGATGATATGTGTTTGACCAAGGTGACCTTAAGATGAAAAAACAAACATAAGATCAAAGAAGTAGCAAACATCTCAAATTGTGAATTTACAATCACATTAAGTGTTTCATAAATCAGAAAACTATTTTCACCAAAAGTAAAGGCCAATGATTTTTTACACTTAAATAACTGATAATGACACTCCACTTTTAGTATAAGAGTTGATGAAAAATAAAAAAGGAGCAATCAACAAATGGAGTACAAAAGTCACTAGATCCTGTGACCCTCTGAACTGATTATGACCTATTCCTGTGACCCTCTGAAGGATAGAACAATTATCATTGCCTGAGAAGAAACTTCTTCTGCTGAAGATGTATAATGCTGAATGCAGAATATTATCACATATAAAAAAAAGTGCAAGACGATTCCTCATCAAAAGTCTTCTACCCAAAAACATTTCTGGACATTCGGGTGCAATAAAATTGTGCCCTTCTTATTGGCAATCAGAAAGTAGTAATTACCTATAAGAGTCGGCATCTCTATTGTATTCACACAATATGAACTCCTTTCCATTGACATTGTCACGCATTACCTGCAAATCCCAGCACGGATGAAAGAATAAGCTGGGAACTTTTAAAATGAGCAAGAGTATTCAATAATTAAATGCAGGAAAGAGAAATTATCTAAGAGTGGCTTGTCTTTCTAACAAGAGCTGTTACAAAATGTTCAAATTATCCAATCAGGCTCCTTGAGTAAGTCCATAAAAAACAAGAAACAATTTTTTTTTTTAAACAAGCGATTGTGGAGCTTAATACAATTAGTTTTAATAGGCAAACTGCCATGAGATCGGAGAAGGTTGCTCAATACTATATATTTTAGAAGGCAACAAAATTATTGTTCAAAATTATTTACTTATCATATAGCCTGATTGGCCAAACTATCTCCGTTAACGACTCAACCTATGAATCTCAAAATCCAACACATATGGCGACTTTTTGATGGGTGACATTTTAAATTTGAAACTCCATATTTCGGTAAGACAGTGTATATTATTTGGTAAAACTATACCAGAATATAGTGATTTCATCATCCTCTAGCTATTAATATTTTACTTCAAATCAAAGTTGTGTGTGTCAATTGAGACCGTAAACAAAAATGTATGAATTTTGACAATTGAAAAACATACAAAACGAGCTAAAAGATCGAGATAGTATCAATTTAATTACTACTCTAACAAGCATGTTTCAACCTAATCAGATAAGTCCTTAAAGCTCTAATATCTGTGTTAACTTCCCCAGCTTCAAAACAAAATTCGAAACAAACGAAAAAGATTAATTTCTATTTAATCTTTGTTCTAATTGATATGTAAAGCAATTCATACTATTTCACCATAATTTCTATCATATAAAAATTCATTAACAATCAAAGTTTTATATCAGAAAAAAGTAGTAGCATTGATGTAATATCCAAAAAACTACAAATTTAACAGAAAATCACGCACCCGACCACGCAATAAATCAAATAAAAAGTAACAACAAATCAAAAAACCCTACAATCAATTAGGTCAAAGACAATTAGGCACTTTCAAAACACAAATCCCTAATGAAAATTGCAAACAATTATAGAAATATTCAAATATATAATACTCCATCCAATTCATTTTAATTAAGTTTTAATTCTTCCCATCGACTATTAACCATCAATTACTTTTTATTCACTATTCTACTGCATAAAAATGATATAATTAGAATAAGGTTGCTTTTTCATAGTATATACTCCCTTCAATCCAATTCAAAATGATTAATGCTTTTGCATATCCATATAATACTTCCACCATCAATTATTCTTAAACTATGTTTTCAACATTATAAGAAATATAATATTATGAAACTACTTTTAAATACAAATCCATATTTATCACAACCATAAATAATTAATACAGTAATTGACTGTGAAAGCTTCATTTGATATTGGAAAACTCCAAACACTTTGGATTTTGGATATAAATTAATATACCTGGAGAGGTTGATCGACTTGAGAGAGGAGATCGGAGGAGTGGTCAGGCAAGAGGGTGAGCAAAGCCGAGAGAGAAGTTTCCGTTAATTTCGGCGGCATTCTTCTCATTAATCCCATTGCTGCCTCCATTTTTTTATGGATGTCCCAAAATGGTTGTCCACTTTCTATAACAATTTGAAATTGATAGTATTATCTGCAGACTAGTTAATTGTAAGTTGTAACTGTTTGTTTAGGTGGAAAAGGGTTAAAAGAGGAGAAATTTTTATTGTTTTTTTGTTTTGTTTTATTTGTTCAATAAGAGGACAAGAAGGCGCGTTGTTTTGATCCATTTTCGTCGCGGGAACCCATTAATTATTGCCAGCCTTCTCCACTTTGTCCGTTGCCCAAACACTCAAAAGTAGAGATTTAAATTATAAATTATCTACTTTTTATGAATATTTTATATAATTATTATTCATTAATATCATGATATATAGTATTTATCTTCATTTTTGTAAATGACTTCGGAAATATTTTACAATATTTACATTAAATTTCAGTTAAGATGGTTAAGTAGTATTAGTATTACATATAAATGTGTTATCATAAGAGTTCATATAAAAATTAATCGAAATACATAGATTATAAATATGAATTTTTTTTTTTGTAAATTACCGATGAGATGAGTATCGAACCTATGACCTTCTGGGCACTAGTAAGAGACTTTTCCACTAGGCTATTCGATTAGCTCTATATTATAAATATGAATATTGAATTCGCATAGTTTAGACTGTGCGCATATATCTAGTTAATCGTAACATACTAGCGAATTCGATTTTATATAAACTTTGAGATTTCTCACCTTGGACAAATTTTAAAAGCTACTTTTACAATTATCTCAATTAAGAAAATTCCTTGTTTGGTTGACAACTCGTGTCACGAACGATTGTCCCTCCAGTTAACTTTAAATCATTGTTTTTATTATTGACATGAAATTTTTTAGTATTAATTATTTGTATTATTATTTTAATAAATATAAACTACCATCCTTAATTCACTTTTGTTTTAAATCCTTTTAATATAATTAAAAAATTTATTATGAAAGCTTTAGCTTACAATATGACAATTTAAATTACAATCAATTGAGCCAATTTCACAGGGAAAAGGTATACTCAAGAGAACGGTGTGAGTTCGATCCACGGAAACGACATATATTATCGAAGCCTGGGACACCGGGCTAGGATTTAGGGAGTCTGTCGATAGACTTAGGATGCCGATTTACCTGGCTGCGGCGATTTGCAGGCTAACATCGTACTGCCCGAGGAGGATTAAACTTGCGTAATAAAAAAATAAAAAAATTGAGCTAATCTCACCTGCTCCTTTTTCAAAAAGTGCTACAGGGAATGTTGTGACTTTTTGTGATCAATAATTGCTGAAAGTTTGATTTATGCTATTTTTTTTAGGTTTGACTTTAAACGCCATTTCATGATAACTTTATGTTTTTTGAATAGTAAAATTTCAATTAAAATTAGTTAAATGTGACATTTATTAAGTTACTATAATGAGTAAGTTTACAAATATCACAAATAATAATAAAATACTTTTCATACTCTGCAATGAACAACTTACATCATAAAGTCGGTTTTCTTTTTAAGTTTAAATGTCCTATTAATCTATTTCTTGCATGCCAATAATAATGATGATAAAACTGTTATTATTGTACGAAAATAGGAAAACCAAAATATAGATTTTTTGTTTATGTACCAAACATGGCCGAATTATTAGTAGGAGTCACGACGTATTTGATACGAGTGCTTGGGGAAGTACTCACATTTTGGATATTGTTATTCACGACTTTGCATAACATCACATGGACGTTATCATTGATTCAAGGCTGGCAATCTTCGCATGGTAGGGGTTTCATCATTATACTCGCCACATCACACGATACATTTTAAAAAAATACTTTCTATTATTTGTCACGTTATATTATTCTTTTACCACATCATCAGATACTATCAATTTTTTTGTATTCTACAGACTACAATAAAAGTATTTTATAAAATAAATTATTTTTCTCTTTTCTCCATACCAACAAACATAGCCTCCACCATTTATATTACTTCTCTCTATTTAATGTTAAAATATATTAAAATGAAGCTCTATTTAAAAGTATAAAGTAAATATTATTATAACGTAAAAACGGAAAAGAATATATGTGAACTGGCATATTAACCACAAAATGTGGCAGGATTGGCAAATCACTTAGTCACGATAACTAATATTTTGGAAACTTCAATTAGCTCAAAAAATTCATTTATGTGTCTAATTGACGTTAACCATAAAGTACATAGATATAACAAATTGTAAGGGAACTCCAAAATTAGGGTAACAAATAGCTTCGTTCAGTTGGAACTTTATGGGGATGGCAAATTTTTATAGTTGAGCTTGACATTAAGCATAGGAGTACATCGATGTGTCAAATTAACAAATTTAAATTAATTCTAAAATTATATTTAAGTGACAAATTTCAATTGTGGCGAATAATTAAAAATCAAAACTAATTAAATTTGATAAAAATGTGAAGCGAATACCTAAAAAAAAATCAAATCAAGTACTTAGAAGAAATCAAATCAAATACCTAGACTTTCATCGTAACAACAAACAAAAGATTTATTGTATGCATTAACATTGCAACAAAAAATGACAATTTAATGAAATTTAGTCAAATCATTAATCAACCAGAGCAAAAAAATAAAAAAGAGTAGTTATGAAAGGATTTATTGTATGCATTAAGGAATCCCACTTATGAATGTAGGCAGGAATCTAAAGCCTAAAAATTGGGCTTTAATAATTGAATTTTTAATATTTGTCTAGGAAATAAAAAGAAGCCACAATTTCATTTATTTAGATTTGATGCCAAAATATTTGACTAGAACTTTTTCTCAATTATTGATGTCAAAATATTTTTTTTTCAAGGTGACACCTGAACTTTCTCAAAATTTTCAATATGACTAACTTTCCATTGAGTTAAGTATTATTAAATTATTTAAAATGTTCAAAAATACTAAAAAAGTCAAAAGGTCGAAAGTTCAGATGTTCAAGTGGCTATTTGCAAAAAAAAAAAACAGTTCAGGTGGCTATTTGCAAAGATTGAAGTAGTCCATGTGGCGAGATGCGAAAAAGCCAAAACGATAATGTAGGCAAAAAATAATCATGAAGAAAATTGAAGATGAAAATCACTTACAAGTGACCTTCTCCAAGCGACGTTCTGGTCTTTTCAAAAAGGCTAGTGAAACTTGCACCCTTTGTGATACAAGGTTGCAATAATTGTTTTCTCTCCAGGAAATGAGGTATACTCTTTCGGTCATCCTTCTGTATTTTGTACCATCAACAGATACCTTACCAGTATCGATGATGATAATATATTGAATATGTCTGGGGTTAACCTAATTACAATCATTGATACTGTAAGATATATGTCGATGGTAGAAAATACAGATGGATGACCGAAAGAGTATACCTTATTTCCTAAAGAGAAAACGATTATTGCAAGTTTTGCATCATAAAGGTGCAAATTTCACTAGGCATTTTGAAAAAATCAGAACATCATTTCGAGAAGGTCACTTGTAGATGACTTTCATCTTCAATTTTCTTCATGGCTATTTTTGCCTACCTTTCTCTTTTATATGACTCATGATATTAGAATAGAGTATCAGCTACAAACTAGAAATGGTTAGCAAAGATGAAGGGAGTTGATTGATATGCAATGGGTCATGTCCTAGCTATTTATAGGGTTTTAAAATTCTTAAAGCATTAACTTTATTAATCCAATGACGTTATTATTTTAACGACTAATTAAAATTCAATTATATTGATAATAATTATTTGTTTTTAATTTATATAATTACAGTATTTTATCTATATTTATTTGTTAATTCAGAAGATACGACATTTTATTCAAATGATAAAACAATAATATTCTAATTTTGTCGTCCCACTTTTATTTCATCTTTTAGCATTTTTATTTCATCTCAATTTAATAGTCATTTCAGACAAACTTACGAATGCCTACAGTTAAATGTGATTCCATTCTATATATTTCATTCTATTTCTAGCTATCAAATGTTATTTATAGTTAATTATTACTTACAATTAAATATGATTCCATTCTATATATTTCATTCTATTTTTAGCTACCAAATACTATTTATAGTTAATTATATATACAGACTAGGATTTATTGGATGGATGGAGAAGTAAATTTTCTATTCCCACATTCCATCGTCGTGTGAACCTCAACTATAAACCTGATCTGTTATATGCACACCCAAATAGTGATTTTGGGTGTTAAATTATAATTATGCCCCTTTCCGATCTTTGGGCTTTGATTACCAAGGAATAGAGACTTTACAAATAAAGTCCGCGGATTCCTATTTGAAAATGTGGCAATTGAGAGATTTCGCATAGAGACAAAATAATATATTCCCCCTTAAAAAAAATACTGTTTTGGTGTGTGCATAGTGTTGCACTAAGATGGGGTCTAAATATTTATTTTCTAAAATTCAGATGTCATGGCTCATTAGCTCCACATAACTTTCAATTTGTAAAATACCACCTTCAAACAATTTTATTATTAATATTCACAAACTAATATAAATTGTATAATTTCTAAAAATCAACGCATTGTATGCAGAATGATCGATTGAGTGAGTGACATGTTTCATCGAGACTTTGTAATCTATAGTAAGGGGTCAATACATACCAAAAGGTTCGAAAAATAAACATGTGGCATCAAAGGTGGACCTAAGGTGGTCTTTTTCTTAATGTACAATTATTTAAATAAAGATCATTTAGTAATTATGCTATCAACTATCCTAACCGTTTAGTATTATGCCATCAACTATTCTAAATATTGGTTTGTAATAATGTATAAGCATAATGTGGACACCAAATAATAATGGAGCACTTTTGAATTATGTGAATTTAATTAATTTTATTTATGTTATGATCATTTCGAAAGTATTACCGTATGATGTGTATCAAATAAAACGTTAACCATTTATTAATTTTAATTATTAAAATCAAAGTAGATAATTTCTTTGGTACTGGAGATAATACTATTATTTAGCAACATAAGTTACCTGTATAAATTAGCTTATAAAAGTTAAATTACCTTAAAGAGTATGTTTTGCTAACAACTAAAAATTATAAGTTCTAGTGTATTGTATATAAGTTATACGGAGTATTTTTTTAGTACATATATATTATATTCTCTCCATCCCTAAATGATAGTCACATTTTCACTTTTGGTGGTCAACAAAAAAACGATTTAGAACTTAAATATCTATTATTCTACATTCTAAAAAAATTATAAAAATTTGATATTTCAAAAATATATATTGGGATAAATCTAACAAGGTTCCACAAGACTATATTATATATTCCTTATCGTTTAATGGAAATTTGTAGTCAAATTTTGTTATATTTGACCAACAAAAGTGAAAATATAACAATCTTTTAGGGAATGAGGGAATATTACAAAGGGTTTTGATTTTTTTCACTCCATTAATTTATAATCACACTCCATTTTTAGTGTTAAATTATATTTATATCCTTACTATCAATTCTTGTATAATTATTGTACAACTTTTCATAATGGAATGAGGGTTAAAAATGAGAATGTGGAGTGTGGTTAGTAGTGGGTGGAGTGGGAAAATCAAAAGCCATTACAAATTAGAAGTTACCCAAAGAAGTGATCTTGGAACTACTACTGCATTTTTGGAATTTAGTTTTTTATTAGTTTTGTTCTTTTTGGCTTTCGAATGGAAGTATATTAATATTAGATGACAATTTTTTATTTTACCCTTTGTTATTTATTCTCTTAAATCTATATATGTTATTATTTTAAAATTAAAATATGTGACATCATTATAATGAGATGTTGTTTCTCAATATTTTACAATTTATATAATTAACATATTATAATATGATGAATATTTCTTTTTTTTTTCATGGTGATTGAACAGAGAGGTTTGGGGGTAAGTAATTTGCTTAAGAAAGTAAATAAAATATTCATAGGAAAAAGTAAAAACAGATTGGACTATAGCACATATAACATTGAAGATATCATGAAGTCAATAATTACATATGCGGAATTCTCCTGATAGTTATCATTATAACATTGAAGAGATCATAATAATTAAAGTCAATAATTGTAATTTTTAAAGCATTAAACTTATTAATCCAATGATGTTAATATTTTAACAACTAATTTAAATTCAATTACATTGAAACTATTATATATTTATAATTGATATAATTATAGTATTATTTTATCTCTATTTATTTGTTAATTTAGAAGATACGGTATATTATTCAAATGATCAAAAAATAATGTTCTAATTTTGACAACCCATTATTGTTTCATCTTTTAGCATTTTTCTTTCGTCTTAAATTAATAATCATTTCATATCAAACTTAGGAATGCATGCAATTAAATATCATTCTATTCTATATATTCCATTCCGTTCCTGCCTATCAAATGCTACTTTATAGTTAATTATTGTATGAGTTTTTCTAAAATGTATCGAGCACATGTTAAGAAGCTAATAAGATAAAATAATTGATAATTAATTTGCATTTGAAGTTGATATGGTATGATTTTTTCAACGTGGTACCTTGTATGATTATGATTGTTGAATTTTATTTCAATATTTAATGTTTAACATGTACCGTAAGGGAGATCTGAATATTTATTTTCTAAAATTCATATGCGAGCAACACATAATCTTCAATTTGCAAAATACCACCTTCAAACAATTTTATTTCAAAACTAATATTAATTGCATAATTTCTAAAAACCAACACATTGTATGCAAAATGGTCAATCGAGTGAGTGACATATTTCATCAGGACTTTATAATCTATAGTTAGGGAGCAATACATATCAAAAGATTTGAAATAATATGTATATGAGCTAAATTAGCCTTTTAAAGGGAGATTGTACAGGTTCGATTCCAGGGCTCCCATTATTGTTTGGTGTCCACATTATGCTTCCTTTATACATTATTACAAACCAATATATAGGATAGTTGATGGCATAATTACTAAATGGTCTTTTTTAAGTGATTATATATTGAAAAAAGTGGTCTTTTAGAATTTTCACACAAAATAAGAGGATTAAAAGACGAAATGATGCATTTTACTTTGGTTTATGTAAAAAGCCACTCTCTTTGGATAATCTTAAAATGTCTAAGAGACCACTCTTTTTGAATTGGAAGAAGTATTAGTTATTAACTTTTTTTTATTATATTGTTATTTGTTTTCTAGAATTTTACTATTTAAAGGAATTCACATTCACAATTTATGTCGTTTTTCTTTTTGCGTGCCCAACTTTAACTATCAATTTCTTATTATTCTTTAGTCCAAAAATATAAAACTAATAACGATAAATTTATATTTAAGAGTATTTTAATAACAGTAAATTTTTAAAAAGCAAATTTTTAAAAATTCTTACAATATAACTAATTAATTATTGCTAATAAAAGTTAGACACGGAAAAAAGAAAAAGACATATAGTTTGAATTGAAGGGAGTATTAGTTATTTCTTTTTTATTATGTGTAGTTGTAAAATTTGGTTTCATTTCTAAATTAGTTTAGTTTGTTTTTGTTGATGACCAAAATAATTTTCAATCATGTTATTTTCGCTACTTAATATTATTTTATTTTTATGAGTTTTATTTGATTAATATTTATTATTTTTCTTTACTTTGATTAATATAAATAATTGATTGCTTGAAGGCAACAATTGATTCTAAAAGATATATGCCTTTTTTATCTTTTCAAAGAACTCAATAATTATTTTTACTCTCCTTAAAAAAATTTATAATAAATTGGGATCACCCTGAAAAAATTTTATGGATCCGCCTCTGGTAGGCATGCATGGTTGAACCTTTAACTGCACTCCATGGCGTATAATTATGCTTGTTGCAAATCTGATATGGAGAATGACTGCAGTTCATCAATAATAACGTTCATTAACAAAGGCGCATATTTTGTAGGTAAGCGATTAGAATCTGAGCTATGAGATCAGTTTCAACAAGGGTTCACCAACGGCACGAAATGAGCAATAAAGATGTTAGAGTTATGGGTGACTAGCCCATAAGCCCACATAATAGAGATTAAGGTTAGGTTGTTAGGGATGATCACCTATGTTTTTCAAATGTTTCCAGCCGATCACCTATGATTTAAACCGTTCCAGTCGATGACCTATGTTTTAAATTGTATTCCACTTGGTCACTCCTTTAAAATTTCCGTCTAACTTCAACTATGTTGGTCACGTGGTTGCCACATGACAATTAAGGAATGATATTTTAGTCAATTATCCTAACCCCCTCCTCCTTCACAATTGGCTGAAACTTTCTTGTCGGGAAATTAGGGAATGATTATTCCATTTTTTAACCTTAAAATACATTTAGAAAATGACCAAAATACCCTTAATGTCAGTCACATGCAAAACTTAACGGTGGAGTTACATATTAGATGATCGACTGGAACGTTTTAAAACATATGTGATCGACTGGAACGGTTTAAATCATAGGTGATCGATTGGAAACATTTGACAAACATAGGTGATCATCTCTGAGGTTTACTTTGTTTGTTCAATTCTTAGGAATAAGAAGGATCCACTGGGAAGACTGGACTAGTATCTTCATTAGTTGGAAGGAATTAGTCTCCACTAGCCTCATTCGAAGAACGAACAATAAAAGGGTTACTGTTTAGGTAGGATAGATGGATGTGGCCCAATGGCTAAAGCTCTGCCAGCTTCTTGTAGATTGAACTCTCTTCTCTTTAGGCTCCGAGTTGTTTTGGGGTGGGATGGTCTAATTTATTTTCGCCACTAGTGGCAACGAAGTTCTTGGTAATTAGCAGTCAAAGGTGAGGCTTTGGTCCTACTAAGGCGATAAGGCAAGAAAAGAAGGAAGGTTGCCCGCGGTCGTCTTCCAACCCTAGTGAAAGATCCATCTTTCAGCAGTTCACTAGAGTTGGAACCTCACTGACCTTCTCGGGTGCAGGCATTCGGTTGAGCTGTTCTACCACAGTATATTCACTCTTCCGGATAATCTTGAGGAATTCCGCAATTTCTTCTATTGAATATAGTCGTTCCGCCTCCAATTTACAACTAACTTAAGAGCTGCTTTGCCAAAAGCCCTTATTATTGTCCCAGTGTTTTGGCACTTATTAACCCTTAAAAAAATTAATTTTCAATTAAAAATAAAAGAGGTACCCTGCTATAATTTATCGACAACTTGAAAGAAAATTTCAAATTTATTTGTAAGTTATTTGAATCACATATGCAATTTAAAAATATGGTTGTTGAAAAAAATTAAAAATAATGACATATTTGAGATATCAATTTTTTTATGTTCGGTAAATAATGGGATGCTTATAAAGTACATTCACAAAAAGCTAATGCCTAAAACAAGAAACTAACGTTTGAGAGTGAATTTTATAGGAAAAATTAAAGGAGCTGATGCACATGGTCTTAAAGCATTGCAGATTGCCTAAATTATTTCATAAAATCAACTCCTCATAACACTTTATTAAATTTAGGAATTACATTTTAACTTTTACATAAAACTAGATTCTCTAAAATCAACTCCTCATAACACTTTATCACTAAAACACACTTTATCACTAAAACACTAGATAGTATACATTCAATGAAGTAAAGCGGGAAAGGAGAAACCAAAAAAGTGATTTGATGAGGATATACAAAAAGTCTTGGTGGAGCTTCATGAGAATTTTTATTAAAATTTTTTTAGAATAAGCAATCTAATTTTTTATGTTTTTTGCTTTCTTTTGTAATATTCTATTCTATATATGCAATGAGTGATTTGGACACTCTCTTGCAAATGCTCTTACACTCCAATTACTCCTTATTGAATAATTTTTTGGGGATATTGTCCTCCAACTAACTCCTATTGTGGGTAGTCTTAGAGGTCGAGTTGCTTATTTCCGACAAATTATTATTCAGTGACATTTACTGAATTTGGCAGTCATTTGGAGAAATGCTAAGTAATGCAAGTAAGCCTAATTAGGCGCTTATAAGAAATAAAAACAAAGTTTAGTCTAATTACTGAATGTGCTTACGGCTACAAGTCTTTAATTAGTGAACTATTGATACAACATTTTTGTATTTGATACAACACATAGAAGCACTGCTGCAGTGCTGCATCACCTGTTCAACCTTCAATTAATCGATCTTGAATATCGACCAAAATAATTTCCAGAGCTCTTACCTTCATCCCACAAGACCCTTGTTTAATTTTGCTCGCCGCTCTTCATATGATGCTGGAGGAAGATTCAACTATTTAGTAGTTATACAAGTTAACAGTGTACAGATCAGATAAATAAGACACCTTTCACTAATCATTTCATATTCATCGATTTTAGACACATCAACAGACAAACTAAAATACAATAGAGAATTTTTTTGGTATTCGTTATGCAGAATGGCAAGAAGCCTCACACTGATTTACAAATCAACAACACCAAACACAAGATGTAAAATCAGTCTGGAAAGAAAGATGTAATGAATACTCCGTATCATTCTAGGAGTGGGTTACCATGTCATATCATGATCATCTTTGTGAATAACACGTACTTTGAAATGTGTGCTAAACATAATAATGTACCACTAGTTTCATACCAATGGCAATGATGACGATCATATCTTTGTAAGCATACCACACATTTTTGGTATACCCATAACATTATAATTTATACACCTTTCTAGTATAGCTGGTACACACAGCCCTTACAAAGAAGTAAATCCATTAAGAGTCGAACAAGTCAGCTAACTCCGCTTCCACTTCCTAATTTGAAAACTGAGTTTTAATCAGGTAACTAAAGAAAGGCCCTCAAGTCAAAATTGTTTTCCTTCCCTTTCCATTATCCAGTGACAGAGTCATACTTACAAGATAGCTTTTCTCTCCAATATAAAGTTTAGTGGAAATGAAAGTAGTTCATATGTTACTAGAATTTAAGTTTCTTAGGGAAAACAGAGAGTTACAAGTATGCAGGAACTGTTTATGTCCTAGCTGCTAGCATGGTGCAGCCTCTGCCAACAACTAAATTTGAAAAGAAACACGGACTATTAAAAACTTCTTCTCAGCCTATAGGTCATGATTGCTAATACTTAAGTCCTATTCAGCACTGCTTCTCAATCTCACACCAATTTGCCTTTAGCTCAATAGTGAAACGCGACTTGATACTAATACTGCATATCAACTTTGTTTCAAATTTACCCATTGCTACTATCTTTTACCAAAAGTTCAGGTTTGTCAAGACCATTATTTTAGTACCCGCACAGTGTTGAGCAAATCAGAGTGAGACTCCGCTGCAATATCATTGTGATTGTTTACGACCATGAAACTTGAGGGAGAATGTGGAACTTACGCTCAGTTGGCCGAGACATGAGAGGAATATGAGAAGGTTCTTTCTTTCTGCTTCTTTGATCGAGTATGCTAAAATCTAAAAAAAACAAAAGGTTGTATTATTCTGATGAAAAACAACACCAAATCACTCTCGCGGACAAGACCTTATGAAGGTACAAGTTTTGAACATGTTAAGAGAAAGCATGACTTACCATTCTCGAAACTCCAAAGGCTGATCAGTGCCTCATTAAAGATCGCTGCCTGGAGTTTATAATTTCGATGTTCTTCATCCAAGTGTACACGCAGAGCTTGTGCAGCATCTATAAATCAGATACATTAAAATGGACAAATGACTTTAGGTTTGCAGGCTTACCTACAAGATTACTCATATTATACAACAGAAGGAATAGACAAGAAACCAAGATAGAAAATAAGAATATTTAGGATAGAATATTATCGTGTATCAACCAGAAGGGCAATCCTAGAGTATCACATGCTTAAGTTTCAAGTGCAACAAAAGAATAATGGCTATACAATAGCTTGTGTGGCTTCTTATCTATTTTTAAGTAGTAAATGATATTTGCAATTCACTCATGGGTTAATAAGAAACAGACTCTCTGTTACCACAGGGATAACGGCATAAGGCTGTGCACTATCCAACCCCCCACCCTGTACCCTGCTTTGGGGGGATCCTCTTCAGACACGTTGTGACATGTTAATGTAAGTAACTTGACTATGACGATGCCCTTACCTGATGAGCAAATAAATTTGAGCTCTTCAAATTCACAAGATTCAAGAACCAATGGAAGTTCTGGAGCCATTTTGTATTGAGGTTTTCTTGGTGTCCTTTCGATATTCAGTAGCTCGTCTATCACCTACAGAGTGAAATTACCCACTGAGTCATCTCCCACAAATAAATTCATGTTGTAGATTTATGTTTAGATGATCATAATTACTCCCTCTGTCACCCCCCCCCCCCCCTAAGGAGCTTTGCGGGAGTCTCTTAGAGACATTAGGGCAAGTTGATGCTGATGTGAAGAACAGTGGTGGTACAGTCCAACAACATAATTATGCTCATCTGCTGAAGAATGAAAGTCCTAAGAATATACAAAGATGTTAGCTACTCACATCAGACGATTCGAGATCTTGGCCAATCAGAAAGAGTAGAGCAACCATGCACCGAATCTGATGCCATAAGAAAGCAGTGCCTTTGATCTTTATCATCCAAAGTTCTTCCCCTTCATTCCTGTAGCAATATTCATTCTCGTATTCAGATAAGATAAAAGAAGTACGTACAATTCTTTGTTAGTAGATGATTTGTCATCTGGTAAGTCTACTAAGTCATCCAGTTAAAGATGACATCAAACATTTGCACTCCAAATGCAAGCCAAGACTTTTACAGCTAAACGAAAATACCTTTCATCACAACAAAAAATTTCGAATTGTTTGACATGTCGCCTATAATTGTGCACACTGGCTGCATCCATCTTACAAAAATTCCTAAAATCATGCTCTCCTATAAACTTCATTCCGGCAGTCTCCATTGCCTACAGAAATTCACAAATATTTAGTTATTGACATTCGTGAACTACATCAAATAGTACATTTGAAACCAAATATCACATGTACTATAGGCATATACCTTAATACCTTTGTATTTAAATTCTCTTTCCAAAAAAAGTATTTGTAGACTCTGCTAAGACAACTAAACCTGCAATTTTCGTAAATATAACAATTAAATTACCCAATGAAAAATATAAGTCAACAAATATATCACTCAATTCCATTCTCTCAGGCAGGTACATCTGTATGCCTACTCTTATGTGGTAAGATGGAAATCTAAGGCTTTAATAATCTTTAGGTTGAGACTTGAGACATATTTGGTAGATATTTCTCCTCGTAATACAGACCCAGATAAACTCCCAAGTTACAATACACTTTCATGAAACTACTTCTGTCTTTAGACAGAACTCAGTTCACATCAAGGACAAACTACTGGCAAAAGGTTTATTTTTACAGATGACGAAGTAGAAAATGTACAGGAAATTCTCAATCTATTACATCCTCAACACATCAGACAACAAATACCTTATGAGAAATCTAAATGAATCTTAGATGGTTAACAATCAAGAAGGTTTAAACATACCCTGCAAGCACCTGGTAAGGACACCAGGAGGATAACAAATGGAGATGATTCTACCTCACGAGTCACAATTATGTCTTCTGTGTATATAATAAATTCTGAATTTCGCATGGATACTTTTATATTTAAGATTCAATTTTAACAATTTCCAAGCTACATCTTTCGCCAATGAAGTAATGCATATTGAATTTATAAGAGAGGTTACAGAGGATATGATTATGAATGATGTTACAATTTGACGTCAGCAATTATGTAAATCATTTCATGATACAATATTTAAGAAATCTGACAGACCTTGCACTAAAACCATTTGGAGCTGGAGACCAACCCATAACTCTAATATCGTCAGGGAGAACTCTATTCAGCAGTCTCACATAGTCTATTTCACCTCCTGCATAAAATGATGCATATGCTCAGAAGACTGACATGGAAATGATATATATTGCTAATTCAAATTCAGGAGATGATCCCAACTGTAGCTTAATTGGTTGCGTGACCAGAATATCTCAACGCACACGAACAAATCAGGTTAATGACATGAGGGGGTTGAGAATAAGTGCTCATTAAACATGAAAAGAAGATTAAATGAGAAAATTTATCAACACATTATGAATGCATATAATTCAAAATTATCAACACCCTTCATTCATCTTTAACCTGATTTAGTATAATTTAGAAAAGAGTTAAATAGTATAGCTACCCTTGATTTATCCTTTTATGTATTGTATATTTTACATTGTAGGATATCTATTAAAAATAAATATGGCCCAGACCTCTTTCCTTGTGGTTTGACCTAAGATATAGAGCAATTACCTGTGTACCAAAAAAATTCTCAAATTAGCTATAAGACATTATAAATAGCAAGATATGACAAAGGGACCTAACACCAATTTACTTGTCCAACTGAGGATACTCCCTTGTCTGTTCTGCCACATCTTGAATATTGGAGATCCTTTTTGTCACCGTTAATGAGTCTTGTCTTCTCAAGAGCTTTAAAAATTTCAGACTGCCATATTAAAAATTCATGAAGAGAGGCGCAAGTTAAATAGCAGCCATCATTTGCCTTTTCAGGAGGAAGAGAAGATGTGATGTCGACTTCAGTGAATTGAGTTCCAATTGTTTTAAAATATCCAAGCTCCTTAAATTTCTATAACATTTACTACTTATCATGAAGCTGTCAAACCTAAACCAAAAAGGAGAAAAGGGGAAAATAGGCAAGATCCACCTTCCAAGCACATGCAACAGAAGAAAAGAAGAAAAGAAGGGAGACGCATTAGAAGAACAGAAAAGGAAAATGCACCTCGACTGTTGGATCCATTTGTGCCTCTGAAGCAAATCCATAAAATCTGCGGCAGCATGTTACAAAGTAATCATAATATTGAATACATCCTAATACAGAATGACCTATGATACTCAAATGCAGATACGATGTTCAAAAAAGTGTATTAAAGCTAAGTTAATACATAGAGAGATCAATATGCTAAGATAATGCATCATGTAGAGTATTTAGCTTAGAGATCTTGATATGTCAAATGATCTGAAAGGACAAAGATAGAAAAGCTTGCATTTGTATGAGTTTGCACTAGCGACTGCCAAAAACAGGGAACATCATAAATCCGGGACCATAATAAGCTTAAAGACAGATTCTGGTCTCGAATGGTTGTACCAATGCTTCATTTTTAACTTCTTAATATATGAATTGTGCTGCTCTCCTTGGCGAGATTCTTGACCTATATCACAATAGATCCGGGACCATAATAAGCTTAAAGACAGATTCTTGACCTATATCACAATAGACAAGAACTCCTTTTGTAATCTTATTTCTTTTAAGACCTGGCTAAAGCATATAAAACCACTTAATACACTTCATTTGAAATTTACTCGGTGAAGTTGGCTAAAATCTATGCATACTGGATGATCGCTAATTCTCAAGTTTACCTCTTTCCGAAATACATTATCTTCAAAGCTATGAATCTCCTTTCGAACTGCCAGTTAATAATTGCACCAGAATCTACATACAAAATTCAAACCGGAGAAAAAGTGAGGACTTAGTGAGTTAGCTTAACCATAAAACATATAGCATGGAGAATATGTTTTCACACTTGAGCATGCAATAACCTGAGGTTGTCTTTTTCGTTTTTTTCCTATTGACCTTATTCTTGCCTAATTGTAATCTTTGCGTCTTCTCCACTAGGCCTTCATCATTTATAATACCACAAGTATGATTGACTTTAATCTGCATCATTGCAATGATTAACATTTTTGTTTCAAGGCAATACTTCTATTCTATATATATACATATAGGCACTACTAGCCACTGCTAGTTCTTTTAAGGTTGCAAAGTTCAATAATTTTAACCGAATCACAAACATCAATACAAGTTGACAAGTCAAGACTAACAAAGTGAACATATTGCATATATCAGTGAAAGAAGCCCCCCAATTTTTACTATTAGAAAACAGAATTTTATCATTACTTCATTAAAAAATGAAGTAGTTCGCAAAATTTGTATAGTTTCTAAGTTCATCTATTACTAGCTCCTTAGCCGCCCCTACTTCAAATATCTTATTCGATCAGCCGCACATGTTGAAGCCAAATTGATTATTATTCAGTTCTGAATTTAGATAGAAAAACCATGAACTACAAAGTCTCAAATCCCAAATTCACCTAAAATCACCTGGTACCGCCCCCTCGCCCCCTAAAATTTCAAAAATAAAAAGTCGAATGACATTTCTATAACAATGTAATTTCTTAATCTCCAACTATCGCCACAACTACATAGCTTTAGGCATTAACTAAAAAAACTTACTACGAGTAGTCATCGAGGCATACCTCGTTTATAAACTCGCGACCAATACCAATGTGAGTATACTGAAGCTCTAACTATGTCGACAAACTTACCTCTTGGCACCGGCAATTAGCGAGCTGACGAGAGAGAGCGTCATTTTGGGATTCAAGTTCCTGGGAATTATTTTGTATTATTATATGTATGAGTTGAGATTTAATTAGCGTAGCAAAATTGATAAATAGTTGGGAATAATAGTAATGAAAAGAGGAAGAACCTGAATTTTAGCTCGAAAAAAATGGAGGTCAGCTTGTAGGGAAAAGATGAGATATTCATCCGATTTTTCAGTGAGGTTAATCACGGAGGACATGGTTTTTTGTGTCGCCGCTATTGAGTTTGTGTACAATGGTTGTTGTGAAAGCTGATGATGATTATGAAGGAGCTGCTGGTTCAGATTGAACATATGTATTTAAGGGGGGAGTGATTGAGTGAATCGTAGTATCAGGGACAAAAGTGTACTTTCAAAACCTGAAAACACTATTTGGGTGTTAATATACGAAGCCTCAAGCCTCGCAACTGAGGTTGTCCATTTCCGATATGAGCTTCTCAACCGCTTCTCCTCTTTTATCCACTTACTCCTCCGTCTCCCTCAAATTCACTCCTCTCCTCCACTACTCTCGCCGCCGTCGCTTCACCTTCCGCCGTCGTTACTTATCCGGTAACCTCCTCCCCCCCTCACTTCGATTTCAAGTGCAACTAATATTCTGTCCATTTCTTTTAGTTGTCGTTCTAGACTAAATTTTATAAGTTAACGAAACAATCATATAGTTTCAATTAATTGTTATTATACGTTCCAATGTACTTTGTGACTATTTTTATTTTCCTTAATCTATTTGCATATAGCTAGGAGTTGCAAATAGCTAAGAGGATGTGAGTAGTGATTTTAAATGATTTTAATTATTTAGTCGCAGGAGCAACGAACAATGAGGTGTTCACATCACCAGATAAGTCAAAGTCATTTGACTTCACTGCTGAGGAACGAATATATAAATGGTAATTCTTTTTTGAAAATTGATTTTTTATTGAAGTGGTGTGGTTTCCGTCCCTAAAAATCGTCCAATTTGTTTTTCAGTGATTGAAATGGATAAGATTTTATGTCTTAATTGACTCAGGCGCCTTAAATTTGAATCGTAAGTATAATGTTGATAGTAACTAGGATGATGATATGATATGATGTTTTGATATATTTCTTACAATATATTAATAAATATTTAAAATAGTTTTGTTCAAATTCAACATATCAAAATTTGAAAGTTGACGATGTTTTGGTGATGGAGGGAGTAGTTTCTAATCGTATATAGTCCATGCATCCCCACAGATTGTCCAGCTTAATTTAAGATAAAATTAACAATCTCTGAAGCCTTTATTGACTCAAAATATAAATTCAATACTAGGTACATTGAAAATATAAGCATGTGATTGCTATTTTTGTACACCGGATTATTCCTTTGAATTTCGAAGTGGCGAATCTTTTAATATTTTATTTATTTTATCTGAAATTGTAAATGGTTGTTAATACTGGTTCTAGGTGGGAATCGCAAGGATATTTCAAGCCAAATTTGGATAGAGGAAATGCACCTTTTGTTGTTCCAAT
Organism: Echium plantagineum; assembly: GCA_003412495.2. NCBI lineage: Eukaryota > Viridiplantae > Streptophyta > Magnoliopsida > Boraginales > Boraginaceae > Echium > Echium plantagineum. The sequence goes on along the minus strand of CM016562.1, from coordinate 28,227,040 downwards.
GCCACCGCCTAATGTTACAGGCTCGTTGCACATGGGGCATGCAATGTTTGTGACTCTTGAGGTCTGGTGATTATTTGGGAATAAATTATAACCAAGTTTTGTTTCTTTATGATTAATTTGTCTGGGAAATCTTTATATGTAGTCTTATCCTAGTGTTGGCCAATTGTATTGTGTTGGAAATGGAGAGCAGATTGGGAAGTGAATGTAAAGTTTTCTTTAATTTTTTATAAGAAGTCATATCTGGCAATAAAAATATCTTAAATGTTAGTATGTTACTATTTTTTTCTTCAGTTTTACATGTAGGGAACTTAGTTCTAAGGGATGTAACATCATCTAGTTCAATATTCTTAGCCAAATGTTTTATCCACTCACTAGGCCGAACTTTCTCAAGCCATTTTAGCCAGTTTTGTCGTTAATTTTTTTACTTGACACGACAACCAAGAGGGGAGGGAGATGTGAAATTATAATAGTTGAATTCATTGCAAGAGCCAAACCAAGATTCCTTCTTTCTGGTTGCTCACAAGTCATTATTTAACTTTTGGTTGGAGTTAAACAGTTTCTAATTAGCAAGTGGTATATTGGTGGTGCAATGACGTGGTAATTACTTTATGCTCACGGTTCAGCGGTCGAGTTGCAATGTATCTTGATTCTACACATTAAACATGAAGGAGTGCTTAAGAGTTGAATTATACTTGAATTGGACTGAGTACATGTATGCCCCAATGTGGTAGAAATATGAGAAAAAAAGAGCATGTTCATAAACCAGTCCATGCTCACAGAAGCTATCTTGCTTGCCATAAATCGAGTCACCTGGTTAGGTCATCTTATTCTGTTATAGCATGATGTGTGCTCATCCTGTTATCTTATGTACAGTTGACTGCCCCTATAAATGGTTGCCTCTTATATCATATTATCTCCAAAGTTAAATATGCATCTGTTAGGGTGATTGCTAACACCTTCTATCTCTCTTTTCTCTTATTATTTTTTTGATCCAGGATATTATGGTAAGATATCATCGCATGAAGGGTCATCCAACTCTCTGGCTTCCAGGAACTGACCATGCTGGTATCGCCACTCAGGTGTTGCCCTGCGTATTGAACTCCTATAGTTATGTCATATACAGAATATATAGTCTTACAGAACATATTTTACTGTTCTAATTATCAAGGAGGAGTGAAAGACTTCATATTATTTGGCTCTTGGATATAATGGAATAAATGATGACCCCATTACACAATATATGCATCTTATCTATCGCGAATGAGTAGATAGTTGTGTGCACTTCATCTGGGGTCAATTCGGTAACAGCCTCTCTGTTATCACATGGTAGAACCACGTATTATCTGACTCCCTTACTCCACTTAGGAGGGAGCCCCTTTTGAGACCAATTGGGTCATGCTGTTTGTTGAGTTTGTATTAATTATCAAATTCCATTTAAAATACGAAATATGAAAAGGTCATGGGGCACTGACCAAATAAGAGAATGTTCATTGTTTTCGAGAATCATTAACTTGTGTAACTTGCTTTGTTGTTTCATAATATTGAAATTTGTGAAGTCTAATATATCCTCTTGGTTTCTGTTCCTTATGGAGTACTTCGTTGGTTTGAGGATGATACAGTTTTTAGAATTCTGATTATTTGTAAAAATTAAAAGATAGCCACGATGATGCACTCTGTGGAAGCTAACATTTGCAGTTGTGATTCTTGTTTAAATTTGTCAAATGAAGCCGATAGTTTCAATTTTCAAGAAGTCTTGAAGAGCTAAACTGCTAAATTATGAAATATACATGTTGACAAAATTTGCTACGAAACATAAAAACTAACTTGAATTCCAGTCTGCGTGAGCTTATTCTTTTAGAGTCCTGTGTACGTTAGCTTTTTTAACATTTGTCTTTCAGTTGGTTGTAGAAAAGATGCTAGCTGCTGAAGGGATTAAAAGGGTTGATTTAGGCAGAGATGAGTTCGCGAAGCGAGTTTGGGAGTGGAAAGAGAAGTACTAAGTTGTACCTATTTTTTTGGTTCAATAAACTATGGACATAAGAAAATGTCTCCCGTGTCTGATTTGCATGTTTGTTTTTATCTGGAAACCTTCAGGTATGGAGGAACAATCATAAATCAAATTAAGAGACTTGGTGCTTCTTGTGATTGGACAAGAGAGCGTTTCACCCTAGATAAACAGCTGAGTCGTAAGTTAGCTCATTGAAGGACATGTCTAAACACTGAAACTTTGTAAGATTATTATGTCAGTAGTGACAATTATAAAATCTTTGCTCAATATTCTTCTTAAAGTATCTATGATTTTCCTTTAATTGGCTTAAAGTTATTTTATACGGTATTCCGCTTTCAGTAGGCTGTTTTTTCCAAGTAGTCTTCATTTTTCTACAAGAGCTTTTGATGTAACAAGAGAGTGTAAATTTTTGATCCTGCATAGTAGGAAGTGTAATTTTTTAAATTGATTTTTCATTTGGTCGCAGGAGCTGTCGTTGAGGCTTTTGTTAGACTTCATGAAAAAGGCTTGATCTATCGAGGTTAATGATCACATATTGATTTTCTTATAAGTTACAGTTTCTTAAAATCATCATTCAAACTAGAAAGTTGTAAACATATGCTATATATATTCTCTACTCCCCTGTCCCCCCAACTTATCTGAACAAATCAGATATTCCACTAGCTGTTGTTTAGTTTTGTTTGTTCGACAATGGTTTAAATACAGTTACTGACTGTTGAGATCATATTTCAGGTTCTTACTTGGTGAACTGGTCACCAAATTTACAAACTGCAGTTTCTGACTTGGTACATGCTGGGTTGGATAAATATCTATTGTTGTCACTTGCCATTGCTTGTCACTCAATGAGATTAACATTTTCTTGTTTCTAGGAAGTAGAGTATTCTGAAGAGCCTGGTACTCTGTATCACATAAAGTATCGTGTAGCTGGTGGTTCAAGGCAAGTTTCACTACTTTGGCGTGTAACTACTTGCTCTTAGTGACTCAATCTCCTGCTCATTGGTGAATTGACATTTTTTGTCACTGAACCAGTAACAAGGCATCTTATCTTATAAATTTATTACTTTGTTTTTTCTGAGTGGGAAGGACATAATACCAAGGTAGATGCACCCATTCCAGCCAAGACGATAATAATCTATTTCGGTTCATCTATTATTTTAAATAAAATTAGAACCTTTGATACTGCTTGGTATGCTTCATTATCCGATTGAGGTGCTACTGTACAGTCTTGAATATGAACGTTGATAATTTTAAAAGTTAATAATAACCATATCCCTGTTTTAGTTCTCATCAATCTTACATCATCTACTATTTGTAAGAAGAAGCTCAACTTTGGGTATTTCGATAAGAATTGTTCACACCATTACATCTGCTCTCAGCTTGCCAAATGTGCTTCTCATATTGAACTTAGTCAATTAAAGGTCCAAAGGAGGTTCTTACATATTTTCTGACCTGTTGGATTAGATCAAAGGGCATAGTTCATTTATTAAGGTGATTTTGTGAAGACATACTTGTACCACTACTCATGTCATTTATCATCAGTATAGTAAGACATAATTATATATATTGTCAGTGTATCGTGAATCATCTAATCTCTTCTTATCAAGTGGGCTTTCATTAGTTTATGATCACTTTCATGTGAACTCTAATTCCTTTATGGCTTGATAGGAGTGACTATTTGACTATTGCTACCACCCGACCTGAGACACTATTTGGTGATGTTGCTGTGGCAGTAAACCCTCAGGTATGGTTTTTGCTATCAGCAAGAATGTGGCTAAGGAGTGAGAGTGTTCCTTGAAATGCCAAGATCCTGTCTTGCATAGTTTTGAAAAGAGATGTTCTATTGGGAACCTAGGGTCATGCATATGTGTAGAATCAACTTGTCCAGTTGACATAATAGTTAATATTACTGCTGATTGCTTGCTGACTTACTTAAGTACCCAAGATTTATCCATCGGGAGTGATATGTTGCAGGATGAACGGTATTCGAAGTATGTTGGAAAGCAGGCTATTGTGCCGCTGACATTTGGGAGACATGTACCTATCATATCTGACAAGGTGAATCAATATTTTTGGATTTATTTCATGGTCTCTTTCTTACTAGATACTTAAAGTAAAAGAGTAATAAAAGATAAAACACTTTATACTAATGGAACCCCTATATGTCAACAAAAAGGTGTCGGTTTTTGTGGCTCATTAAGGTATTCCAGCTTAATGGTAGAGATCCTACAAATATCAATGAATCTTAAATTCTGTTGATACCATGTTGTCTAATTTTAATTGTACTTATATCCTATGTCCTGTTGGATAGCATCTCCTTCCCACAGGCATTTCTGCATCTCTCTATTGCCATTTATCTCCTTCAAACTGATAGTGTGCAAAACCGATCATAAATTCGATGTCATGAACTTTGTACTTCCTGCTCATGAGATTGAGCTACTATTCTCAGATGAAGAATCTCTCTCTCTCTCTCTCTCTCTCATATATAATATGTAAGTGAGGTCAAGACATCTTGCTCTAGTGGCAAGCATGCTGACACCTCTAGCGGAGGTCTCGGGTTCGAGCCCTCTTGCTAGCAAGGAAGTGGTCAGAGAGAATAACTTCTCTCACTAGTTTGATGCTAGTCGCCTCTTTCCTTGAATTTACGAGTTTACGAATTATTCTGATGTTTGGTGATTGTAATGGATTATTCGTATTAATAAAATCAAAGGGTAACCCCCTTTTTTAAAAAAAAATATGTAAGTGAGGGGTTTTTATAAGGGCACATGTTAAAACTTTAATTTGGAAATAAAATATAATACTTAAAACAAACAAGGAAATATATTGTTTTTAAAAAAATTCCTATCACATTTCAGATGAAAATCTCCGATAAAATAATTTTGTGTCTTATCTTAACAAATCCTCGAATGCGTCATTTTACAAAACTGATGTATATACATGGTGCTTATAATTTCTAATTTTTATTAATAGCAAGTGGAAGTGATAATACTAAATGTTTCCAATATTACAGTATGTTGATAAAGAGTTCGGAACTGGTGTGTTGAAGATAAGCCCAGGGCATGACCACAATGACTATCTTCTTGCTCGCAAGCTTGGCCTACCCATTCTTAATGTAATGAACAAGGATGGAACTCTGAATGAAGTTGCTGGCTTGTACAGGTGAGTTTGATAATTTTATTTTTTGGTTTAATAGTTTTAAAATATTACCTTATAGATGAAGAATTAACAACTTCTTTCAGTGGCCTTGATCGTTTTGAGGCAAGGAAAAAGCTTTGGTCAGACCTTGAGGAGACAGGTTTAGCTGTGAAGAAAGAGGCCCATACTTCTCGAGTCCCTAGATCACAACGTGGTGGAGAAGTTAGTTGCCTATCTTTAAAAAGTCTTGCTTTGTGGATGCATGCTCCATCTTCCCCATAACAATTTCTTTACACTACGCAGATTATTGAGCCTCTTGTGAGTAAGCAGTGGTTTGTTACAATGGAGCCCCTAGCTGAGAAGGCACTTAAAGCTGTATGAACAAGGTGAATTGACTATTATGCCTGAAAGATTTGAGAAGGTATAGTCGTTGAAGTCATTTTCAGTTCCATGGGGTTGGTGGTTTTCTGATATCTCTCGTCTGTTTCTAATTATTACTGTTTTGTTGATCCACAACTAACATGATAGTCTATACAAATTATCCAACATCGCTGTTGAAATTATCAGATTAGAAACTTCAAAAGTATCCTTTTTTGCTAATGAAAAAATTCCATTAATTCATATCAGTATGAACTGATGTCGATAACCTTGCTAGTTATTTTCCCAAGTTGTGAACACTTCCTAACCTTGCATACCATGTGGTTTGTTAAACTTGATTGACATGTCTCTGTTGGTTGTTCTAGATTTACAATCACTGGCTATCAAATATTAAAGATTGGTGCATAAGCAGACAACTATGGTGGGGACACCGGATCCCTGTATGGTATATTGTTGGTAAAGATACTGAAGAAGATTATGTAGTTGCCCAAAGCGAAGAGGAAGCTCTTCAAATAGCTCGAGAGAAACATGGAAACAAAAGTAGAGGTATATCAGGATCCAGATGTTCTCGACACCTGGTTTTTCAAGGTTGGTTTTTAACTATCTAAACATTGCAACAGTTAATTCTCTAAAAGATTGTCCAGAAAATATTTTTCTTATGCTAGAGCTTTTGTGCAGGGAGACTCCGAGTTCCCAGATGATATGTTTTATTGTTTAGCTTGTAGTTCTTGGTCTAGCGTATGTTACTTCGCATAGCTATGGTCAGTTTGTTTCCGAACACCTACTTACTAGCTTAAGCAATTTTGGTTGAAGGAAAGAAATATCCACTGACTGATAAAATGCTGTATATAATAATAATGGTCAACAGGAGCAGAGTTTTTCTTTTCCTCGAGTTAAATTTGGAGTCTGAAATTAGTTGTTTTGTTCCTGCATAATAAATTGCTGGAAGAGTAGAAGACCTAATAATTCCTTAGTCTGTTCTTTGTTGTATAGCCAGATTAAGATGGATAATCTTTGTGTATATGTGCCTGAAATGTGGGTTATAGAGTGAAGCCAGAAAGTACTCTTTTTAGTTTCACGAAATTTCCTCTTCTTAAGAATAGCCATATGCAAAATTTGTCAGTTTACAGTATCTGAGGTTTAAAACTGTTTAATCTGAATATATGTAATTTATATTGTATGACACATGTAGTTGTTGGATAAGGAACGGTGATAACGAATTACATTGGGGAAAAACCAACCAAACCAAGCCTTGCACTAAGTGGGTTTGCTAACATTGGGTAAAAACAAACCCTAATAAAGACATCCACTGGTATTCTTTGAGTCTCTACACAAGTTTAGCCTGTTGTAAGGATTGCTTGATAAAGTCCGAAATGTTTTTTACTTTGTTGGCTGATAAAAAATTGAATGCTACTATTTGTCAGTTGTAATATATGAAAAACATGAATTATCTTTTTAGTCTCTACACATATATGCTTGATTACAGTCGTATTATATATACCGCTACATAATTATCTCTCACTTACCTGAATGAGCATTTCTTTTTCTGTGCTTTCAGTGCATTATGGCCCTTCAGCACTCTGGGCTGGCCAGATTCATCATCAGATGATTACAAGCATTCTATCCTACATCAGTTCTGGAAACTGGGTACTTTATCTCTCCTGTGAGCACTGTCTGAATAATCTTCAGAAAAAATGATTAAGATTGGGTGTAAGAAATGGAAACGTGAAGGTTTCTTCTTTTAAGTTTTTTCCCAGCATGGTAAATGGGGAGACGTATTTAAGTACACTTTTATCTACATTTGATAACCTTCAGTAGGGAGATATGGAACAATTTTTGTTTCATCTGAAATGCTTGAGGAACAACTAACAATGTGCCCACTCTCTTGCTGCTGTGGTAGTTATTGAGTGCATAGTTGATATAGTTCGTAGA
>CM016562.1:28053300-28219490 GCA_003412495.2 Echium plantagineum | reverse complement strand
TTATTATTCCTATTATTATTATTATTATTATTATTTTCATTATTATTTATTATTATTATTATTATTATTATTTTCATTAATTTTTATTGTTATTCTCGTTATTAATGTTATATTATTATGAATTTTATCATTATTATTATTATAAATATTATTTTCATTAGTATAATTATAAATATATTATTACTATTATTATTTTCATCTAGCCGAGCCACCTAAGTCAAACGGGAGTCGGCCCTCTGTGCCGGACCGATTCCAACCACGCCGCCGGAGAAGATGACCAGTTTCTGGCGAGACAAAAATAAAAATAATATATTTATAATTATGATAATGAAAATAACATTTATATTAATAATAATAATAATGATTAAAATAAAACTAATAGTAATAATAATGAGAATCATAATATAATAAAAAATAATGAAAATAGTAATAATAATAATGAGAATCATAATATAATAAAAAATAATAAAAATAATAATAATAATAATGAGAATATTAATAATAATAACAATAATAATAATGAAAATAATGAGAATAACAATAAAAATAATAATAATATTAATGATAATAATAAGAAGGAGGAAATGAGGAATATAGTTTTGACCCCAAATAATATTATTACATGGTCCAAATTTTTCAAAATTTTCATTCTGAGCCATAGTTTATCTAAAACCGTCAAAAACCGTTCAAACTATCGGTGCCATCAAAATATGAACTATTTGCGCATCATATGTTACAATATCAAGGACTAATACTGTAGCAGTGGTATTTACTGTGACTAAAGTACAACTCCATCCCATTTATTAAGATCATTGGTGCAATTATCTCTTATTATGGACGACCAAATCACAATACTACGACCAAATCAATCACCTAAATCTCGCAACCTTTTAATTTAGAAGCGGGGACAAGCTAGATGGGTTTATTTTCAACGATATGTTTGTAATAATAATACACCGACATATTAATTTAAAGTATTTAGGTAATTTAGTAGGATGGATATGTAGAAATTATTGGTTGAAAGTGTAGGAACCGAGATACCATGAAGTTGTCGGTGATCTTCCCTCAATTATGCCCCCTACTTTCATTCACATGTGTCTTTGACCTGAATTTGAATATGGTATTCATGCTCCAATAAAATGATACTCTCTCATTTAAATTAAATGTTATTTTTGTTTTTGGGTGTCCAACTTTGACCATCAATTATTTATTATTCTTTAATTCAAAAAATATATAATTAATATTGATAAATTTATATTTAAGAGTATCTTCATAAATGTAAATTTTTATACTAATTTTTTATAATATAACTAATTAATTATTGCTAATTGATGTTAGACACGGAAAAAATGAAAAGACATGTAATTTGAATTCGAAAGAGTAGTATATATGACAAAACGATTACAAAAATGAAAATTCAAAACCAAAATAACCAATTCTTTTATGTAAATTTCTTCTAGTAATGAAGAATTAGTTGTCCATTAGATCGCGTATATTTACTTTTAGTTGCACTTTAACAGTGCCGCTTCTTGAATATGGTGGGGGCATGACCGCATTAGGCCCAAATTTAGAGTACCAAATCATTTTTAGTACTACAATACCAAAGTCATATTTGGTAAATTATACATTATTTTGACTCATTTATTTACTTACATCACACATTAATCTTCTTTTGCTCGAATACCATCCTCGTGAAAAGCCTAATTACACTTCCTCATCTACCTCAACCCATCTTCAATTCACACGACATCTTCTTCACCATTATTCTTTCTCAACCTTCACCCACTAGGCTACTAACCACCAACCTCTCCACCACCAACCACTAAAGCTAGAACCGAACTTGCCCTTATACCATGTTCGACGGGTTCACGCCTGTTAACAAACTGGGTGAACCGACCCAGTAAAGGAATTGTCGGCCCCTGTTTGGTTAGGCCCACTTTTAAAAGGACTTGGTGGGCCTAACGTTATTAAGTTAGAAACTAGAGTGGCACGTTTTATTTACACATATAATATATTTAATATATGTATTAATTTGAAAAGTACATATATAATTATTTAGACCTATAATATATATAATTCAACACACATATATTCATTTAAACATATAATATGTCTAACACATATATACTGATATAGACATATAATATGATATCATATTCAGATATATATATATATATAATATATATATATATATATATATATATATATATATATATATCTCACACATATATTGATTCATATATTGATTTCGGCATCTAATATGTTATCATGTTAAATGCTCATCACTATACTCAATATATATATATATATATTATAATAGGCAAACGGCCATAAAAATCACCTATCTGTACAAAATGCCTTCAGTCCATCATCTATGTTTCAAAACGCCTGTCAATCACCTATGTTTGGAAAAGTTCTAGTTTATCACCTATTATTTCTATTTATCATTAATAATATCATGTGAGGAACACGTGACTTGTCAATAAGGCCATTTTTTGTTGTTTCATTTGATATATTTTGGATAAAAGAATGAAAAGAAAATTTTGAAATAACACACCCCTGTTTTGATTCCGAAATAGCACACCCTCAACACGCATTTAACACACCGTTTAACGCGCGAGATCAGGTATGATTTGTTTTGAAACATAGGTGATTGATAAGGACGTTTTGAAACATATGTGAACATAGGTGATTGTTGCGCCTATTTTCCTATCATAATTGATATATTGATATATAAGAGGCCTTGAACTACTTTCCCAATAGCTTGGCCCTCTTATGCTGTCCTTCTCACTTATTAATGGACTAGGGACAGTCCATGGGCCTGAACTAGGCCCGAACCAAAGTAAGGGGCCCGAGTCTTGGACGGTCAAAAACAGGCCGTGTCTTATTGACTCGCGGCTCGCGTAACTACTTGGGAGTCCCATTCTGTGCACTACGTTAGTAGGCTAATGAAACCGTGGACTTCTCAATGTTTTTCACTTATTTAATAAGTATAGTACCTATTTATTTTTGTATAAAGTGTAAAAACAATTTAAACATATTACACACATATGTTTAATTACTTTCTTTCATAAAATCGAAACATAGAAATGAATTTCTTTAGAATAGTTCTCAAATTAAAAAATAAAGGAAATATATTCTAAAATGTCTATATGAATTGATATTTATTATGGGTTTTTGCATCACCTACTTTTTACCTATGTCATCAGTTGATCACTCACTTTTCAAAGTGTCCTGGTTGATCACTCGCTTTTTAAAAAGTGTCTATTTTGGTCATTCGACCACTTTTCCGGGTGGTCAACTGCCGGTCAACTCATGTGGCACCCATGTGCACCTTTAGTAAGGTTATTTTAGTCTTTTCAAGTCGAATTTGGCCCCAATTTTATGGTTAATTATAATTTGGCCCCAAAATTAATTGAAAATTTTGGTCAACTAATTGAAAATTTTGGGGTCAATTTGTAATTAACCATAAAATTGGGGCCAAATACCTAATTAATTAAAAAAATTGGGCCAAATACCTAATTAATTGAAAATTTTGGGCCAAATTCGAATTGAAAAGACTAAAATAACCTTAGTAAAGGCGCACATGGGTGCCACGTGAGTTGACCGGCAATTGACCACCCGGAAAAGTGGTCGACTGACCAAAAGAGACACTTTTTAAAAAGTGAGTGATCAACCATGACACTCTAAAAAGTGGGTGATCAACTGATGACATAGATAAAAAGTAGGTGATGTCCCCGGCCAAAAACCCTATTTATTATTCATTCAACATTAGGTTTGTGGATATCTCCATTGTATTCGTAATGACGCATCAATAAAAATATCCTATATTCAATAACATAATTTTTTTTGAGCATACGTATTTCATGGTGCATATATGAACGATATGGAGTTAATTTAACAAAAAAAGAAAGATTATAGAACCCTATATTGACTAGCCTTAGTCCTACTTATCTGAGTTGATATACACACCATTACAGTGTCTAACCGTTTTTTTAAGGTGAAATCAATTATCTATCCCCTACATGAAAATATAGTAGTCGAAGAATTTTGAATTAGGAATAAAATAGTACTCCCTCCGTTCTTAATTAGTTGTCTTTCTAGCTCTTTTTTTTGTTTCAAAATGTTTGTCTTCCTAGAATTCCAATGCATATTTCATTAATTTTTTCCTCTTTTAGCCCTAATTAATGTCATTAGAATACCAATGGTCAATTGAATTTTCATTGGATGAAGTTTAATGGAGTATTTAATTCTCATTGGATGAAGTTTAATGGAGTATTAATTCTCATTGAAATCGGTTGAAGAATTTGTAAAAGTATTTAGTTGATTTGTTTCATTAATGATGATTGAGGTAGCATGCATCATTTCAATAAATAATTTTATTGAGACTTGAAGTGATGATTGAATTTAAGGAACAATCAATTAATAGAAAGTTGTCTTTTTTATTCAATCAAATTTATTGTTACAATAATTAATTCTCTATTGAAGGGCAAATAGGTAAATTTACATAATTTCTTAATCAACGTGTTGAAGGCTAGAAAGACAACTAATTAAGAACGGAGGGAGGGAGTAATTTACTTTTGTGAAAACCTTATTTGGGTGTATTTAGTGTTTCCCATATTTTATGTATGGTATGGCTTATTAATAATAGCAGTCATTAATGTTCATTAATTAACATATACAGTTATTTTTAGTTGAAGGATGGTATACATTACTATAGTATATCATTCTAAGATTGTATAACATAAAATATACAAAAATAAATGTACCAAAATAATATTATATACCGATCAGGGACGGAGGCAGAAAATAATGTAAGAGGTATGTAGCACAATTGACCACGACGTTTTATCATACTTTGAAATCTCTGTATGATAGCTTCATTTGACACACAATTGAATATATATTTTTCAATAATATAAACTACCAAGTTATCGCTCATCCATTCATCACACATTCGGTTGCGAAGACGACCTTTTACAATATTCATTGATCATTCAAAACTACAATTGTGCCACACACAAAAAAAAACTCAAATTGATCAACCCAATAAGTCGCAAAATCGTTTCTTTTGAAAATATATGCATATAAATCTAAAATAAAACTTTCTTACTTATTCAAAACAACAAAGAGACAATGCACTGGGTTCGAAACTCACCTCATCGCTAATTTACAAAAAAAAACAACAACAACAAAGAGACAATGTCAATGTTGCTATGTTATCTAATTCAAACTAATCTATACTATATAGTAATGTTTTAGATTATTAAGAGTATAACAGTAATTCTCATATAAAGGGTAAAATAGTAATTTTAGACTAGAGGTAAACTAGTAACTTCATAGGCCAAAATCTAGAGGAGCACTTGCTACTCCTTGCTCCTCTATGCATCCGTCCTTGATACCAATATAAATTGCGTATAAAAACTTGTTAAACAAGTTGGTACAAATTATTTAAAACGGAAAAATAAGCTTAGATGATTGATATTAAGGATTTCTTTTTGACAAAATAGTACTCCCTCCGTCCCTAAAAGATTGTCACATTTTGACTTTTGGTAGTCAAACATTACAAAATTTAATCATGAATTCCCATTAAACGATAAGAAATAATATAGTCTTGCGTGAGACCTTGTTAGATTCGTCCCAATATATATTTTTGAAATATTAACTTTTTATAATTTTTTCGCACGTAGAATAATAGATATTTATGTTTTGAATCGTGTTTTGTTGACCACCAAAAATCAAAATGTGACAATTTTTTAAGGACGGGGGTGTACATATTACCTAAAATGTACCAAAAGAAGAAGAAAATATAATTTAAATGGATACAATATATATTTTTATGATTCATGAATTATTAATAAACAAAAATGCTTAATAAATCGTAACTTTTCACAACTCGAAATACCTATATGGATAGAAAAAGGATGGTTGGAATATGATTACTAATATTACGGAAAGTATTGTTAAAAGGTAGGTGGAACTGTTAACGGTATCTCCATAATCACACTCTATCTTATTAGCTGTCGAACGAAATATGAAGTAGCTAAGTTGACTAAAATATCGATAGGTGTCTCCTTTTTTTCTTTTGCCGGTCGGAAAGTAGGCAATTTGAACACGAGATGGGTGATATGCCAATCACACCGGCCTCGTTTTATTGGTTCACTACTTTTTTTTCTCCCAATAATATTCAAGACATCAAATCATAGTATAACAACTACGTAAAGATGGTTGCAGCCAGCGTACGTGGGGGCCCCATCATGCCACAACCAAACATATGTTGATCACCGCAATTACACCATTCCCCAAATTAAGCAACAATGTTAGGTAAACATGTCGCGGATATAGATTTCAAAAAAATTGCGCAGTTTACGTGATAAAGAGTTTGGGTTTTTGGTAAGTAGCATCACGTATTGCCTTTTCTATATCGTATGAATTCGAGTCTATTATGAAATAGAATATGATATGAAAGTGGTTAACTGACAATCTCAAATCCCTCACTTTTCCACATCGTAACTTCTCATGATAGAAAATAACGGGCAGGGACGAACCTAGTTAAAACAGAGTTGGCCTAGTGACAAGGTGTTTAAACTACTACAATGTATAGTGTGCAAATTGCAATTCACTCAGCTCCAATTCCTACAATAATTTCTAATAAAAAATATTAATTACTCCCTCCGTCCCTAAAAGATTGTCACATTTTGACTTTTGTTAGTCAAACATTACAAAATTTGATCACGAATTCCCATCAAACGATAAGAAATAATATAGTCTTGTGAGACATTGTTAGATTCATCTCAATATATATTTTTAAAATATTAACTTTTTATAATTCTTTCGCATGTAGAACAATAGATATTTATGTTTTAAATTGTGTTTTGTTGACCACCAAAAGTCAAAATATGACAATCTTTTAGGGACGGAGGGAGTACTTGTTAATTGTTATGTAATTCTTTGAAATTATATTATTTGTTAATTTTTATTTTTTTTAATCCTTCTATCCAGTCTTAATGTCTTCATATAATTAATTTGGTATTTTAGTTAGATAATACATAAAGGCATGACTATTAATTTAGTATACAAATTTTAATTACTTAGTGTCAAACTAACTATGTAATTTAGTTTTAGTATAATTTTATTAAACAATTCATATTAAGAATATGTAGGTAGTTAATTTGATTATTGTATTAAACATATAATGATTTATTTAATTATTTTAATTGGTGATTAGTTGTTAACTATAAAAATTAATATAGGATTCAAATTATAATAACTTAATGTCAAACTAACTATGTAAATTAGTATAATTAGTATAATATTATTAAACAGATCATATTAAGAATATGTAGATAATTAATTTGATTATTGCAATCGTTAATGATCGAGATATTATCAACCGGTTACAACCAATGAAAGAGAGATCAATTCGGATAAATTTGAAATAGTTTCAATTATCATAACTTGTTAATGTAATACTCATAGCTTTAAAAAAAAACAGCTTTTAAAAAACTTTTGAACAATTTATATATTGTCGTTAGCTATAATTTTTTTTGAATGATATAGTGAATACCCTACATTGAAATCCTGGGTCCATCCCTAACGACAAAGCCGTTAAGGTTACGGTTCAACCCCTTTTTTTAGCAATGGTAGAATAGCACTCTATGTATAAATAAAATGACTAATTGTATGACAAATGAATTAAACAATTGTTGTAGAAAAAAATTAATCATCCTTGCTACCGTTTAACTTATTGTATCAGTAGTCGAAAAACGTCCATTACTTTCTCGCAAGTCCATCAAGTTGAAGATTAGAAAAAATAAATCATAATATTCTCCATCATCATTAAGAGAACAAATTCAACTTTTCCATTATATAAATACAACTCACAAGCTCCACAGAATTTGATATGATTTAATAACCCATCTACCAATAATAATATATTAATAAATAAATTATAGTATTCTTATTCTTCATATAATTGATGATTATATTACATTTCAGTTTTGATCTTTCTAAATTGGACATTCTGGCATGTTTTTAGGTGGAGGCAACATCGTCTCATTAGCTCCTTTCCCATTCCTTACAATGAAAACCATTCCCATTCCCCAACTTATATGCCTCTCAAAATGACAATGCATCAACCATACACCTGAAAAAAAAAATCATATTCAATCAATCAAATACACCCTACTTATAAAAAAAAAGTATAGATAAAAGTTCATACATGTTAACTAGAAAGAGAAAATTGTATCCCAGATAGTGGGACGAAGTTACACTTTGGTCTCAAATAATTATGCTGCTGTAAATAGTCCTCGAAAGCGGTTCAAGTGTTGCGATATAGTCCCCAATAGTGACAATCGTTGCACATTAGTCTTTATTTTCTCTAGAACCATACTACAACATTTGTTACTTTCCGGGACTATATTGCAATACTTGTACCATTTTCTGGGACTAATCTGCAACGTTATAATTATTTGGGACTAAAATGCAATTGCATCCAATTATCTGAAACCAAATCTGCAATTACCTCTTAACTAAAACCTTAACTGCACCATTTAAGGAAAGAGGGAGATATTTGAACAGTTTATTATACATTATGTGACACTCTCAATTATACTTACCAGGATTATTCGTTCGAAATCTGATAGCTGCCCATCCACTTCTTCTGACTGTGATGGTATTATGAAGTGGAGGATCAACAAGATTATAGTTGAGAGGATCTTTATCTTTATCAAAATTTCCAAATCCAGCTCCAACAACAAAGAAACTATATCCATGTAAATGCATTGGATGATCAACCCCTGCAACCAAGTTGGTGCCCTGAAAAACAAGCTCAACTTCCTCATTATACTCAAGAACATTAATTTCTGTTCCATTACTTGGCCTTGTCTGGTTCTGTGTAAGAAGTGTTGATGTGTAATTGAAAGGTGCTGTTGGAAAATCAGGAAAATCGTCGCCATATACGCCATTTATTTGCTTGTAATAAGCCTGGAGGATATCAATCCTGGGTTGGACAAAGCTTATATTGTTCACAGTTGCTGCAAATCGTGCCCCTCCCGGTCCGAGACATGTCTCGTTTGCAGGGCATACAATTGTGTTGATTGAGATTGTGAATAACAGATGGGTTGTTATATTTTTGGGGACGTCAATTGGGTGTTCGTCGTTAGCTAAGCTTCGTAGGCTGGCAGTGTAATTGGCTTGGAAATTTGTATCGTTGAAGTCTGGGAGGGTTGGGACGAGAAGGGGCGAAGAGGGAGTGTAGTTTCCAGTGTATTTGAGAATTGCGGTGGTGGTGGTGTTGTCGAAGGGAGCCCTAAGGCCGCCATTGTACGCTCTGGCGGCCATGTAGTAGTGGTCCGGGGGTTGGTTCGCCTCGAGTAAAATGTCGAAAGTTTGTCCAGGGGCAATGGCAATGACTTCACTAGTGAAAGGTTTGGTGTATGCACCATCTGATCCCACAACTGTGAGTGAATGATTTGCTATTGAGAAAAACAGAATGTTGTTCATCACAGCATTTACCATTCTCAGCAAATAAGTCTTCCCTGGTTCCACCCTCATCTTGAATGTATCTGTTGAGGTCGAAATTTGACATGAATTTTCAAAACGTCAATTAAAGTGAAATGAAGGAATTACAGTTTTATTATTCCTATTTTGGTACAATTTTACTATAAGTTGATAGCATGTTTACTCATACATATTTCATAATGTTCAATATTCAATCATACATGTCTCAAAATGATCTTTTCGATCACACAATCTCACTAAGTACTTTCATTATCTTGTCCATTAAGTTTTACTTCTATAAGAAAATTATGGCATAAAATTGTCCAAAACTCATCTTTAGGTAATTTTTATTTAAGTGTATATTATTTTAAGTATGTCCAAATATAAATATTTGTCTCGGAATTTTTGTTACTATCGCATAATTATCCCAAAAATGAATTTTGGTCAATTTTATCTCTTACAAGTTCGCCAGAAAGAAGTCAAATTTAACGGACAATATAATAAAAGTACTAAGTGAGATACTTTTTGAAACATGCAAGTGATCGAAAAAGTTATCTTGAAATAATATATAATTAAACCATAAATATTCTGAAACATGTAAGATCGAACATGTAATTAACGATTTACTATTAGATACTCCCTCCAATCCAAAACAAATGTCTTTTTAGACATTTCAACAATATCCAAAATAAATGTCTTTTTACATAAACCAATGTACAATATACCACTTTTTCCTTTAATATCCCTATTTACATAGAATAACTCAAAAAAAGTAATGATTGCATCATATAGTTAAGTGATAATTGGATTATTAATGATTGCACTATAGGGGCATAGATGGAAAGTGTGAATGTAATGATTGTTTCTTAATTTGTGTGAAATGTCTAGAAAGACATTTGTTTTGGATTGGAGGGAGTACATGTTAGTTGTTACCTGGTTGTGAGCATGGATATAAATCACCAGGCTGGCCATTTATGAGAAAAGCATCCGAGATATTCGGATCCCCACCATTTGCAATGAACTCGTCATGAACTGCAGCTATATCACTTTTCCACCACTCGCCTGCAACAAATTCAAAGTCAATATTACAACATCCAAATAATTGGAGATTTTGCCCAAATAATTATGAGACCCAGTTATAACTATTGTCATTATTGGGGATTATATCACAGTATTTGTGATATTTTCGAGGTCTAATCTGCAACAATATAACTACATGGGACTAAAGTATAAATTTATCCCATTATCTCGGACTAAATCGACAATTGTCTCTCACAACATTCACAATTATCAGTTTACAAGAAAAATATAATAATCTCTTTTTTTAAATCCACCCATCGCGCTCAGATCATTTGATATTCTCAATAAAAATATTATAATTGAGCAAAAAGCGAATCATAATTAATAACATATATACCTAGTACAATTTCCTTCTCCCCACGAGGCTTAGGGAAAGGGTAGGTAGTTCCCTCCTCCGGGTAAACAAGAAGAGCACCGTGAACGGTTGCTCGAGACCATTCGCTATGTGCATGCCACCATAATGTTCCGACTTCATCGGTTAGGACAATTTTTTGAGTAAAATTTGTCCCCGGTGCCAAAGGGCATTGGGTGATATATTCCGGACCATCAGACCACGGAAACCTGTACTGCTTTGCTCCATGCCTTGCATCAATTTAAAAAATTACAGTTAGTAATTCCCTTTGTTATGACTCCAAATAAATACTTATTAGATTGTAGAAAATTAGGTCAATGTTTGGAATTATAACGTTTTCTTTGTCATACTTACAACAGTTATGAATTTGTAATGATAATAAAGTTGTATCATGGGATATTATTAGTATTATTGATGAATTTTTGGGACTTTGTAATGACAATAACCAAATTATTTATTTTCTTTTTAACAAGTTTTATTGTTGAAAGTCTATTAGTAAATCAGTAAAATAAAGGCAAACTTGTTTTAAACAATTCGATATTGTGAGTTGAGGTACAATAATTGGTAGACTTCTGTATATGATGTTATCTTAAATTTTTTTTTTAAAACTTCTTTTTACGGCACAAATTAGTATGTCAATATAAAGGAAAACAAATAATAGTAAAAGATTTGTATTTTAAAATTTTAATATTATAATAAAAGATCTGTATATGAAACTTGATATAAAATAATTTTGTAGATTTGTTTTTCTATATACTTTCTGGCGTTTTATATTTATCATGATAATTATGCGCTAATATTATAAAAACACTCTTTGAGACTTGAGTGAACAAGAAATTTATTGAAATAGTGGATGGACGTACATAAGATGGACAGAATTTACATGAATACCTACATAAAATTAATAATTTTATCGGTTAAGCATTAAAACTTTGATTAATTAATTTCCAAACACTCTTGTACAACTTTTTTCGCTTCTACTCTCTCCAAAATGAATACACATGCATACAAATTTTTTTGTTTTGAATTATAAAATAAATATTCCATATTAAAATCTTAGACTCATCCCCCAATTTGAAACATTAAGGTGAACATTAGCGAAATAGAGCCGATAATTATTCATTTTGATAAGTTCATATGTTGGACGTCTAGATCTCTTTCCTTCAAAGAGAAATCGCTCACGGAAAAAATATAATGAAATGATCATATAATACTACCAGAGTAGATCAGACATACTAGAGGAGACGAAGCCAAAATTGATTTATTGCCTCCAATAGGAAAAAATTTAAGAAACTTCCAAGAGATTTAAAGGTGGTCCCTTGGTCTATTGAAAGCAATCAAGCGTAGACAAAAATATCACTATATAATCGATATTTCAAATAGTAGTTAAGTTGATTACAGCTTTATATATGCACTAAATTAAAGTATGTTGAAATATTGGACTATTAAAATACTTGCTCCTACTTTAAAAAAAATATTATTCTAGCAAAAACAATATTTTATAATGTTTGTCACTTTAAAGTTGCAATACAATGTTTGATTGCTTTTTTATTTTCATAAGCACTATTTAGTAAAAGCTTCTGATATCAATACTTTAAGTAAATCATTGCTTTATTTCTTAATTATGATATCTACACCATTATATTTATTATAATGTGGGAAAGTTACCATGGAGCCCCACGATCTCCTAAATTTTAGAAGAAAAATAATAATATTGTAATATTTAATTTTCTTAAATATTTTATACAAATACAATTATTTATTAATATCACATATAAATTTATCTTCATTTATATTAAATGTATTTTATTTTTAGAATAATTATAATCAAGGTCCAACATGCATTTATATTAATGTAATTAAAATGAGATAATTTTTAAAAATATTTTTAATTTTTTTATTAACCTGACAAAGAAAATACTAAATTGTCTTATATTTGTTTGCACAGGTAGTACTCTGCAAGGATACCTAGTATGTGTAAAATCTCATTTATTCTATGATATAACTGTCGAAATGGTCTTAATAAATGGGTGAACGTTGCACTTTGGTCCTTGTAAGTGACAACTACTTACTCGGACTACATATGTTAATTTAGGGACCATGCATTTGCGCACACAACACACACTTACATGAATCATTTGCACATCATTATTATTTTCATGGATCAAAGTGCAAGATGCTCACTTATTGGGGTTATCATAATTCATTGACGTGAAAATAACTAATATGATCGTTAAAAAACAAAAGAAAGTAATTAAGATAAACTCTACTTTTCTCCCCCCAAAAAATCATAATTACCAATGAATTGTGATGTTTTCCTTGGATTGGTTGATGATATCAATGAATAGAGTATCTCCTCTAGCAGCATGAATTGTGGGTCCAGGAAATTCTCCATTTACCGTTAAAATGCTCTTGCTACTACATAACCTTGTGAAGTTAGCATCTTTAATCTGCAAAACCAAACCAATAAAAAGAATATCCAAATAAATAAATAAAAATATATCAATATAATAAATACCAAAATGGTGAACCACACAACAATATATACTATGCAATAGGATGAATATTATGAGCATATATATATACCACGAACTTGGGATAACGGGTCTTGCGACGAGCATGTGCCACCTCACTTAAACCAAACAATACAATCAATAAAATAAAAATAAGCTTCATATTTTTGATATTTTATAGATTCTAAAATATCGTAATATTGGAGCAAATTTTGGGGTTGTATAATGAAAATTGTATGTGATATTCGAGGATGAGTGAGGTATTTATATATAGAAATGATGAGGAAGTTGCTTGCTTCATTCATAGCTACTCTCATTATCGAGTATCTAAAAGGGAATAACTTTGGTTTATTAAAATCCACGTATAAGATTACTTTATCTAAGTGGTCAAATGCCAACTATAGTACTTCCTGCGTCCTTAAATAGTTGGTACATTTCGATTTTATATGGTCAAACTTTAAAAGTTTTGATCAATAATTCTCATAAACAAATAAGATAGTCATACGATATCTTGTTAGATTCGTCTTAATATATATTTTTGAACTATAAACTTTTATAATTCTTTTCATATGTTGAATAGGAGATATTTATGTTTGAAATCGTGTTTTGTTAACCATGAAAAGTCAAAATGTACCAATCATTTAAGGACGGAGGGAGTAATAATTGAGTTTCTTCAAGGCTTATTTTTATTCTGCACCCTCTACTATTATCGAAATTTCAAAGTACACTCAAATTTTTTTCTAAGTCTCAATTTGCATCATATACTTCATTTTTTTCAGTTTACCCCTAAAACCCAACAACCTGCTTTATCTTTAAAACGAACAACTAAATACTTTTATTGCAAAAATTAATTGAAAATTTGTTGAATAAATAGTTAATTATTTAATAAATATTATCAAAAAATAGTTATTGTACTACTCAAGTTCTTAATTCTAAAATAAAGTACTCATGCAGAGTTAATTGCTTAAATGGTCCCAGTAAGTGGAGTCCTGGTGCACTTTGGTCCTCGAAAGTGGCACTGTACTGTTGCGGAAATGGTCTCTGAAAAGTGTGTATATTAGTGCAATTTGGTCCCATTCCGTTAAATTTAAGCGTGAATATCAATTTTTGGGGCAAAAAATGAAACTTTTTATACTTTAATAGTCTCATTTGGGGCCTAAAATGTAAATAACAAAAAGTTAAAGCCAAAAGTAAACACTAAATACATTAAAATTAAGAAATCAATTCAGTTTAATCATTTTCATATCCTCAAACGTTCTTCTAACACTCTAAAATAGCCGGAAAAAAAATTCTACAACATCGATTTAGTTATAAAAAGTTTTGTTTTTGCCCCAAAAATTGCTATTCGCGCTTAAATTTAACGGACCTAACGGAATGGGACCAAATTGCACCAGTATACACACTTTCAAGGACCATTTCCGCAACAGTGCCACTTTTGGGGACCAAAGTGCACTAGGCCCCCACTTACTTGGACCATTCCGACAATTAACTCTAATCATGCATATAGAAAATGTCAGGAAGTGGTAATGGTAGGGCGGGAAAGACGTGTCCCCTGAACTTTTTGAAAATCTACTTCATAAAAGCTTCAGACCTCAAACTTAGGGCCACGATATCTCTTTGTCTTGGATATGACGTCAGAGGTTATCGTAAAATGTGGATTGCTTGATTAGGGGATTAGAGCTTGCCGATAACCACACATAAGATTCGGTAGCTATCAATGACAATTGAACTTGAATTGCATGAAGAGGCGAAGTTGGTGACACTTTATACTCTAATTCTTAATCAATTGATGAACTATATAATACAAGGATGGAGTAGTTGATAATTTTTTTTTAAAGCTCATGATGTAATTATAATAGACGGGGACACTACAATGATTTGTCCCCTCAAGTTTGTTCTTTAGGGGTGTTACCTTTAGTCTTTAGACCGTAATAGAATTTGATTGAAGTGGTTAACTTTATTTGCATGTACTATAACATCTTGGCAAATTTATGAAGTGAAGTTTCGTTAATTAGGTTACCAATTGATCGATTAGAGCAAGTTAATCAGATCTCTTAGATATGGTTAAATTAGATATGTTTAATAGTGAAAAGATTTGGTGCATCAATACTTTCATTCATCAGGTTCATCAAGGGGGTCGGGGTATAATATCTCATAAATTAAGGATCACACTACAATTATCTATATAATTAAGGGTCACGTTGCAATTATCTATATTTTTGTGGGTCAATTTGCAAATCACATATATATTTACTACTTTTATTTTGGGTTGGTAAATATTGTGGTACTGTACCATTGTTATAGCATAATCTGAGTACAAGTTATATTGATATTGTTTCTTGTACCATCGATAAAGTTTCAAGTAGGTACAGTATCCGCGTGAAACCTTTAAGTGGGTGGGTACATTGATAAATTTGATGCATAAAAATATTAATGCACCGAAATCGGACTCTGTTTAATAATATAGGATTCTATGTTGTTTGGTCTACTCTATGATGATCATAAATCAATTATTTGATTTGTTCCAGCACGATGATCTAACTATATCATAATGTGATTTTATCATGTGAATGATATGTCATTTGAAATCTTCAAATTATTATGGTTGTTGTTAAATATTATTTGTATCATTCCGAATTGAAATTAATGATTAGTGTTATATTTTATGCAAATAACAAAATGATCAAGTATGCTGCATCGATCGTGATTCAAAGCCTCGAAGGGTTGGTGGATGTAAATGCATACAGCTTAATATATGATATTAATTAATCTGCTAGTATATGATCATCATAGATCAATTATTTGTTTTAACATGATGATCAATTATTTGTTTTAACATGATGATGTTTTTTCAAGTCTTATTAATTCTATTCCGAAAATTAAAAGAGAGTACTTCTCATTCAGGTTTCCCAAGTCCTAACGTGTAGTAAAAATGTAAATGACATTCATGAAAAGAAAATACAATACAAAACGTTCTAAAGTGAATTTATATAATGGATGGTAATTATTGAAATAGTTCTAGTAAATGGATCATTGTTATATTTTGATTTCATTAAGTGGCACGATACACAAATGGTTTCTATAAGTGTGTAACAATAACCGATTCATACTCCTAAATTTTTGACATAATGCAATGGTAAAAAATCTCTAATGCAACGCCTTCATCGAGACCGTTGCAATAGATAGAGCTAATGCGATAGAGGTTCTGGTGCAACAGTTTATTATAAACCGTTCCATTAGACTTAACAAATGCAACGACTTATATGAAACTGTTGCATTATTAGGCCAATAATTTCTACTTTTTGGCATAAAGATTTCCCTCCTAATTTTTCAATGTCACCTATCTTCACAAAAATGATCCATCTTGGTTGAATTTCATTAAATGTGAAGGCAAATTCTTGAATAAATTTCTTTCTTAAAATTTGCTAAGATTGTAAAAACACCCCAGTATATAATAAGCTATAATCGTTAGAGTTTAATCAGGGGCAGGCCCATAATTTTTATGTGGGTATTCATTTCATCTTTGAAAATATAAAAATTATTGTTAACGGTAATATATAAAATTGGTCAACGCTTTTTCAAAGGTTGTGAATATTACAATGATAAAAAGCAATAACAATTGAAAAGGTAAGCTCTTCTTACCTTATCTTGCTCATTCGGATGGTACTAATGTTGGTGATGTTTTATTCTTTTCAATGAAACAGCCTCCAAATATAATTGGAATTGAGGGTGAAATATGAGTTTAAGGTAGGAAATCGAAGATTAAAGTGCATGTTCAGATTTTACATTAATTGAACGTGTAATTACACTTATTCTTAAATCTCATTATTGACTTAAAATACTTATGTATCCCTTAAACAAAACAATTGTATATCAAGTTTCCACCCAATTAAAATGATTAAACAAATAATTTTATATCTAATACAATAATCAATTTAAGTACCTACATATTTCTCTTATGAAGTGTCTAATAATATTATACTAATCATACTAATCTTTCTAGTTAGTTACATTAAGTCATTTAGATGTGAACCTTAAATTAATTATTCTATCTTATAGTTTATGAATTGTGTGAGTGTTTCAGTTTAATAAACAACCTGAAATGTATGAAAACTAATCAATTTAATCTAATTAAATTCTTAAATTAATAACTTCAAATAATTAAACTAGATTAAGGGATTAAAAATATTAAAATTAACGAATAATATCAAATATAATTTACTAAAACACCCTTCCCTAAATGTCATGTGCCAAAAAACTTGATCGACTTAACTCTGGTTCGAAGAAAATGTTAATGGAGTGACTGAATGGAATTCATTATGAAACATATATAGGTGATGGAATGGAAAACTTCAAAACCCAAATGATTGACTGAAAACATCCTATAAACATGGAAGATGGCTCCGACCATTTGCCATTGATTATATCGTATTTTAATATGTTATATTATGTGTGTAATAAGCTTTTCATGTTTGTAAACTAACATTGCTTTAAGAGTCCATTGTTGATTTAATAATCTCGCATAATTATATTATATCAGATTAGTCTTCTAAAGTAACACAAGTGATAGTATATATGACTCCTGAAAAATAGAAATAAACGAGATCATACTACATTTGATAGGAAATTAAAGCCAGAAAATCTGTAATGATATAATTCTATGGAACTAAACTGCGACTCCATCATACATTCATACTGTATGTTATCTTAAATTAAATTGATAATTACCTCATTTCTTTGAACAATATGATCTTATTGAATCGATATTGACAACAAAAATATTGTAAAGGAAGAGGGGTTATTGGTACGTGCACAATACGTCCATGTTCAAGAGTTATTACACAAGGGCTTGAGTTAGCATTTTTTAACATTAATGACTACTGTTGCCTGTTGGGCTAAATTAGCTAATAAGAGTGTGTGTCTGCGGTTGAAATTAAAACATCCAATTATAATCATTCATTGTTGTATCAGTTGTACATTTTGTCCGTAACCCCTTTGTATTATTTTGTGATCAAGACTTTAGAGACGCCATCACACCGACACTTCCACTATATGTTTATAAAGTACAGTTTCGCTTTTTTATATAACGTTTTAAATATTTTTATATAAATTTAGAAAAATAAAATTAGTCAAAAAATACTTTTTGAAATGAATTAATTATCATTATACATTTATACTATTGGTTAGTTGATAATTGTGAAAAGATTGGGTACATCAATACTTTCATGCATCAGGTGCATCAGGTACCCATCTAAAGGTTTCACGTGGGTACTGTACCCACTTGAAACTTAATCATTGGTACTTGTACCCAAATTATACTATAACAATGGTACAATACCACATATTTATCAATCCAAAATAAATATGTGGTATTGTACCATTGTTATAGTACAATTTGGGTACAAGTACCAATGATGAAATTTCAAGTGGGTACAGTACTCACGTAAAACCTTTAAATGGGTATCTGATGCATCTGATGCACCGAATTATTGATGCACCGAAACCGAACTCTGATAATTTCATTAAAAATGTAATTAAAAATACATTGAGAATTTAAAAAATACATTAAAATGTCATAAAAAACTAAAAATCTAAAACGTTAAATAAAAAAACCGAGGAAATATTAAAAGAAATACGTACGAAGACTATTATATTCTCTCCATCTTTCTCATGGGCAATATAGTTATATGTATATAGACTATGGTCCTATATGAGTACTATAATATATGTGTGCATATTATTTACATATAATAGACATATAGTAGACTCCTAACACATGTGGCTTATTATTTAATGAAAAGGAAGTTAGATGGGATGAGTTAGGTCCAGACTCATCAACCTAATCGTTTTCTAATTGTTAAGAAATTCGTACTAATGACTACATTAAAAAGTTAGCTGTGATTATTTTAATTGGTAATAATAGAGATTATTTATAATCATGATTGTTTGGTCATTAAGAGTATGAACTGAAAGTAGTACGTTACGTTCCTAGCATAGAGTGTCGAGTGGTAAATTCTTGTAAAGTATCTAAACAACGTATGTTCGAAGGCAGGCACAATATATTGCAAACCTTTCGAAAAATATTGAGGTAATTATATATATGTTGTTCTAATTGCGAGTTAATTGTCGGAATGGTCCTAAATAATGGGGTCTGCTGCACTTTGATCATTGAAAGTGTCTGTTGCGGAAATGGTCCCTAAAAGTGTGTATATTGGTGCAATTTGGTCCCCATTCCGTTACCTCCGTTAAATTTAAGAGTGTTAAAAGAACGTGTGAGGATTTGAAAATGATTAAACTGAATTGATTTTTTAGTTTCAATGTATTTAATTGTTATTTTTGACTTTAACTTTTTATTATTTACATTTTAGGCCTGCCCCCAAATGGGGTATTAAGTTATAAGAAATTTTATTTTCGCCCCAAAAATTGCTATCACGTTTCA
Source organism: Echium plantagineum (assembly GCA_003412495.2). Classification (NCBI taxonomy): domain Eukaryota; kingdom Viridiplantae; phylum Streptophyta; class Magnoliopsida; order Boraginales; family Boraginaceae; genus Echium; species Echium plantagineum. The sequence goes on along the minus strand of CM016562.1, from coordinate 28,199,605 downwards.
ATTAAACAGAGCTAACGAAATAGGGACCAAATTATACTAATATATACACTTTCAGAGATCATTTTCGCAACAGTTCTATTTTTAGGGACTAAAATACACCAGGCCTCCATTTACATGGACCATTTCACTAATTATGTTAGATTGAAAATAACACTTTAGTCTCATACTTTAAATAGTTACATTATTGAAAATTTATATAGTTATTATATAGAGTCCGGATTCGGTGCATCAATAATTCGGTGCACCCGGTGCATCAGGTACCCATTTAAAGGTTTTATGTGGGTACTGTACCCACTTGAAACTTCATCATTGGTACTTGTACCTAAATTGTACTATAACAATGGTACAATACCACATATTTATTTTGGATTGATAAATATGTGGTATTGTACCATTGTTATAGTACAATTTGGGTACAAGTACCAATGATGAAGTTTCAAGTAGGTACAGTACCCACGTGAAACCTTTAAATGGGTACCTGATGCACCTGATGCATGGAAATATTGATGCACCCAATCTTTTCACTATTATATATACCTGACCTTAAACCTATCTTTCAGAAATTTGGATGAATCGGAAATTTTTTTCTTTATCATTATTTCCACGTGGTAGAGTAACGCCATAACATCTATATTAGGATAATATAATTGCCATGCATCTTGAAAGTTTTGTGACATTTTCTTCATATATCTACGATTCTTCTCGATTTATAATTTAATACACAAATTAATTGATTTATTGTCAAGTTAGCTATATGTTGAAATGGTTCCAGAAAGTAGATCGAGGTTATCATTTAGTCCTTGAAAGTTCAATAGTTGTAAATTAGTCATCGAAATTGAACAAAAGTTACAATTCAGTCCAAAAACTAATATAACTGTTAAAATTTAGAGAAACATTTAATAGAAGCCAATTGCACAAATACCGTTAAGCTGAGAAGATCAATCAAACTGAACCAAAATTTAATCGAGGTTGATGAAGGAGAAATAATATCCAATAAAATTATTTAGAAAGATCAAACCCACTTTATCTTTTGTTTAAAATATTTATAGTTGTAATATTTTTTTATTTTTCATTTAATTTTGGTTAGGGGTGGGAGTAAGCTTGAAATTAATTTGAAAATGATAATTTTAGTATTGTATCCAAAATAGTCTTTAGGGACATTAAATTGAACAAAAAAAGTTATGAAATTGATAAATTAAATAAATAATAATATGAAAGAGGCCAGTTAAAAAGATAACGATAGTGAGGGGTGAGAGGCGTAAGCAAAATTAGAGTAAATTGCCGAAATGGTCCCAGCAAGTGGATCGAGGTTGTCACTTATTCCTCGAAAGTTTAATAGTTGCTAATTAGTCCTCGAAATTGGACAAAAATTGCAATTTAGTCCAAAAACTAACGGAGCCGTTAAAATTTAGCGAAACCTGTAATAGAAGTCGATTGCACAAATACCGTTAACTTTACCGGCTCGGTTAGTTGGTGAATTAAATTGCAATTTTTGTCCAATTTCAATGACTACATTGCAACTATTGAACTTTCAAGGACCAAATGACAACCTTAACCCATTTTGTAGGACTATATCAACAATTTCCTCGCAAAATTAATACTCCAATATATTGTGTTAACGACCTCTTGTTTGTAAGTGACTCAAAAGCCTCCACTACCAAAATGAGGCCCATATTAATGAATTATTATTATGAATTGCACACTTAGCTTATGTAATCCACATTTTGCAACAAAACCTCATTAAAATGAACACTTAGACAACGAAAATCACTGTGCGCGTGCACTTGCGCTTTGGTCAGCAAATCAACATACTCCTATATTTTAAAGTGGTAAGTTAACGTATATGGTGAATTGTTGTTCCACATACCCAGTAGTGTTACTATCAATTAGTATGAATGTAAAAGAGAAGCAGTTTCCAGATTAACGTGTTATATTTCGATCCGTTAGTGCTCCACTATTTACTATGCCTTCTATATGTATCACAATCATATACTTCCTACTCTATCCCGTTTTATTTGTCCACTTTAGAGCAATTTGCTCAAACGGTCTTTGATAGTGAGACCGAAGTACACTTTGATCCTCAATATTTGACGTAAGAGTATTGAATGATCATAACTTCTTAGAGAAATTACGTGATAGTCTTTTAGAAAAATTACATGATAGTATGTACGTCACGTCACTTATGTAATTATGTGTTACATATTTAATCATCAAAAGAGTATTTGTAGTTAAAATGTAATTCAAAATTTTACAATACAAATTTATACATCAACTTAATTATCCTTACGAATTATATGGGAATATGTATCTGATATATAAAGTAGAAGGGCGTGGCAATTGATGAATCGAATCTTGGCGCAGAAATAATAGTCTACTCTAGATGAACACATTTTGGTGCTTTGATAATTATTCTTACAAGAATATCCACATCCCATAATTATTAGTTGAATACTTTTCTAGATACAGAATTCACAATTGTAAGAGAATACTCCTTCTTTAACATATGAATACTATTCGGCTTTACTTAGCCGCCATAAGTTCATCATTGTTTTACTCCACTTGGAAGTTCAGATTAAATGGATTGGGACCATATTGTATGTGGAATAATGTTTATGGGCGATTGGGGGTTACACTTATAGGTAAGTGACATTGAATTCTAGAACAACTAATACAAGATGTGTATTGTGTATTATATAACTATGTTCAACTGCTACCAAAACGTAATAATACGGACATTTTTTGTTTTCCAACAAGGTTCGAAACACGTGATCTTGTTCTAGTGGTTATCGACTCAGATTTTATAATTGAAGGTTTTAGGTTTGAGTCGTGCTGTAGTGTAAGATTTACTTTGAGTATGATATCGTTTGACGAAAGAAAAAATATTTAAATATTTGTTCTTTTGATATATACGTGCAAAACTATTATTAATGATGATAACATGTCCGGATAAGACTCGGACAATCCAAATGTGAAACTGTGCATGTCACATCCAAGATGTTATCTTGTGAGGTAATTGTTCAATGGTAAAAACTAATTCCAAGTCCCTATTTTCCAAGGTTCCAACCGAACCAGTGAATTCAATGTTGGAAGGAATACTCAACCTTAGATTCATTGGTTCGGTTCTAAACAACAATTCAATTTTTCATTATTATATAGCGAACTAGTGAATCTAAGGTTGGATATTCATTCCAACCTTGAATTCACTGGTTCGGTTGGGGCCTTGGAATTATATATACCCTTGTTCAATTGATCTGAGTCAGTGGAACATTATCATATTTTGGTCTCTACAAGTAGCTAGTATCGATATACAAGCGGTCTCTAAATTAACATTTTGTTATTTGTTAACGGATAAAAGAAATTTAAAATATATCTGGGGCTAAAATTATTAATTTAGAGAAGCATTGTTGGACAAAGACATAAATTTGGCTCTCCCTATGTTAAAATATAGCATTGAAGATAGTTTTAGTAGGGGAAAACAGCCCCTTTAGAATGGGGAACTAGTTTGAAAGGATGGAGGGGTTTAGGGAAGTGGGAGGGGGAAGCATAACGCGGGGGTGGAGATGAGGAGGGGGGAGGGGGAATAAATTTAGTGGACACGCAGAACCAGGAGGGAGGAAGCGGTAACGAGGAAGAACATTAACAGTTAATGGATGTGTTAATTTAGGGACCATTTCTATACTTGTTATATACTTTTAATAGCATTTAAACATATTTGATATTTACATGGACTAAAATACAACATTAATTCACTTATTCATTTCAACGATTATTTTAGAATGAATGGCCAAAAATACTCTAAAGGTCAAGTCAATAATGAAATTTACGATAACAAAATGTACTTTTGTATATGCAACATGACCATACATTACGATAACACATGCTCAACCATTTAAGCAAGAACTTGTTTTGTTTGGAGTTCAATAGGTATATAGCTAATAGGAGTAATATATACACTTATTTATTAGGACATGGCAATGGTGCTAACCTGGCTTAATGAGCTAATTACTACCAAAATGGACGTCTGTGAACTTAATTCTTGAGATTCCAGTTCTATGCTTAATCCATACCCATTGGCCATTGGACTAGTCTCTTAACGAACCAGGCCCAATACTCATGGACTGGGCCTCAACTCTAATGAATTACTGAAGGTTTATTTTCTTTGGGTCCCATAAACTAGCCGCACACTAATAGGGATGGGCTCGGGTAGAGGAGGCCAACTACCCGGGCCGCACGGCCCCCTCCCCTTAAGAGTTGAATCGGTCTGGGCCGAGCCGTCTCTTTAGTCGCTGGACTTTGGTGAGTTAACGGGTCAAACCAGGGTGGGCCACTAAGTAGACCGTCGCTATTCGTTCGAGGCCCTTATCTTGTGGGCCATGGTGTACAACCTGATTATGGCAGCTTGAATCTTATTGATTTGTTTTTGCAAGGTTGTCGTGTACATTATGCCCCCGACATGGTCCTATCCCCGAGCAAAGCCATCGTAATCCGCCTCCTTGCGAGGGTACTACTTTGGAGACGATTCTGGGGACATTGCTGGGTAACGAGGATATCTTCTTCTTATTCTGGGTTTCGGCTCTCTTCATCCAAGGACGCTGAATCATCATGATGCCTCCTGGGTTTCCGGTTTTCCCTAATCAGGGACCTTGATTCGTAGTGTCGTTTCCTCTTCGAGAAACTTCAGTTTTTCCTTCTTGGGGATCGTGACCCATGATGTCACTCCCTGGTGGACGGGCTTCGGTTTTCCCTTCGCGGGGATTGGGAGTCAGGTTCTTGTCTCCTCCCTCTTGATCGTCGGAGGGTGTTGACCGGGGACCGAGATTGAGCGAACGTGTTGGAGGCCACCTTCCTGGACTTATCTTTGTATCGAGGTGTATGTGAAGTCTTAGATTAGAGTAATTGTCTAGAGATCCGGTCGATAACCAACCTGGATGGGGGAGAAAATTGGAAGAATAGCACATTTAGAAAGTTTTTATAAACTTGGAGCACACATTAACATTTGTTGCCAAAGTAGCAGCAAGAGCCCATGAAATGACTAAAATACTCCCTTATAAACTTGGTGACAAAAATTTTAAAGATTTTTTTTCAATTTTTTTTTAGATCTTCTTTTCAATTTTTTTTCCAATTTTGGTAGTTGTTTGGCAAACGTTTTGATTTTGGTAGTTGTTTCATAAAAAAGTTCGATTTTGATAGTTATTTTGGCAAAAAAGTCTGTCCTTGGTAGCTATTTTGGCAAAAAAATTTGGTTTTGGCAAAAATAGTTCGATTTTAGTGTACCTTATGAGTAATTTATATTTCGTGTTGATGGAGTATATAAGAACAGCTAGAGAAATATTTACATTTTGAAAGTTAACTTGAATTTTCAAAGGGTTTTGGGTGAACTCCACATGAAGACACTATTTCGCTCATGAGGGGTAAAAGTGGAATAAAAGTTATAACCACCGTTTGAATATGCAAATACCATGTCGTCACTTGCGAATTGTGTGGGAACTCTCTAGACCTTTCTCGTACAACTATTTTGCATTTTCACCATATAAATATCAACCCCCCCCCCCCCCCCCCCCCCCCCCCAACCTACATAAGTAATTGCAGCAATAAACTTTTGAAGCTTCATTTGAAGTCCAATTCTCAGTAATCTCAAAGCCTATCAACAATGAGGTACTTCATTTTCAACCCGAATTTTTCTTTCTTCAATTAATACTTGCCAATTTTTATGAAATCCTAGGGTTTTAGGGGGAAATCGAAGAGCTGTTCATATATTTTTTTGAATGTTGTACTCCATAGTCAATACTCAGTAACACTCTTCTAGTTTTTAGGACAAAAATAAATACCTCCAATGTTGTACTCTTTTGGTTTTATAATAGATGATTGTTAGTAAAAATTTATATTTTTTTTTTATCGTAGTTGATTATTTTTGAACTCATTTTCTCATTGTTTTACCCTAATACAAAGTTATTGTTTTTGCTTTTGCTCATTTGTACCAAGTACTTTTTGGCTACATGATTACTATCGAAATGGAGGGAGTATTTGTTATTTATTAAGTTCAAATATATAATATTTATTAAATGGTTGTCGAGATCAATTTTTGCAAAAACACGATTTTAGCAACTTAGTGGGGAAAAGTGGTGCGGTGGAATTTTCGATCGATTTAAATGGAAGATAGATTGTAAAATAAGTTCGTGATGTATTCTCAATCAATAATTAACACCTATGATATTGAATATGCAGCCATTTAACATTATAATTAGAAATGTAGAACCGTTCCAGAAAAGAATTTCGGAACGAAAGAAATTTTCAAAATAATTTTCTAGTTTTGAAATTTTAGTGGTTGATATCTTTAATTTTAAAGTCAAACATTGGAACATATGCTATATAAAATTTGGTAAAAATTAAATCAAATGCTAGTATTTTGAGTGAGAGTAACATGAAGATTTTGATTCAAATCTAAGTTACATGTGTTAATTAAGGCTATAGCTTGTCAATTTTGACTATGAAAGATCAAAACATGATTTTTGAGATGGGGAGGGGTGTTTTTTGGTTTTATTTTCATGGTAAAGATATTTATAGTTTTAGCGGCTTTAATAAGATGTTGATTATTAGCATGATAATTTTAATTCACATAAGAATTATGCGTCCCAACTAAGGCTACGAAATTCGCTATTTTTTGTCTTCGTAGATGAGCTATTAAATGTTACGAGTTCTTCTGTTTTAGGAAAATGTCTCTGGCGTGTTCCTTGCTTGACCTTTGATTATGTGTTGATGAGTTAACAATACTAGTTCATGTGGTGAAAACTATGCTTACATTTCTCCTTGTTGGTTGCCAATTTTGATTTGATTTACCAGCCGACATCCTATGGTGAAATGGGCACAAAGATTTGATGTGGTGTTTATCACTATTGAACTACCTGATGCGAAGGGTATAAAGGTTAATCTTGAACCCGCAGGGAAGTTCTATTTTTCTGCCACTAGTGGTGCAGATAATGCTACATATGAAGTAGACTTCGAACTTCACGACAAGGTCAATGTAAATGTAAGTGCGATTTTTCCATTGCTTGGCGGTTGCTCATTTAGGTTCTCAAGCCATATGAAAAATTAGTACTAACTCGAAAACAAATGGCAGGAAAGCAAGACTAGTGTTACATCTCGATCTGTCTACTTTCTTGTTAAGAAAGATGAGAGTAAGTGGTGGAGCAGGTTGTTGAAGAAGGAAGGAAAGCCCCCTATTTTCTTGAAAGTTGATTGGGATAAGTGGGTTGATGAAGATGAGCAGGACGAAAATGGCGCTGGGGCTGGTGCAGACTTTGGCGATTTTGATTTTTCAGTAAGTTGAATAACATATTACTCATGTAGTTCGTGTGACCCTTTTGGAACTGATGCTTGTGCTTCTGGCGAAGTGATCCTTCTTTATTGCAACTTTGCTGATGTAATTCCGAACTGTTTTCCAGAATCTTAACATGGGTGGTCCTGAGGAGTTTAGTGGCGATGAAGGCAAGTCTTCTTTCTGATTGAAGCCATGCTTGTTAAGCGTTTCGTTTTAGATCGAGTGAATTACATAACGTTTTTTCGAGCATGCAGATGATGCCGATGATGATAGTGATACAGAGGAGGAACTTAAAGAGGAAGGTGGAGAAACTGCAACCAGTGAGGTGAAAGCGGGAGCTACAAGCAATGAGCCTCAAATCCTCAAGAGCAGTGAGCCTGAGACAAAAGCTTGAATGTTTCTAAATATCTAATATAGGGGTTGTAACTTGTGCTTTGGCTACTAGAGTAGTGATATGCTTAGATCTTTTGCTGAAAGAATTGAGAAGTGTAGTGTTAAACATTGGAATATTTTGTGATATTAGGTGGGGCAGCTTCTAGACTATCTTGTGCAGATGAAGATATATAATATGGAAATTGGAATACATATCAGTGTTCTTCTTAACTCACTCGCCGCCCCACACCCAAGACATCTTAATCATTAGAAGACCTCATAATTACTAGGTTATTCGATGTTGCTTATATACTTGTCCATTCTAACATTAGGCAATTCCGGTACACAAAAATGCTCTCAAAATTGTCCCACCTATTGTTTTTTGACTTGTCTTTTGCGGGAGGGCTTTAAGACCATCAATAATAGAGGTTATTTAGAGGATAATGTTAATAATTGGGGATAAGTGAATCATTTGTTGACATGAAGTTGTAAGAGACAATTCGATTCTATCGATTTTTTTAAAGTAAAACCGTACTATCCATTTAAATTTTTTTATTTCACCCTCCTAAATTTTGACATTTTAAATTTAGTAACTTGATGACAATTTTGAAAACGAAACTTAAGAGTAGTTTTTTTCAAGATTATTGATTTGAGGCTAAATTTATTTTATTTGGCCAATAATTTATTTGTCATACTTTAATTTTTCAACAATATATTTTTAGGCATATGTTAAGAATTAGGTACGGTGATAAAATATAATATATATATATAAGTATATGAGGAAATATATTTAAAAACAAATTCACATGAATTTTTTAAATGCAAATCCTTAGTCAAATAATCTAATTCATTAGCATTTTAAGATGTGCCTTGAGGCTCATTGAAAAAAAATCGTTTGTAAAATTATATATATATCGATGATATAGTTAGGTGAGGGGGGATCTCAATTATTCCCTAATGTAGAGTGTAAGAGGCAATAGAGATACTTTTATAGAACATTCCCTTCTATGGGTAATCTAACATGTTTGACTTCAAATCAGGGCTGGAGTACAACTCAATTCGCTAGAAAACTCACAGGTATTCAATTTCAAAATTGTATTCAAAATGCTTTGGTAGCCAGTTCAAAAATCAATTCGAGTATGCCCATCGTAGAAGATAGTGCTCGATTTGGATCCGTAAAAGAATCTTAGCTTCAATTCGGTTCGAGAAGTTCGATTCGAGGTTCGGTTCAATATATTTCAATCCGAGCTCGAACCTCATGTTTAGGTTCAAACCGAAGGTTCCATTCGGTTCGACTAGAATTACATACATTTTTCATTTTTTTTTTATCGAAAGGATATTCAAATTTTTATTCGAACTTCTAGCTGTTCGGACCGAAACTCGAACCTTTGAATTTTTCGTATCGCCCTTCAAATTTTTGGGTTCAATAACTCGAACAGATGCGAACTCTCAAATCTCTACTTTCGAACCGTAGGGTTCGGCTCGTTTATAGGCCTGGATGGACTCGACTCGATAGACAATTGATAGTTAATGAGTAAGGTACGAGCTCAAAGTTGTGCTTGTTTGAAATACTCTGCTCTCTTAGTATTTACCTGGTCCGTTAATAAACTATCAAATAAAGTAATGAACTTAATATATGTGCTAAAAACAATTATCTAACATTAAGTTTTGAAAATTTTACTAACAATATTTCAAATAATTAAGGTTTATGTAATTTATTAATGTTCCAAGGAGGCGGGTAATAAACGAGTCGAGCCGGATAATTACTTTACCCAACTCGTTACTACTCGACTTGTTAACTTATCGAGTGTGGTAAGGTACTACATTTATGCTCGATAAATTACTCGACTCATTATTAAGTGACTCATTATCTTATCGAGTCCAGTCAGGTACTCCAATACCCGACTCGAATCATTTCCAGTCGCAGTAGAAGATGCCAAACCTCGGGCAAAGATTACGAAAAACCTTTTTATTATTTTCAACTCATACCTAAAACCATACCAAAGAGGTTTCAGTGTAACTCCTGTCTAAATTTGCTTCATGATATCCAGTGAGGACAGCATCACTGGTAAAGAAAGCCTAGCAAAAGCTCCACAGGAAGCAAATCACGAGCTTCATAAATCTCAGGAGGAAAGGAGAAATGGTGAGTGATCACCAAGAAAGCAACGACGATAATCAGATTGGAAACGAGAGTGTGATCCTACTCTTCGTGGAATATCCAGTAAATTGTATCACAATACCCTAAAGAAACTTACAGCATGTGATGTTCCCCATAAAATTTCTAGCCAAAATGAAATTCTTAGTCACATGTGGCAACGAGCATCACATGCAACAACAAGCACTAAAGAAAATAGGTGACTAGAGATAAACACGAAGAAGGAGAAGACAGTACAGTTGAGGTCCTATGGACATACTATCAGCTATCATGCATTTTCAGTTGAGCCAGCTCTGCAGGTGGTCTCAGAGTACAAACCATTTCGTTAGTTTTTCCAAAATAGACCTGCATATTAAGATTCTTGTTAACCTCCTATATCTCTCCATTAGATGGTGCGGGACATTATTATCATAGTACTACATAAATGACAACTTAGAAGCTCTTGTTAATGACATTTTTCTGTAACAATATAACGTTTGCGATGGCCACGATACCTGCTCTAGCGAGTTCCGGAGTTTACCCTCCATTTCTTCTATCATCCTTCCCATGTTACATAAGTGTCCCTCTGCTACTGCAAGGTCCATGGTCATCTATGCAAAAGAGAGAACAATTAGCAGTTATGGATGGCGCAACAGAGTAAAGTGAAATTCAACATAAATGTGAATTTGTATATACCAGGAGACAAATCACCCTAGTGAGATAATGTCAGACAAAAGACAACATCATGTGATCATCGTTGGGCATTGGCAAACACAATATTAAACTATTAGCCAACATAAATACCTTGAGATCAAATTTCAGATAATTCAAATAGACCTTAAGAAATATTATGTATTATGGGACTGTGTTTTAGGACTGGAAATTCTGCAATCGAGACTAAATGAAGATGCCTACTCCACATACCAGAACAAGCAAATGAACTTGCAATTCAAAACTTAAAATTGACGAGGAAAACTAAAACCTCACTTACCTCTACTTTCACAGAACATGCAGATAATGAGAAAACTTTGGGAAAGTTTAGATAAGGCAATCCCTACAATCCTACCAAGTCAAAGCTAGGAAAAGTTCATATAAGACAATTCTTAACCCCTACTTAATACTTGGCCAGTATTAACATGTACTTTTCTGGGCATATCAGTGGAATTGTAGCTACACTAATGTTTAGGCTAATCCTAAGATGTTCTAGAAGATAAGACCTTAACTAGCGAAAAATATAAGAAAGTGAATAAAATAAAAGTCTCAGATGTATCTGGCTAAAATATGCATAATGGATACAACTATGCATAATTTTTCATTGCGTGCATGCCATTAAGGAATCGTAGTACCTGTCTTCTAATTGAACCTGACAAGTTGAAGGTCCCTGAAGAAGCATCATTGGTTGTCATTGACAACATAATAGTACTGGTCAAACAGTAGTGAGCCGTTCCTTCATCCTCTGGTCCAACCTGGATTACCAGAAAATGATTGTAGACTTAGTTAGACTATGCAAACCCTTCAAAATGTTACCTTCATTTCCCACACGCATTCATCAATCATGTATAGATGGCAAAGACCTACCTCAATTACATGAATGGCATCCCAAGCTCCCTCCTGCAGATTACCTTTTCTACCACCTTTTCCAGATTTAGGGCCATCTTCATGAACGAGATATTTCAATGAGTCATACAGAAAAAGCAATGTAGCAACCAAAAGAAGGAAAACGGAAAGCAAAAAAGATGATTCTAAGTGAACAAAAATCACCTTTCTTCACTAAAAAGCAAGCTATAAACCCTTCGTTCTCATCTTCCCACATATACACTGAGGAGATACCTCCTTCATAGTAGCTATGAAAATTTTTGGTCAGTTAAAGATGGAACTTGTCTTAAAAGTGACTATGCATTTCTGGCCTTCTGCCATTTACCAATGGTAGCTTGATATAAACAGAAGGCAAACTCAAATATCATGAAAAGGACGAGGTAAGTAAAGGACCTCACTGGTCACGATAAATGGCAAAAACATCATTTGCTTCGGTCTCTAGTTTCCTCAGTTTTGACGATGGTATAGACCCATCCTCAAGTGGAGGATGATATGTGTTTGACCAAGGTGACCTTAAGATGAAAAAACAAACATAAGATCAAAGAAGTAGCAAACATCTCAAATTGTGAATTTACAATCACATTAAGTGTTTCATAAATCAGAAAACTATTTTCACCAAAAGTAAAGGCCAATGATTTTTTACACTTAAATAACTGATAATGACACTCCACTTTTAGTATAAGAGTTGATGAAAAATAAAAAAGGAGCAATCAACAAATGGAGTACAAAAGTCACTAGATCCTGTGACCCTCTGAACTGATTATGACCTATTCCTGTGACCCTCTGAAGGATAGAACAATTATCATTGCCTGAGAAGAAACTTCTTCTGCTGAAGATGTATAATGCTGAATGCAGAATATTATCACATATAAAAAAAAGTGCAAGACGATTCCTCATCAAAAGTCTTCTACCCAAAAACATTTCTGGACATTCGGGTGCAATAAAATTGTGCCCTTCTTATTGGCAATCAGAAAGTAGTAATTACCTATAAGAGTCGGCATCTCTATTGTATTCACACAATATGAACTCCTTTCCATTGACATTGTCACGCATTACCTGCAAATCCCAGCACGGATGAAAGAATAAGCTGGGAACTTTTAAAATGAGCAAGAGTATTCAATAATTAAATGCAGGAAAGAGAAATTATCTAAGAGTGGCTTGTCTTTCTAACAAGAGCTGTTACAAAATGTTCAAATTATCCAATCAGGCTCCTTGAGTAAGTCCATAAAAAACAAGAAACAATTTTTTTTTTTTAAACAAGCGATTGTGGAGCTTAATACAATTAGTTTTAATAGGCAAACTGCCATGAGATCGGAGAAGGTTGCTCAATACTATATATTTTAGAAGGCAACAAAATTATTGTTCAAAATTATTTACTTATCATATAGCCTGATTGGCCAAACTATCTCCGTTAACGACTCAACCTAGGAATCTCAAAATCCAACACATATGGCGACATTTTTGATGGGTGACATTTTAAATTTGAAACTCCATATTTCGGTAAGACAGTGTATATTATTTGGTAAAACTATACCAGAATATAGTGATTTCATCATCCTCTAGCTATTAATATTTTACTTCAAATCAAAGTTGTGTGTGTCAATTGAGACCGTAAACAAAAATGTATGAATTTTGACAATTGAAAAACATACAAAACGAGCTAAAAGATCGAGATAGTATCAATTTAATTACTACTGTAACAAGCATGTTTCAACCTAATCAGATAAGTCCTTAAAGCTCTAATATCTGTGTTAACTTCCCCAGCTTCAAAACAAAATTCGAAACAAACGAAAAAGATTAATTTCTATTTAATCTTTGTTCTAATTGATATGTAAAGCAATTCATACTATTTCACCATAATTTCTATCATATAAAAATTCATTAACAATCAAAGTTTTATATCAGAAAAAAGTAGTAGCATTGATGTAATATCAAAAAAACTACAAATTTAACAGAAAATCACGCACCCGACCACACAATAAATCAAATAAAAAGTAACAACAAATCAAAAAACCCTACAATCAATTAGGTCAAAGACAATTAGGCACTTTCAAAACACAAATCCCTAATGAAAATTGCAAACAATTATAGAAATATTCAAATATATAATACTCCATCCAATTCATTTTAATTAAGTTTTAATTCTTCCCATCGACTATTAACCATCAATTACTTTTTATTCACTATTCTACTGCATAAAAATGATATAATTAGAATAAGGTTGCTTTTTCATAGTATATACTCCCTTCAATCCAATTCAAAATGATTAATGCTTTTGCATATCCATATAATACTTCCACCATCAATTATTCTTAAACTATGTTTTCAACATTATAAGAAATATAATATTATGAAACTACTTTTAAATACAAATCCATATTTATCACAACCATAAATAATTAATACAGTAATTGACTGTGAAAGCTTCATTTGATATTGGAAAACTCCAAACACTTTGGATTTTGGATATAAATTAATATACCTGGAGAGGTTGATCGACTTGAGAGAGGAGATCGGAGGAGTGGTCAGGCAAGAGGGTGAGCAAAGCCGAGAGAGAAGTTTCCGTTAATTTCGGCGGCATTCTTCTCATTAATCCCATTGCTGCCTCCATTTTTTTATGGATGTCCCAAAATGGTTGTCCACTTTCTATATCAATTTGAAATTGATAGTATTATCTGCAGACTAGTTAATGGTAAGTTGTAACTGTTTGTTTAGGTGGAAAAGGGTTAAAAGAGGAGAAAATTTTATTGTTTTTTTGTTTTGTTTTATTTGTTCAATAAGAGGACAAGAAGGCGCGTTGTTTTGATCCATTTTCGTCGCGGGAACCCATTAATTATTGCCAGCCTTCTCCACTTTGTCCGTTGCCCAAACACTCAAAAGTAGTGATTTAAATTATAAATTATTTATTTTTAATGAATATTTTATATAATTATTATTCATCATGTAGTATTTATCTTCATTTTTGCAAATGACGTTGGAAATATTTTACATTATTTACATTAAATTTCAGTTAAGATGGTTAAGTAGTATTAGTATTACATATACATTAATGTGTTATTATAATGAGTTCATATAAAAATTAATCGAAATACATATATTATAAATATGAATATACTTTTTTTTTTGTAAATTAGCGACGAGATAAATATTGAATATATGACCTTATGATCATTAGCAAGAGCCTTTTCTACTAGACTATTCGATTAACTCTATATTATAAATATAAATATTGAATTCGCATAGTTTAGACTGTGCGCATATATCTAGTTAATCGTGACATATTAGCGAATTTGATTCTACACAAACATTGAGATTTCTCACCTTGGACAAATTTTAAAAGCTACTTTTACAATTATTAAGAAAATTCACTGTTTGGTTGACAATTGCACGTGTCACGAACGATCTTCCTCGAGTTAACTTTAAATCATTGTTTTTATTATTGACATGAAATTTTTTATTATTAATTATTTGTATTATTATTTTAATAAATATAAACTACCATCCTTAATTCACTTTTGTTTAAATCCTTTTAATATAATTAAAAATTTATTATGAAATCTTTAGCTTATAATATGACAACTTAAATTATAATCAATTGAGCCAATCTCAGAGGAAAAGGTATAGTCAAGAGAACGGTGTGGGCTCGATCTACGATAACGACAATATATTACCGAAGCCTGGGACACCGGGCTAGGGTTGGGGGAGCCTGTTGGTAAACTTAGGATGTCGATTTACCTGACTGCGACAATTTACAGGCTAACATCGTACTGCCCGAGGAGAATTAAACCTCCTTAATAAATAAATTGAGCCAATCTCACCTGCTCCTTTTTCAAAAAGTGCTACATGGAATGTTGTGACTTTTTGTGATCAATAATTGCTGAAAGTTTGATTTATGCTATTTCTTTTTTAGGTTTGATTTTAAATGCTATTTCATGATAACTATATGTTTTTTGAATAGTAAAATTTTAATTAAAATTAGTTAAATGTGACATTTATTAAGTTACTATAAAAAAATACTTTCATACTCTGCAATGAACAACTTACGTCATAAAGTCGATTTTCTTTTTAAGTTAAAATGTCCTACTTAATCTATTTCTTGCATGCCAATAATGATGATAAAACTGTTATTATTGTACGAAAATAGGAAAATCAAAATATAAATTTTTTGTTTGTTTATGTACCAAACATGGCCGAATTATTAGTAGGAGTCACGACGTATTTGATACGAGTGCTTGGGAAAGTAGTCACATTTTGGATATTGTTATTCACGACTTTGCATAACATCACATGGACGTTATCATTCATTCAAGGCTGGCAATCTTCGCATGGTAGGGGTTTCATCATTATACTAGCCACATCACACAATACATTTAAAAAAAACACTTCGTATTGTTTATCACGTTACATTATTCTTTTACTACATCGTCAGATACTATCAATTTTATTTGTGTTCCACAATAAAAAATATTTTATAAAATAAATCACTTTTCTCTTTTCTCCATACCAACAAGCATAACCTCCACCATTTATATTACTTCTCTCTATTTAATGTTAAAATATGTTAAAGTGAAGCTCTATTTAAAGGTATAAAGTAAATATTATTATAACGCAAAAACGGAAAAGGATATATGTGAACTGGCGTATTAACCACAAAATGTGGCAGGACTGGCAAATCACTTAGTCACGATAACTAATATTTTGGCAAACTTCAATTAGTTCAAAAAACTCATCGATGTGTCTAATTGACGTTAACCATAAAGTACATAGATATAACAAATTGTAAGGTATAGGTTGGGGAAAACTCCAAAATTAGGGTTCCAAATAGCTTCGTTCAGTTAGAGCTTATCAAGGATGGCAAATTTTTATAGTTGAGCTTGACATTAAGCATAGGAGTACATCGATGTGTCAAATTGACAAATTTAAATTAACTCTAAAATTATATTTATGTGACAAATTTTAATTGTGGCGAATAATTAAAAATCAAAACTGATTAAATTTGATAAAAATGTGAAGCGAATACCTAGAAAAAAATCAAATCAAGTACTTAGAAGAAATCAAATCAAATACCTAGGCTTTCATCGTAACAACAAACAAAAGATTTATTGTATGCATTAACATTGCAACAAAAAATGACAATTTAAAGAAATTTAGTCAAATCATTAATCAACCAGAGCAAAAAAATAAAAAAGAGTAGTTATGAAAGGATTTATTGTATGCATTAAGGAATCCCACTTATGAATGTAGGCAGGAATCTAAAGCCTAAAAATTAGCCTAGTGGAAAAGGCTCTTGTTAGTGACCAGAAGGTCCTGGGTTCGATACTCACTCATCGCTAATTTACAAAAAAAAAAAAATTGGGCTTTAATTATTGAATTTTTAGTATTTGTCTAGGAAATAAAAAGAAGCCACAATTTCATTTATTTAGATTTGATGCCAAAATATTTGACTAGAACTTTTTCTCAATTATTGATGTCAAAATATTTTTTTTTCAAGGTGACACCTGAACTTTCTCAAAATTTTTAATATGACTAACTTTCCATTGGGTTAAGCATTATTAAATTATTTAAAATGTTCAAAAATATTGAAAAAGCCAAAAAGTCGAAAGTTCAGATGCTCAAGTGGCTATTTGCAAAAAAAAAAAACAGTTCAGGTGGCTATTTGCAAAGTTTGAAGTAGTCCATGTGGCGAGATGCGAAAAAGCCAAAACGCTAATGTAGGCAAAAAATAATCATGAAGAAAATTGAAGATGAAAATCACTTACAAGTGACCTTCTCCAAGCGACGTTCTGGTCTTTTCAAAAAGGCTAGTGAAACTTGCACCCTTTGTGATACAAGGTTGCAATAATTGTTTTCTCTCCAGGAAATGAGGTATACTCTTTCGGTCATCCTTCTCTATTTTCTACCATCAACAGATACCTTACCAGTATCGATGATGATAATATATTGAATATGTCTGGGGTTAACCTAAATACAATCATTGATACTGGTGAGATATATGTCGATGGTAGAAAATACAGATGGGATGACCGAAAGAGTATACCTTATTTCCTAAAGAGAAAACGATTATTGCAAGTTTTGCATCATAAAGGGTGCAAATTTCACTAGGCATTTTGAAAAAACCAGAACGCCGTTTTGAGAAGGTCACTTGTAGGTGACTTTCATCTTCAATTTTCTTCATGGCTATTTTTCTCTTTTATATGACTCATGATATTAGAGTATCAACTACAAACTAGAAATGGTTAGCAAAGATGAAGGGAGTTGATTGATATGCAATGGGTCATGTCCTAGCTATTTATAGGGTTTTAAAATTCTTAAAGCATTAAGTTTATTAATCCAATGATGTTATTATTTTAACGACTAATTAAAATTCAATTATATTGATAATGATTATTTGTTTTTAATTTATATAATTATAGTATTTTATCTATATTTATTTGTTAATTCAGAAGATACGACATCTTATTCAAATGATAAAAAAAATAATATTCTAATTTTGTCGTCCCACTTTTATTTCATCTTTTAGCATTTTTATTTCATCTCAATTTAATAGTCATTTCAGACAAACTTACGAATGCCTACAGTTAAATATGATTCCATTCTATATATTTCATTCTATTTCTAGCTATCAAATGTTATTTATAGTTAATTATTACTTACAATTAAATATGATTCCATTCTATATATTTCATTCTATTTCTGGCTACCAAATACTATTTATAGTTAATTATTATATATACAGATTAGGATTTATTGGATGGATGGAGAAGTAAATTTTCTATTCCCACATTCCATCGTCGTGTGAACCTCAACTATAAACCTGATCTGTTATATGCACACCCAAATAGTGATTTTGGGTGTTAAATTATAATTATGCCCCTTTCCGATCTTTGGGCTTTGATTACCAAGGAATAAAGACTTTACAAATAAAGTCCGCGGATTCCTATTTGAAAGTGTGGCAATTGAGAAATTTCGCATAGAGACAAAATTATATATTCGCCCTTAAAAAAAATATTGTTTTGGTGTGTGCATAGTGTTGCACTAAGATGGGGTCTAAATATTTATTTTCTAAAATTCAGATGTCATGGCTCATTAGCTCCACATAACTTTCAATTTGTAAAATACCACCTTCAAACAATTTTATTATTCACAAACTAATATAAATTGTATAATTTCTAAAAATCAACGCATTGTATGCAGAATGATCGATTGAGTGAGTGACATGTTTCATCGGGACTTTGTAATCTATAGTAAGGGGCCAATACATACCAAAAGGTTCGAAAAATAAACATGTGGCATCAAAGGTGGACCTAAGGTGGTCTTTTTTTTAATGTACAATTATTTAAATAAAGATCATTTAGTAATTATGCTATCAACTATCCTAACCGTTTAGTATTATGCCATCAACTATTCTAAATATTGGTTTGTAATAATGTATAAGCATAATGTGGACACCAAAGCCTAATAATGGCCAGTGCTATGTAGAGTCCTTTAAATACAGTCCTCTATAGTAAAATGTCTAGAATACCCATTTATATACTATTCTGTAAAAATACTAATGTCACTTTTCAGTTTTCACGTCTCCAATTTCTTCGCTGCACAAATTTCTCCTTTTCTCTCTTGTTCTTAGATCTAACAATTAACTTCTCCTTTTTTGTGGGATTTCTATAGATGATTAGATGGAACCTTCATTTTATGATCCAACTTCTTCCAATATCACAGGTAAAATTAATTCCCTTTTCAATAACTCCATATTTTATAATTTGTTCAAACGGAAAAAAGAAACTTCCCATAAGAATACCGCCAAACTAAGTCCTCCCGGAACTTCGATCTCCTCCTACACGTTCAATCAATCAAAATACGATTATATTAGATCTTCACTTTTCATCACATATTTAACCAACTGTTCCCCTTGGACAATCATTTTTAGATAACTCGGCAATCATTTTGGGACAATTGAATCACGATAAGAGTAATAATAATGGAATAGGATAATTCATCCGATAGAGGCGATTCGAATTTTGGGTCCGCGTTTCCAACGTTAGAAATCAGATTTGAGATATATTCTATCCTTATGTTAGATTTGTCGCTCAAAAGATTTTATATCTTATATATTAAAGAATTGCAAATTAAAACAAACTTGTTGAGATTCGATAGTAGTTTATGTGGAGAGAAAGTTCTCATCCATAAAGGAAGAGAGTGAGATTTCATTAAAATGAATTGATACTGTTTGTGGGTGAAAAAATTTAAGGGCAAATTTGACAAATTGGTCAGAGGACTGTATTTAAGGGACCGTATATAATGGAGCACTTTTGAATTATGTGAATTTAATTAATTTTATTTATGTTATGATCATTTCGAGAGTATTACCGTATGATGTGTATCAAATAAAACGTTAACCATTTATTAATTTTGATTATTAAAATCAATGTAGACGATTAATTTCTTTGGTAATGGAGATAATACTATTATTTAGCAACATAAGTTAGATGTATAAATTAGCTTATAAAAGTTAAATTACCTTAAGAGTATGTTTTGCTCCTACAACTAAAGATTATAAGTTCTAGTGTATTGTATATAAGTTATACGGAGTATTTTTTAGTACATATATTATTATATTCTCTCCATCCCTAAACGATAATCACATTTTGACTTTTGGTGATCAATAAAATACGATTTAGAACTTAAATATCTATTATTCTACATTCTAAAAAATTATAAAAATTTGATATTCCGAAAATATATATTGGGATAAATCTAACAAGGTCCTACAAGACTATATTATATATTTCTTATCGTTTAATGGAAATTTGTGGTCAAATTTTGTTTTGTTATGTTTGACCAACAAAAGTGAAAATGTAACAATCTTTAGGGACGGGGGAAGTATTACAAATTAGAAGTTACCCAAAGAAGTGATCTTGGAACTACTACTGCATTTTTGGAATTTAGTTTTTTATTAGTTTTGTTCTTTTTGGCTTTCGAATGGAAGTATATTAATATTAGATGACAATTTTTTATTTTACCCTTTGTTATTTATTCTCTTAAATCTATATATGTTATTATTTTAAAATTAAAATATGTGACATCATTATAATGAGATGTTGTTTCTCAATATTTTACAATTTATATAATTAACATATTATAATATGATGAATATTTCTTTTTTTTTTTCATGGTGATTGAACAGAGAGGTTTGGGGGTAAGTAATTTGCTTAAGAAAGTAAATAAAATATTCATAGGAAAAAGTAAAAACAGATTGGACTATAGCACATATAACATTGAAGATATCATGAAGTCCAGGGACGGACGCAGAAAATAATATAAGAGGTAGCACAATTATTAAAATGTGGAATCATTAAAAAAAATCTAAAAGTCAATACAAAAAAGTACGACAAGCATATTAAAAAAATTCAAATTACAATTGACCACAACGCTTTGTCATGCTTTTTTTTTTTTGGTAATAAGCGATGAATAACGCTTTGTCATGCTTTGAAACCTCTGTATGATAGTTTCATTTGACACAATTGAATATAATGATTATCAGAACGACAACGGTCTCAGAAGCAAGTCAAAATTGATCAAAGACGAATAAAAAAATACATTTTATATAACAAATTTACCAATAAATTTCTACAATTAAACTTTTCTTGATCATTCAAAACTACAATTGTGGCACACAAGAAAGAAAACTCAAATTGATCAACCCAAGTCACAAAATCGTTTCTTTTGAAAAATATATGCATATAAATCTAAATAGAACTTTCTTACTTATTCAAAACAACAAATTTTACCATTATTTGAAAAAAAAAACACTAGCATTAATAAAAAAAAATTGATATGGTGTGGAGATAAAAAAAAACCTACCCGTAACTAATGGTTAAGATAAGTATTGGAAGTTGGATTAATAATAAAGAGTCCATGTTGCTATATTATATAATTCAAACTAACATATGTAATATAGTACGTAATGTTTTAGATTATTAAGGGTATAAGTTTTACTCTCTCCGTTCTTTTTTATTTGTCTTTCTAGCCATTTGAACATAAATTAAGGAAAATAAAGAGTAGCCAAAAAGCACATTGGAAATGTAAAATGACAATCAATTGAAACTATATAATTGGTTTGTTAATAATTTCATAAGAAAAAATAATAAAAAAGTACATTGAAAATGTAAATTTATAATTAATTATGCTAGGAAGACAAATTTTTACAAACAAAAAATAAAGGCTAGAAAGACAAATAAAAAAGAACGAAAAAGTATAAATTTTATACTAGGGGTAAAATAGTAATTTCAGGTGTCAAAAACTAGGGGAGCACGTGCTACCTCGTGCACCCCTCTACATCCGTCCCTGAATTGAAGTCAATAATTACATATGCGGAATTCTCCTGATAGTTATCATTATAACATTGAAGAGATCATAATAATTAAAGTCAATAATTGTAATTTTTAAAGCATTAAACTTATTAATCCAATGATGTTAATATTTTAACAACTAATTTAAATTCAATTACATTGATATAATTATAGTATTATTTTATCTCTATTTATTTGTTAATTTAGAAGATACGGTATATTATTCAAATGATCAAAAAATAATGTTCTAAATTTGACAACCCATTATTGTTTCATCTTTTAGCATTTTTCTTTCGTCTTAAATTAATAATCATTTCATATCAAACTTAGGAATGCATGCAATTAAATATCATTCTATTCTATATATTCCATTCCGTTCCTGCCTATCAAATGCTACTTTATAGTTAATTATTGTATGAGTTTTTCTAAAATGTATCGAGCACATGTTAAGAAGCTAATAAGATAAAATAATTGATAATTAATTTGCATTTGAAGTTTGATATGGTATGATTTTTTCAACGTGGTACCTTGTATGATTATGATTGTTGAATTTTATTTCAATATTTAATGCTTAACATGTACCGTAAGGGAGATCTGAATATTTATTTTCTAAAATTCATATGCGAGCAACACATAATCTTCAATTTGCAAAATACCACCTTCAAACAATTTTATTTCAAAACTAATATTAATTGCATAATTTCTAAAAACCAACACATTGTATGCAAAATGGTCAATCGAGTGAGTGACATATTTCATCAGGACTTTATAATCTATAGTTTTTTTTTTTTTTTTTGTAAATTAGCGATGAGGTGAGTATCGAACCCAGGACCTTCTGGTCACTGGCAAGAGCCTTTTCCACTAGGCTATTCGATTAACTCGACTTTATAATCTATAGTTAGGGAGCAATACATATCAAAAGGTTTGAAATAATATGTATATGAGCTAAATTAGCCTTTTAAAGGGAGATTGTACAGGTTCGATTCCAGGGCTCCCATTATTGTTTGGTGTCCACATTATGCTTCCTTTATACATTACAAACCAATATATAGGATAGTTGATGGCATAATTACTAAATGGTCTTATTTAAGTGATTATATATTGAAAAAAGTGGTCTTTTAGAATTTTCACACAAAATAAGAGGATTAAAAAACGAAATAATGCATTTTACTTTGGTTTATGTAAAAAGCCACTCTCTTTGGATAATCTTAAAATGTCTAAGATACCACTCTTTTTGAATTGGAAGAAGTATTAGTTATTAACTTTTTTTTTATTATATTGTTATTTGTTTTCTAGAATTTTACTATTTAAAGGAATTCACATTCACAATTTATGTCGTTTTTCTTTTTGCGTGCCCAACTTTAACTATCAATTTCTTATTATTTTTTAGTCCAAAAATATAAAACTAATAACGATAAATTTATATTTAAGAGTATTTTAATAACAGTAAATTTTTAAAAAGCAAATTTTTAAAAATTCTTATAATATAACTAATTAATTATTGCTAATAAAAGTTAGACACGGAAAAAAGAAAAAGACATATAGTTTGAATTGAAGGGAGTATTAATTATTTCTTTTTTATTATGTGTAGTTGTAAAATTTGGTTTCATTTCTAAATTAGTTTAGTTTGTTTTTGTTGATGACCAAAATAATTTTCAATCATGTTATTTTCGCTACTTAATATTACTTTATTTTTATGAGTTTTATTTGATTAATATTTATTATTTTTCTTTACTTTGATTAATATAAATAATTGATTGCTTGAAGGCAACAATTGAATCTAAAAGATATATGCCTTTTTTATCTTTTTAAAGAACTCAATAATTATTTTTACTCTCCTTAAAAAAATTTTATAACAAATTGGGATCACCCTGAAAAAATTTTATGGATCCGAGTCTGGTAGGCATGCATGGTTGAACCTTTAACTGCACTCCATGGCGTATAATTATGCTTGTTGCAAATCTGATATGGAGAATGACTGCAGTTCATCAATAATAACGTTTATTAACAAAGGCGCATATTTTGTAGGTAAGCGATTAGAATCTGAGCTATGAGATCAGTTTCAACAAGGGTTCACCAACGGCACGAAATGAGCAATAAAGATGTTAGGGTTATGGGTGACTAGCCCATAAGCCCACATAATAGAGACTAAGGTTAGGTTGTTAGGGATGATCACCTATGTTTTTCAAATGTTTCCAGCCGATCACCTATGATTTAAACCGTTCCAGTCGATGACCTATGTTTTAAATTGTATTCCACTTGGTCACTCCTTTAAAATTTCCGTCTAACTTCAATTATGTTGGTCACGTGGTTGCCACATGACAATTAAGGAAGGATATTTTAGTCAATTATCCTAACCCCCTCCTCCTTCAAAATTGGCTGAAACTTTCTTGTTGGGAAATTAGGGAATGATTATTCCATTTTTTAACCTTAAAATACATTTAGAAAATGACCAGAATACCCTTAATGCCAGTCAAGTGTCAGTCACATGCAAAACTTAACGGTGGAGTTACATATTAGGTGATCGACTGGAATGTTTTAAAACATAGGTGATCGACTGGAACGGTTTAAATCATAGGTGATCGATTGGAAACATTTGACAAACATAGGTGATCATCTCTGACATTAACCCTTAAAAAAATTAATTTTCAATTTAAAATAAAAGAAGTACCCTGCTGTAATTTATCGACAACTTGAAAGAAAATTTCAAATTTATTTGTAAGTTATTTGAATCACATATGCAATTTAAAAATATGGTTGTTGAAAAAATTTAAAAATAATGACATATTTGAGATATCAATTTTTTTATGCTCGGTAAATAATGGGATGCTTATAAAGTACATTCACAAAAAGCTAATGCCTAAAACAAGAAACTAACGTTTGAGAGTGAATTTTATAGGAAAAATTAAAGGAGCTGATGCACATGGTCTTAAAGCATTGCAGATTGCCTAAATTATTTCATAAAATCAACTCCTCATAACACTTTATTAAATTTAGGAGTTACCTTTTAACATTTACATAAAACTAGATTCTCTAAAATCAACTCCTCATAACACTTTATCACTAAAACACACTTTATCACTAAAACACTAGATAGTATACATTCAATGAAGTAAAGCGGGAAAGGAAAAACCAAAAAAGTGATTTGATGAGGATATACAAATAGTCTTGGTGGAGCTTCATGAGAATTTTTATTAAATTTTTTTTAGAATAAGCAATCTAATTTTTTATGTTTTTTGCTTTCTTTTACAATATTCTATTCTATATATGTAATGAGCGATTTGGACACTCTCTTACAAATGCTCTAACACTCCAATTACTCCCTATTGAATAATTTTTTGGGGATATTGTCCTCCAACTAACTCCTGTTGTGGGTAGTCTTAGAGGTCGAGTTGCTTATTTCCCACAAATTATTATTCAATGACATTTAGAATTTGGCAGTCATTTGGAGAAATGCTAAGTAATGCAAGTAAGCCTAATTAGGCGCTTATAAGAAATAAAAACAAAGTTTAGTCTAACTACTGAATGTGCCTACGGCTACAAGTCTTTAATTAGTGAACTATTGATACAACATTTTTGTATTTGATACAACACATAGAAGCACTGCTGCAGTGCTGCATCACCTGTTCAACCTTCAATTAATCGATCTTGAATATCGACCAAAATCATTTCCAGAGCTCTTACCTTCATCCCACAAGACCCTTGTTTAATTTTGCTCGCCGCTCTTCATATGATGCTGGAGGAAGATTCAACTATTTAGTAGTGATACAAGTTAACAGTGTACAGATCAGATAAATAAGACACCTTTCACTAATCATTTCATATTCATCGATTTTAGACACATCAACAGACAAACTAAAATACAATAGAGAATTTTTTTGGTATTCGTTATGCAGAATGGCAAGAAGCCTCACACTGATTTACAAGTCAACAACACCAAACACAAGATGTAAAATCAGTCTGGAAAGAAAGATGTAATGAATACTCCGTATCATTCTAGGAGTGGGTTACCATGTCATATCATGATCATCTTTGTGAATAACACGTACTTTGAAATGTGTGCTAAACATAATAATGTACCACTAGTTTCATACCAATGGCAATGATGACGATCATATCTTTGTAAGCATACCACACATTTTTGGTATACCCATAACATTATAATTTTATACACCTTTCTAGTATAGCTGGTACACACAGCCCTTACAAAGAAGTAAATCCATTAAGAGTCGAACAAGTCAGCTAACTCCGCTTCCACTTCCTAATTTGAAAACTGAGTTTTAATCAGGTAACTAAAGAAAGGCCCTCAAGTCAAAATTGTTTTCCTTCCCTTTCCATTATCCAGTGACAGAGTCATACTTACAAGATAGCTTTTCTCTCCAATATAAAGTTTAGTGGAAATGAAAGTAGTTCATATGTTATTAGAATTTAAGTTTCCTAGGGAAAACAGAGAGTTACAAGTATGCAGGAACTGTTTATGTCCTAGCTGCTAGCATGGTGCAGCCTCTGCCAACAACTAAATTTGAAAAGAAACACGGACTATTAAAAACTTCTTCTCAGCCTATAGGTCATGATTGCTAATACTTAAGTCCTATTCAGCACTGCTGCTCAATCTCACACCAATTTGCCTTTAGCTCAATAGTGAAACGCGACTTGATACTAATACTGCATATCAACTTTGTTTCAAATTTACCCATTGCTACTATCTTTTACCAAAAGTTCAGGTTTGTCAAGACCATTATTTTAGTACCCGCACAATGTTGAGCAAATCAGAGTGATACTCCGCTGCAATATCATTGTGATTGTTTACGACCATGAAACTTGAGGGAGAATGTGGAACTTACGCTCAGTTGGCCGAGACATGAGAGGAATATGAGAAGGTTCTTTCTTTCTGCTTCTTTGATCGAGTATGCTAAAATCTAAAAAAAACAAAAGGTTGTATTATTCTGATGAAAAACAACACCAAATTACTCTCGCGGACAAGACCTTATGAAGGTACAAGTTTTGAACATGTTAAGAGAAAGCATGACTTACCATTCTCAAAACTCCAAAGGCTGATCAGTGCCTCATTAAAGATCGCTGCCTGGAGTTTATAATTTCGACGTTCTTCATCCAAGTGTACACACAGAGCTTGTGCAGCATCTATAAATCAGATACATTAAAATGGACAAATGACTTTAGTTTTGCAGGCTTACCTACAAGATTACTCATATTATACAACAGAAGGAATAGACAAGAAACCAAGATAGAAAATAAGAATATTTAGGATAGAATACTATCGTGTATCAACCAGAAGGGCAATGCTAGAGTATCACATGCTTAAGTTAAATTGCCATTCAAGTGCAACAAAAGAATAATGGCTATACAGTAGCTTGTGTGGCTTCTTATCTATTTTTAAGTAGTAAATGATATTTGCAATTCACTCGTGGGTTAATAGGAAACAGACTCTCTGTTACCATAGGGATAAGGGCATAAGGCTGTGCACTATCCAACCCCCCACCCCGTACCCTGCTTTCGACGGATCCTCTTCAGGCACGTTGTGACATGTTAATGTAAGTAACTTGACTATGACAATGCCCTTACCTGATGAGCAAATAAATTTGAGCTCTTCAAATTCACAAGATTCAAGAACCAATGGAAGTTCTGGAGACATTTTGTATTGAGGTTTTCTTGGTGTCCTTTCGATATTCAGTAGCTCGTCTATCACCTACACAGTGAAATTACCCACTGAGTCATCTCTCACAAATAAATTCATGTTGTAGATTTATGTTTAGATGATCATAATTACTCCCTCTGTCACCCCCCCCCCCCCCCCTAAGGAGCTTTGCTGGAGTCTCTTAGAGACATTAGGGCAAGTTGATGCTGATGTGAAGAACCGTGGTGGTACAGTCCAACAACATAATTATGCTCATCTGCTGAAGAATGAAAGTCCTAAGAATATACGAAGATGTTAGTTACTCACATCAGACGATTCGAGATCTTGGCCAATCAAAAAGAGTACAGCAACCATGCACCGAATCTGATGCCATAAGAAAGCAGTGCCTTTGATCTTTATCATCCAAAGTTCTTCCCCTTCATTCCTGTAGCAATATTCATTCCCGTATTCAGATAAGATAAAAGAAGTACGTACAATTCTTTGTTAGATGATTTGTCATCTGGTAAGTCTACTAAGTCATCCAGTTAAAGATGACATCAAACATTTGCACTCCAAATGCAAGCCAAGACTTTTACAGCTAAACGAAAATACCTTTCATCACAACAAAAAATTTCGAATTGTTTGACATGCCGCCTATAATTGTGCACACTGGCTGCATCCATCTTACAAAAATTCCTAAAATCATGCTCTCCTATAAACTTCATTCCGGCAGTCTCCATTGCCTACAGACATTTACATATATTCAGTTATTCACATTCGTGAACTACATCAAATAGTACATTTGAAACCAAATATCACATGTACTATAGGCATATACCTTAATACCTTTGTATTTAAATTCTCTTTCCAAAAAAAGTATTTGTAGACTCTGCTAAGACAACTAAACCTGCAATTTTTGTAAATATAACAATTAAATTACCCAATGAAAAATATAATTCAACAAATATATCACTCAATTCCATTCTCTCAGGCAGGCATCTGTATGCCTACTCTTATGTGGTAAGATGGAAATCTAAGGCTTTAATAATCTTTAGGTTGAGACTTGAGACATATTTGGCAGATATTTCTCCTCGTAATACAGACCCAGATAAACTCCCAAGTTATAATACACTTTCATGAAACTACTTCTGTCTCTAGACAGAACTCAGTTCACATCAAGGACAAACTACTGGCAAAAGGTTTATTTTTACAGATGACGAAGTAGAAAATGTACAGGAAATTCTCAATCTATTACATCCTCAACACATCAGACAGCAAATACCTTATGAGAAATCTAAATGAATCTTAGATGGTTAACAATCAAGAAGGTTTGAACATACCCTGCAAGCACCTGGTAAGGACACCAGGAGGATAACAAATGGAGATGATTCTACCTCACGAGTCACAATTATGTCTTCTGTGTATACAATAAATTCTGAATTTCGCATGGATACTTTTATATTTAAGATTCAATTTTAACAATTTCCAAGCTACATCTTTCGCCAATGAAGTAATGCATATTGAATTTATAAGAGAGGTTACAGAGGATATGATTATGAATGATGTTACAATTTGACGTCAGCAATTATATAAATCATTTCATGATACAATATTTAAGAAATCTGACAGACCTTGCACTAAAACCATTTGGAGCTGGAGACCAACCCATAACTCTAATATCGTCAGGGAGAACTCTATTCAGAAGTCTCACATAGTCTATTTCACCTCCTGCATAAAATGATGCATATGCTCAGAAGACTGACATGGAAATGATATATATTGCTAATTCAAATTCAGGAGATGATCCTAACTGTAGCTTAATTGGTTGCATGACCAGAATATCTCAACGCACACGAACAAATCAGGTTAATGACATGAGGGGGTTGAGAATAAGTGCTCATTAAACATGAAAAGAAGATTAAATGAGAAAATTTATCAACACATTATGAATGCATATAATTCAAAATTATCAACACCCTTCATTCATCTTTAACCTAATTTAGTATAATTTTGAAAAGAGTTAAATAGTATAGCTACCCTTGATTTATCCTTGTATGTATTGTATATTTTACATCTATAGGATATCTATTAAAAATAAATATGGCCCAGACCTCTTTCCTTGTGGTTTGACCTAAGATATAGAGCAATTACCTGTGTACCAAAAAAATTCTCAAATTAGCTATAAGACATTATAAATAGCAAGATATGACAAAGGGAGCTAACACCAATTTACTTGTCCAACTGAGGATACTCCCTTGTCTGTTCTGCCACATCTTGAATATTGGAGATCTTTTTTGTCACCGTTAATGAGTCTTGTCTTCTCAAGAGCTTTAAAAATTTCAGACTGCCATATTAAAAAGTCATGAAGAGAGGCGCAAGTTAAATAGCAGCCATCATTTGCCTTTTCAGGAGGAAGAGAAGATGTGATGTCGACTTCAGTAAATTGAGTTCCAATTGTTTTAAAATATCCAAGCTCCTTAAATTTCTATAACATTTACTACTTATCATGAAGCTGTCAAACCTAAACCAAAAGGGAGAAAAGGGGAAAATAGGCAAGATCCACCTTCCAAGCCCATGCAACAGAAGAAAAGAAGAAAAGAAGGGAGACGCATTAGAAGAACAGAAAAGGAAAATGCACCTCGACTGTTGGATCCATTTGTGCCTCTGAAGCAAATCCATAAAATCTGCGGCAGCATGTTACGAAGTAATCATAAAATTGAATACATCCTAATACAGAATGACCTATGATACTCAAATGCAGATACGATGTTCAAAAAAGTGTATTAAAGCTAAGTTAATACATAGAGAGATCAATATGCTAAGATAATGCCTCCGTTAGCTTAGAGATCTTGGTATGTCAAATGATCTGAAAGGACAAAGATAGAAAAGCTTGCATTTGTATATAAACAGGGAACATCATAAATCCGGGACCATAATAAGCTTAAAGACAGATTCTGGTCTCGAATGGTTGTACCAATGCTTCATTTTTAACTTCTTAATATATGAATTGTGCTGCTCTCCTTGGTGAGATTTCTTGACCTATATCACAATAGACAAGAACTCCTTTTGTAATCTATGTTTCTTTGAAGACCTGGCTAAAGCTTATAAAACCACTTAATACACTTCATTTGAAATTTACTTGGTGAAGTTGGCTAAAATCTATGCATACTGGATGATCGCTAATTCTCAAGTTTACCTCTTTCCGAAATACATTATCTTCAAAGCTATGAATCTCCTTTCGAACTGCCAGTTAATAATTGCACCAGAATCTACATACAAAATTTAAACCGGAGAAAAAAGTGAGGACTTAGTGAGTTAGCTTAACCATAAAACATATAGCATGGAGAATATGTTTTCACACTTGAGCATGCAATAACCTGAGGTTGTCTTTTTCGTTTTTTTCCTATTGACCTTATTCTTGCCTAATTGTAATCTTTGCGTCTTCTCCACTAGGCCTTCGTCATTTATAATACCACAAGTATGATTGACTTTAATCTGCATCATTGCAACGAATAACATTTTTATTTCAAGGCAATACTTCTATTCTATATATATACATATAGGCACTACTAGCCACTGCTAGTTCTTTTAAGGTTGCAAAGTTCGATAATTTTAACCGAATCACAAACATCAATACAAGTTGGCAAGTCAAGACTAACAAAGAGAACATATTGCATATATCAGTGAAAGAAGCCCCCCAATTTTTACTATTAGAAAACAGAATTTTATCATTACTTCATTAAAAAATGAAGTAGTTCGCAAAATTTGTATAGTTTCTAAGTTCATCTATTACTAGCTCCTTAGCCGCCCCTACTTCAAATATCTTATTCGATCAGCCGCACATGTTGAAGCCAAATTGATTATTATTCAGTTCTGAATTTAGATAGAAAAACCATGAACTACAAAGTCTCAAATCCCAAATTCACCTAAAATCACCTGGTACCGCCCCCTCGCCCCCTAAAATTTCAAAAATAAAAAGTCGAATGACATTTCTATAACAATGTAATTTCTTAATCTCCAACTATCGCCACAACTATATAGCTTTAGGCATTAACTAAAAAAACTTACTACGAGTAGTCATCGAGGCATACCTCGTTTATCAACTCGCGATCAATACCAATGTGAGTATACTGAAGCTCTAACTATGTCGACAAACTTACCTCTTGGCACCGGCAATTAGCGAGCTGACGAGAGAGAGCGTCATTTTGGGATTCAAGTTCCTGGGAATTATTTTGTATTATTATATGTATGAGTTGAGATTTAATTAGCGTAGCAAAATTGATAAATAGTTGGGAATAATAGTAATGAAAAGAGGAAGAACCTGAATTTTAGCTCGAAGAAAATGGAGGTCAGCTTGTAGGGAAAAGATGAGATATTCATCCGATTTTTCAGTGAGGTTAATCACGGAGGACATGGTTTTTTGTGTCGCCGCTATTGAGTTTGTGTACAATGGTTGTTGTGAAAGCTGATGATGATTATGAAGGAGCTGCTGGTTCAGATTGAAGATGAAACCCCAATTTGTTTTAATCAATTCAATTGTGTATGAGTGATTGAGTGAATCGTAGTATCAGGGACAAAAGTGTACTTTCAAAACCTGAAAACACTATTTGGGTGTTAATATACGAAGCCTCGCAACTGAGGTTGTCCATTTCCGATATGAGCTTCTCAACCGCTTCTCCTCTTTTATCCACTTACTCCTCCGTCTCCCTCAAATTCACTCCTCTCCTCCACTACTCTCGCCGCCGTCGCTTCACCTTCCGCCGTCGTTACTTATCCGGTAACCTCCTCCCCCCCTCACTTCGATTTCAAGTGCAACTAATATTCTGTCCATTTCTTTTAGTTGTCGTTCTAGACTAAATTTTATAAGTTAACGAAACAATCATATAGTTTCAATTAATTGTTATTATACGTTCCAATGTACTTTGTGACTATTTTTATTTTCCTTAATCTATTTGCATATAGCTAGGAGTTGCAAATAGCTAAGAGGATGTGAGTAGTGATTTTAAATGATTTTAATTATTTAGTCGCAGGAGCAACGAACAATGAGGTGTTCACATCACCAGATAAGTCAAAGTCATTTGACTTCACTGCTGAGGAACGAATATATAAATGGTAATTCTTTTTTGAAAATTGATTTTTTATTGAAGTGGTGTGGTTTCCGTCCCTAAAAATCGTCTAATTTGTTTTTCAGTGATTGAAATGGATAAGATTTTATGTCTTAATTGACTCAGGCGCCTTAAATTTGAATCGTAAGTATAATGTTGATAGTAACTAGGATGATGATATGATATGATGTTTTGATATATTTCTTACAATATATTAATAAATATTTAAAATAGTTTTGTTCAAATTCAACATATCAAAATTTGAAAGTTGACGATGTTTTGGTGATGGAGGGAGTAGTTTCTAATCGTATATAGTCCATGCATCCCCACAGATTGTCCAGCTTAATTTAAGATAAAATTAACAATCTCTGAAGCCTTTATTGACTCAAAATATAAATTCAATACTAGGTACATTGAAAATATAAGCATGTGATTGCTATTTTTGTACACCGGATTATTCCTTTGAATTTCGAAGTGGCGAATCTTTTAATAATTTATTTATTTTATCTGAAATTGTAAAATGGTTGTTAATACTGGTTCTAGGTGGGAATCGCAAGGATATTTCAAGCCAAATTTGGATAGAGGAAATGCACCTTTTGTTGTTCCAATGCCACCGCCTAATGTTACAGGCTCGTTGCACATGGGGCATGCAATGTTTGTGACTCTTGAGGTCTGGTGATTATTTGGGAATAAATTATAACCAAGTTTTGTTTCTTTATGATTAATTTGTCTGGGAAATCTTTATATGTAGTCTTATCCTAGTGTTGGCCAATTGTATTGTGTTGGAAATGGAGAGCAGATTGGGAAGTGAATGTAAAGTTTTCTTTAATTTTTTATAAGAAGTCATATCTGGCAATAAAAATATCTTAAATGTTAGTATGTTACTATTTTTTTCTTCAGTTTTACATGTAGGGAACTTAGTTCTAAGGGATGTAACATCATCTAGTTCAATATTCTTAGCCAAATGTTTTATCCACTCACTAGGCCGAACTTTCTCAAGCCATTTTAGCCAGTTTTGTCGTTAATTTTTTTACTTGACACGACAACCAAGAGGGGAGGGAGATGTGAAATTATAATAGTTGAATTCATTGCAAGAGCCAAACCAAGATTCCTTCTTTCTGGTTGCTCACAAGTCATTATTTAACTTTTGGTTGGAGTTAAACAGTTTCTAATTAGCAAGTGGTATATTGGTGGTGCAATGACGTGGTAATTACTTTATGCTCACGGTTCAGCGGTCGAGTTGCAATGTATCTTGATTCTACACATTAAACATGAAGGAGTGCTTAAGAGTTGAATTATACTTGAATTGGACTGAGTACATGTATGCCCCAATGTGGTAGAAATATGAGAAAAAAAGAGCATGTTCATAAACCAGTCCATGCTCACAGAAGCTATCTTGCTTGCCATAAATCGAGTCACCTGGTTAGGTCATCTTATTCTGTTATAGCATGATGTGTGCTCATCCTGTTATCTTATGTACAGTTGACTGCCCCTATAAATGGTTGCCTCTTATATCATATTATCTCCAAAATTAAATATGCATCTGTTAGGGTGATTGCTAACACCTTCTATCTCTCTTTTCTCTTATTATTTTTTTGATCCAGGATATTATGGTAAGATATCATCGCATGAAGGGTCATCCAACTCTCTGGCTTCCAGGAACTGACCATGCTGGTATCGCCACTCAGGTGTTGCCCTGCGTATTGAACTCCTATAGTTATGTCATATACAGAATATATAGTCTTACAGAACATATTTTATTGTTCTAATTATCAAGGAGGAGTGAAAGACTTCATATTATTTGGCTCTTGGATATAATGGAATAAATGATGACCCCATTACACAATATATGCATCTTATCTATCGCGAATGAGTAGATAGTTGTGTGCACTTCATCTGGGGTCAATTCGGTAACAGCCTCTCTGTTATCACATGGTAGAACCACGTATTATCTGACTCCCTTACTCCACTTAGGAGGGAGCCCCTTTTGAGACCAATTGGGTCATGCTGTTTGTTGAGTTTGTATTAATTATCAAATTCCATTTAAAATACGAAATATGAAAAGGTCATGGGGCACTGACCAAATAAGAGAATGTTCATTGTTTTCGAGAATCATTAACTTGTGTAACTTGCTTTGTTGTTTCATAATATTGAAATTTGTGAAGTCTAATATATCCTCTTGGTTTCTGTTCCTTATGGAGTACTTCGTTGGTTTGAGGATGATACAGTTTTTAGAATTCTGATTATTTGTAAAAATTAAAAGATAGCCACGATGATGCACTCTGTGGAAGCTAACATTTGCAGTTGTGATTCTTGTTTAAATTTGTCAAATAAAGCCGATAGTTTCAATTTTCAAGAAGTCTTGAAGAGCTAAACTGCTAAATTATGAAATATACATGTTGACAAAATTTGCTACGAAACATAAAAACTAACTTGAATTCCAGTCTGCGTGAGCTTATTCTTTTAGAGTCCTGTGTACGTTAGCTTTTTTAACATTTGTCTTTCAGTTGGTTGTAGAAAAGATGCTGGCTGCTGAAGGGATTAAAAGGGTTGATTTAGGCAGAGATGAGTTCGCGAAGCGAGTTTGGGAGTGGAAAGAGAAGTACTAAGTTGTACCTATTTTTTTGGTTCAATAAACTATGGACATAAGAAAATGTCTCCCGTGTCTGATTTGCATGTTTGTTTTTATCTGGAAACCTTCAGGTATGGAGGAACAATCATAAATCAAATTAAGAGACTTGGTGCTTCTTGTGATTGGACAAGAGAGCGTTTCACCCTAGATAAACAGCTGAGTCGTAAGTTAGCTCATTGAAGGACATGTCTAAACACTGAAACTTTGTAAGATTATTATGTCAGTAGTGACAATTATAAAATCTTTGCTCAATATTCTTCTTAAAGTATCTATGATTTTCCTTTTAATTGGCTTAAAGTTATTTTATACGGTATTCCGCTTTCAGTAGGCTGTTTTTTCCAAGTAGTCTTCATTTTTCTACAAGAGCTTTTGATGTAACAAGAGACTGTAAATTTTTGATCCTGCATAGTAGGAAGTGTAATTTTTTAAATTGATTTTTCATTTGGTCGCAGGAGCTGTCGTTGAGGCTTTTGTTAGACTTCATGAAAAAGGCTTGATCTATCGAGGTTAATGATCACATATTGATTTTCTTATAAGTTACAGTTTCTTAAAATCATCATTCAAACTAGAAAGTTGTAAACATATGCTATATATATTCTCTACTCCCCTGTCCCCCCAACTTATCTGAACAAATCAGATATTCCACTAGCTGTTGTTTAGTTTTGTTTGTTCGACAATGGTTTAAATACAGTTACTGACTGTTGAGATCATATTTCAGGTTCTTACTTGGTGAACTGGTCACCAAATTTACAAACTGCAGTTTCTGACTTGGTACATGCTGGGTTGGATAAATATCTATTGTTGTCACTTGCCATTGCTTGTCACTCAATGAGATTAACATTTTCTTGTTTCTAGGAAGTAGAGTATTCTGAAGAGCCTGGTACTCTGTATCACATAAAGTATCGTGTAGCTGGTGGTTCAAGGCAAGTTTCACTACTTTGGCGTGTAACTACTTGCTCTTAGTGACTCAATCTCCTGCTCATTGGTGAATTGACATTTTTTGTCACTGAACCAGTAACAAGGCATCTTATCTTATAAATTTATTACTTTGTTTTTTCTGAGTGGGAAGGACATAATACCAACGTAGATGCACCCATTCCAGCCAAGACGATAATAATCTATTTCGGTTCATCTATTATTTTAAATAAAATTAGAACCTTTGATACTGCTTGGTATGCTTCATTATCCGATTGAGGTGCTACTGTACAGTCTTGAATATGAACGTTGATAATTTTAAAAGTTAATAATAACCATATCCCTGTTTTAGTTCTCATCAATCTTACATCATCTACTATTTGTAAGAAGAAGCTCAACTTTGGGTATTTCGATAAGAATTGTTCACACCATTACATCTGCTCTCAGCTTGCGAAATGTGCTTCTCATATTGAACTTAGTCAATTAAAGGTCCAAAGGAGGTTCTTACATATTTTCTGACCTGTTGGATTAGATCAAAGGGCATAGTTCATTTATTAAGGTGATTTTGTGAAGACATACTTGTACCACTACTCATGTCATTTATCATCAGTATAGTAAGACATAATTATATATATTGTCAGTGTATCGTGAATCATCTAATCTCTTCTTATCAAGTGGGCTTTCATTAGTTTATGATCACTTTCATGTGAACTCTAATTCCTTTATGGCTTGATAGGAGTGACTATTTGACTATTGCTACCACCCGACCTGAGACACTATTTGGTGATGTTGCTGTGGCAGTAAACCCTCAGGTATGGTTTTTGCTATCAGCAAGAATGTGGCTAAGGAGTGAGAGTGTTCCTTGAAATGCCAAGATCCTGTCTTGCATAGTTTTGAAAAGAGATGTTCTATTGGGAACCTAGGGTCATGCATATGTGTAGAATCAACTTGTCCAGTTGACATAATAGTTAATATTACTGCTGATTGCTTGCTGACTTACTTAAGTACCCAAGATTTATCCATCGGGAGTGATATGTTGCAGGATGAACGGTATTCGAAGTATGTTGGAAAGCAGGCTATTGTGCCGCTGACATTTGGGAGACATGTACCTATCATATCTGACAAGGTGAATCAATATTTTTGGATTTATTTCATGGTCTCTTTCTTACTAGATACTTAAAGTAAAAGAGTAATAAAAGATAAAACACTTTATACTAATGGAACCCCTATATGTCAACAAAAAGGTGTCGGTTTTTGTGGCTCATTAAGGTATTCCAGCTTAATGGTAGAGATCCTACAAATATCAATGAATCTTAAATTCTGTTGATACCATGTTGTCTAATTTTAATTGTACTTATATCCTATGTCCTGTTGGATAGCATCTCCTTCCCACAGGCATTTCTGCATCTCTCTATTGCCATTTATCTCCTTCAAACTGATAGTGTGCAAAACCGATCATAAATTCGATGTCATGAACTTTGTACTTCCTGCTCATGAGATTGAGCTACTATTCTCAGATGAAGAATCTCTCTCTCATATATAATATGTAAGTGAGGTCAAGACATCTTGCTCTAGTGGCAAGCATGCTGACACCTCTAGCGGAGGTCTCGGGTTCGAGCCCTCTTGCTAGCAAGGAAGTGGTCAGAGAGAATAACTTCTCTCACTAGTTTGATGCTAGTCGCCTCTTTCCTTGAATTTACGAGTTTACGAATTATTCTGATGTTTGGTGATTGTAATGGATTATTCGTATTAATAAAATCAAAGGGTAACCCCCTTTTTAAAAAAAAAATATGTAAGTGAGGGGTTTTTATAAGGGCACATGTTAAAACTTTAATTTGGAAATAAAATATAATACTTAAAAACAAACAAGGAAATATATTGTTTTAAAAAAATTCCTATCACATTTCAGATGAAAATCTCCGATAAAATAATTTTGTGTCTTATCTTAACAAATCCTCGAATGCGTCATTTTACAAAACTGATGTATATACATGGTGCTTATAATTTCTAATTTTTATTAATAGCAAGTGGAAGTGATAATACTAAATGTTTCCAATATTACAGTATGTTGATAAAGAGTTCGGAACTGGTGTGTTGAAGATAAGCCCAGGGCATGACCACAATGACTATCTTCTTGCTCGCAAGCTTGGCCTACCCATTCTTAATGTAATGAACAAGGATGGAACTCTGAATGAAGTTGCTGGCTTGTACAGGTGAGTTTGATAATTTTATTTTTTGGTTTAATAGTTTTAAAATATTACCTTATAGATGAAGAATTAACAACTTCTTTCAGTGGCCTTGATCGTTTTGAGGCAAGGAAAAAGCTTTGGTCAGACCTTGAGGAGACAGGTTTAGCTGTGAAGAAAGAGGCCCATACTTCTCGAGTCCCTAGATCACAACGTGGTGGAGAAGTTAGTTGCCTATCTTTAAAAAGTCTTGCTTTGTGGATGCATGCTCCATCTTCCCCATAACAATTTCTTTACACTACGCAGATTATTGAGCCTCTTGTGAGTAAGCAGTGGTTTGTTACAATGGAGCCCCTAGCTGAGAAGGCACTTAAAGCTGTTGAACAAGGTGAATTGACTATTATGCCTGAAAGATTTGAGAAGGTATAGTCGTTGAAGTCATTTTCAGTTCCATGGGGTTGGTGGTTTTCTGATATCTCTCGTCTGTTTCTAATTATTACTGTTTTGTTGATCCACAACTAACATGATAGTCTATACAAATTATCCAACGTCGCTGTTGAAATTATCAGATTAGAAACTTCAAAAGTATCCTTTTTTGCTAATGAAAAAATTCCATTAATTCATATCAGTATGAACTGATGTCGATAACCTTGCTAGTTATTTTACCAAGTTGTGAACACTTCCTAACCTTGCATACCATGTGGTTTGTTAAACTTGATTGACATGTCTCTGTTGGTTGTTCTAGATTTACAATCACTGGCTATCAAATATTAAAGATTGGTGCATAAGCAGACAACTATGGTGGGGACACCGGATCCCTGTATGGTATATTGTTGGTAAAGATACTGAAGAAGATTATGTAGTTGCCCAAAGCGAAGAGGAAGCTCTTCAAATAGCTCGAGAGAAACATGGAAACAAAGTAGAGGTATATCAGGATCCAGATGTTCTCGACACCTGGTTTTCAAGGTTGGTTTTTAACTATCTAAACATTGCAACAGTTAATTCTCTAAAAGATTGTCCAGAAAATATTTTTCTTATGCTAGAGCTTTTGTGCAGGGAGACTCTCGAGTTCCCAGATGATATGTTTTATTGTTTAGCTTGTAGTTCTTGGTCTAGCGTATGTTACTTTCGCATAGCTATGGTCAGTTTGTTTCCGAACACCTACTTACTAGCTTAAGCGATTTTGTTGAAGGAAAGAAATATCCACTGACTGATAAAATGCTGTATATAATAATAATGGTCAACAGGAGCAGAGTTTTTCTTTTCCTCGAGTTAAATTTTGGAGTCTGAAATTAGTTGTTTTGTTCCTGCATAATAAATTGCTGGAAGAGTAGAAGACCTAATAATTCCTTAGTCTGTTCTTTGTTGTATAGCCAAGATTAAGATGGATAATCTTTGTGTATATGGGCCTGAAATGTGGGTTAATAGTGAAGCCAGAAAGTACTCTTTTAGTTTCAACGAAATTTCCTCTTCTTAAGAATAGCCATATGCAAAATTTGTCAGTTTACAGTATCTGAGGTTTAAAACTGTTTAATCTGAATATATGTAATTTATATTGTATGACACATGTAGTTGTTGGATAAGGAACGGTGATAACGAATTACATTGGGGAAAAACCAAACCAAACCAAGCCTTGCACTAAGTGGGTTTGCTAACATTGGGTAAAAACAAACCCTAATAAAGACATCCACTGGTATTCTTTGAGTCTCTACACAAGTTTAGCCTGTTGTAAGGATTGCTTGATAAAGTCCGAAATGTTTTTTTACTTTGTTGGCTGATAAAAATTGAATGCTACTATTTGTCAGTTGTAATATATGAAAAACATGAATTATCTTTTTAGTCTCTACACATATATGCTTGATTACAGTCGTATTATATATACCGCTACATAATTATCTCTCACTTACCTGAATGAGCATTTCTTTTTCTGTGCTTTCAGTGCATTATGGCCCTTCAGCACTCTGGGTTGGCCAGATTCATCATCAGATGATTACAAGCAATTCTATCCTACATCAGTTCTGGAAACTGGGTACTTTATCTCTCCTGTGAGCACTGTCTGAATAATCTTCAGAAAAAATGATTAAGATTGGGTGTAAGAAATGGAAACGTGAAGGTTTCTTCTTTTAAGTTTTTTCCCAGCATGGTAAATGGGGAGACGTATTTAAGTACACTTTTATCTACATTTGATAACCTTCAGTAGGGAGATACTGGAACAATTTTTGTTTCATCTGAAATGCTTGAGGAACAACTAACAATGTGCCCACTCTCTTGCTGCTGTGGTAGTTATTGAGTGCATAGTTGATATAGTTCGTAGACATCACTTTTACTTGTCGATGCTTTAAAAAGTTGTCCATCGAATTGAAAGATATCTGGTCTATCTATAAAAAAGAAGAAAGATATCTGATGTGTTTCTGGTTAGAGCTGCTTTCTGAAAGTGTGTAAAACAAAAAAAGATGCAGAAAAGAGAAACGTAAAGAGGTTTCTCAAAAAGTTGCACAAGGATACAATTACCATTTGTTCAAGAATCCATGAGCATAACAAATCTTGTGAGGATCATATATGTCTTTAGAGCTTAAGAGATCAAGAGAACATATTAATTCTAACTATGATGAAGTGGTGGATCTTATCAAACTCTTTGTCATCTTTAGTTCAAATTCTGAAGAGGTTGTCTGATTTTAATTTTTCCGCGATATTCAGATTCCACACACTGAAATAATTGTATCTTTGCATAGGCATGACATTTTATTCTTTTGGGTGGCTCGAATGGTGATGATGGGGATTGAGTTTACTGGATCAGTCCCATTTTCCAAGGTTTATCTGCATGGCCTCATTCGGGATTCTCAGGTGAGTCCTGACTGAAACTAATGCTCAATCGTCGATCCATTTCTTTCATGCAAGAAACATTGGGATGTCTGGAGTGTTTGCATCTTACTCTTTAAAGATTTTGTTGTCGTGTTTAGTTTTTAGGTGCTATGTGCTTACGTTCTTTATTGACGGCGACATGTGTTTATATCTTTCACTAGTCATTTTCTGGTGATAATTTGGGTTTCCAAGTGCGATATACACGTAATTTTTTTTACTGGAAATATTAAATCTCAAGCTAATCAAGATGAGTTTATATTCAGTTCTCTTTTGGCATTAGTTTGGCTCCCCAACCGAATCCCCCCTGAATCCCATAGATATTCTCCAACACAAACAAACAAGTAGTCCTTGTATGCCTGATATCTCTTAGAGTTGGTTTTTTCGTATCCATAGTTAAAACGATAACCTTTGCTCAGTTTGTTTGTATACTAAGAAACAAAATCTATATTACATACTAGTGGATGGAAACAGAATAACTAAATGTTGGCATTACCTTTTTAATCCTTGAATGTGTAAAGGGACTAATGAAGAGTTCTGATATCTTTGGTAGAGGAGTAATGCTGGACGTTAACTGTTAGTTTGCTGTGATGTTTGAAGTCAAACTGATAGTTTTATAAATGTTCTGTGCTTGTGTATTTTTTACACCCATTTGGCTGCTTTGTATGTTCATAATAAAAACAGAATCTGAATGACTTGGAGATGTACTGACTTTTGATGCACCATGTTCCATCTAATGAACGAGATATAAATCTGCTTAATTTCATCTTCAGGGAAGGAAGATGTCTAAAACACTGGGTAATGTCATAGATCCACTTGATACAATCAAGGATTATGGAACCGATGCTTTACGATTTACTCTTGCTTTGGGAACTGCTGGCCAGGTTAGCCCTCGTCTTTGCTCTAAACATGAACACTTTCCTGATAATTTATGGGTTGCTGCTTGTGACTCACAGAGACCATAGCAGTTCATAAATCATCTGTCTGTATTGATTGCTTTGGCACAGGATTTAAATCTATCGAATGAGAGGTTGGGCGCAAACAAGGCATTCACTAACAAATTATGGAATGCTGGCAAGTTTATATTGCAAAATTTACCGAAGCAAACTAATATGTCTGCGTGGGAGGCTGTCACAGCGTATAAGGTCCGAGTTAGCTTGGACCATAATCAATCAAGATGCAATAAATGATTTGGGTTGCAAGTTGCAACTATCTTTTTGAATAAAAGCATTTTTTCTTCTCTGTGATACTGAACATCGACCATGCTTTTAGTTTTCTGTTGTACGAATATATCAGGATTATTTTTCAATTGGTCTTATGTAACGGATGTGGCTTTTGTTTATCACAGTTTGATGATGCGGAATCCCTGAAAATGCTACCCTTACCCGAATGCTGGGTGGTAAGTTTCGTTTTATGGTAAAACAATGCCCATTATCGTTCTTTAAGAAAATTGACTAATGCGTGGTCCAGGTATCCAAACTTCATATGCTTATAGATGCAGTCACAAGTAGTTATGACAGGTATTTCTTTGGAGATGTCGCAAGAGAAGTGTATGATTTCTTTTGGGCTGATTTTGCTGACTGGTGAGCTCCACCCCACCTTTTATGCACTTTTGTATTAGAATACACATGTGTCTCCTTTCCTGGTTTTTGCATGAAAGATTATTGTGACATTGTT
Source organism: Echium plantagineum (assembly GCA_003412495.2). NCBI lineage: Eukaryota > Viridiplantae > Streptophyta > Magnoliopsida > Boraginales > Boraginaceae > Echium > Echium plantagineum. The sequence goes on along the minus strand of CM016562.1, from coordinate 28,156,830 downwards.
CTGTAGCTTGCGTATAGGAAATAAAGACCATCTGTGCACGTCCGCTGAGTCCTTTGTAACATTATATTGATAATGAAACCTGTGTGGAATGTCATTATACTTGCTATATTATTAGACAGTAGCACCCAATCCTATAAGAGACATATCCCTTTATCTTCTTGAAGCTGCATTTGGTATAGACCATTTAATAGAACGGCAGAATCTCATTTTTGGGACTCTAAACTGATGTAGGGAGATCAGAATGGTGAAGCATTTATTGTGGTGAACAGTTGGAGTCCGCATCTCCATAACATTTGTGCCCATTTGTTTCGGTGTTACTAGCGAACTTGAGCATAAAGCCCTATCTAACTTTTGATTGGCCAACTCGAAAATTTTATAACATGGCTACATCGTCCATTTAACATCATGTCCGCTGTCTCCCAAATTATCTGAGAGAAATTTACTTGTCAAGTCTGCTTCAAAAATTACTTGGTGTAGACTGTGGTCGTTGTTGGATACCAAAGGATGAGACCTTAATATTACGTAACCTTAATTTCAAATGAGCATGAAGATAATCTGAAGCCATATCTGGAGATCTTGGTATATTTGATTTCATATTCCGTAAGTGAATAACATGCAGAAACCCACTCGTAAGTCTTCATAAGAATTTTTAATGGACAGCCTACACATGAAAATGAACTGAAATATTCATATGATGGGTCTCATGTTGTTACATATAGAAATGTGGTAAAATTTGAAAAAGAAAGAAAGAAAGGAGTACCGAGTTATTAATATTATAATGATCTTAAAAAGTATCTTATATCAAGTGCTGTCATTGTTTGTCAGGTACATTGAAGCTAGCAAAGCTCGCCTCTATCACACAGAAGATGATTCAGTTGCTTATGTATCTCAAGCAGTTCTCCTATATGTCTTTGAGAATGTGTTGAAAATGCTACATCCTTTTATGCCATTTGTTACTGAAGAGCTCTGGCAGGTAATGAATTTGTGGCTCTAGAAATTGCTCCATATTAAATTCTCCTTTCATTTGTGATTGTTAGACTAATTATTGATAGCTTTGAGTTGTTGTTTTGGAATTCGAATGTCATTTTATCTATAACTATTTCGCAGTTGCATGGAACTTTGAAGACTTAGATTAGTTGACATCTCTATATTATTGATTCTTTTGGTTGTTGTATCAGTTAATTATGAGAAAGGCTTGTCTCGACTTCTAGAAACTATGTTATAGATGATAATCTAATGTTAAGTTTAAGGGTGTGTACATTTACATCTTGTCAAGCATTTTACAGGAAAATATTTCTTAAAGACATACAATTTTGGTTTCTTTGGTCCTCCTATTTTGCAAGTAACTCCTATTTTCCCTAACGAAAGTGGTACTGTTATCGTATCCTTTCCTAGCACTCACCTTTTCAGTTCTGCCTGCAGATTGTATTAGGTCCCATAGGCAGATCTGAGCTATGAGTTGAGTCCAGATATAATTTTGGTGGTCAAAGATAATGTTGCTAAGCCATAATTGAACTTTGTTCTTTTATTGAACTAAGTGTAATTTGATCAAAGTAAAGCACATAGGATACAGAAACACTACAAAATGACATTTTCATTTAATATCAACTTTAACAAGATATAAGGGCTGCATAAGCCTCAGATGATTTACTTGAACTGAAGTGGTTAATAACCAAAGAGAAGCATTCATGATGGAAAGAAGTCAAGCGTAGGGCTTCTGTGGATTTTACATTTGTGGTCACATGTGTAGTTTCTGTTTTTCGTGCACGGGAAATGGTTAATATTAGTCAAATGTAATGAATTGGTTCCACGTATATATACATGTGTGTGATATATGAATATAAACATAAATTAGAATTTCTAGGCATGCCTAATTGAATGCTGATAGCCAGTATTAGTATAAGGTGACATGGATGATTTATCATTCAGAAGTTGCACATTTATGATCCCAATGGCGTTTGTTTTGCTTTATTATGTGGTCATTCATGCTATTAACCTGACATGTATTAGATTATGCTTGCTTTCCCTGGTCGTTGTCCTTTAAAATGTAGATGCTTGTTTTTTAATTTGTAATGGTGTGTAAATACTATTGTCACTTGAATCCAGGCATTACCAAATAGAGTTGAAGAAGCTCTTATGGTATCTGCTTGGCCATCAACGTCTCTGCCGAGAGATGTGAACTCCATAAAGCAATTTGAAAACTTGCAAGCTTTGGTGAGTGTGTTATATCCTGTATTATGTTTCTTTGCAGTTCGATAAGTTTGAATAAATATTAATTGAATGACCAGTTTACTTTAAACTTAGACAAGAGCAATCCGAAATGCAAGAGCGGAGTATACTGTTGAGCCTGCAAGACGTATATCTGCAAATATTGTAGCTAATTCAGAAGTCGTCAACTATATATCTGTAAGTTTTTCTTTGTTTGGTAACACTGACTCTTGCCGTCTTATACATTCAAAATATTTATTACTTGAGTGAAAAACGCAGATCAACAAATCTCATCTTATGTAGAACCATCTTTTGGAATTAATGGAATAAATCAAAATGATTCGTTACACAACCAACGCGTCTTTTCTATTGTGAAGCAGTAGATAGTCTCTGCAATTAATCTTGGGCAAAGCTGCCTGCATTCCAACATCCATCCCGCTTAGGCGTGAGCCTATTAGAGGCCTGGGGCATGTTATTGTTACTATTTTGTTGTTTCTTTTTGAAATTAGAATATGCCCAATTTGAATGTTCAATGCCTGTTCCCTTTAGAGTATCTTCATTTCAAAGTTGTACTTCCTATCTTTTTTAGAGTGAGAAGGAAGTTTTGGCTCTTCTATCCAGACTAGATTTACAGAATCTGCTGTTCACTGGTTCTCCACCAGGTAAATGAGCTGAATAGAATTTTGGAAGTATTGAGATTCCGGCCACCTTGTGTGGTGACCTACTCTATTACTGCGATACTTAACTCATTTACTTGATATGATCTCCAGAGGATGCCAATCAGTCCGTTCACCTTGTTGCCAGTGAGGGACTAGAAGCATATCTTCCTCTTTCTGACATGGTAGATATCACTGCTGAAGTCCAACGCCTTTCTAAGCGCCTTGCAAAAATGCAAACAGAATATGACGGACACGTTGCTCGGTTGCATTCACCTAGTGTAAGTTCTTCGGAAATTGTTGATTTGTTATCTTGGTAATCCTGTATGCAAGTAGGAGTATGTTCCATGTCAGATGCGTGTTTACGTCGTACATGCATCGTCAAGTTTCAGATTTATCGAATATCTAGAACAAGGAGTCATCTCCTATCGTCATTAGAAGATGTCAATCCATGTTGAGAAAAAAATCATGATCTACTTCCCTGCTATATATATGCCCCTTAGCATTCCTGCATTATAATGGTGTATATCATCCATTTGAATGCTATAGGATACCCTGTTTTACAGCTTCAATTGTTATACGAATCTAGGGAAGGGACATTCTACCATAAAATAGTGTGGATTTGTAGTGTTACAATATATATACAGAGGCAATGAGTTGACTTCTTAAGCAATGGTTAGAGGTTTCTGTGATTTATGATTAACAGCTCGGTTTACTTGGCTTCAGAATCTCTACTGACAGAACTTTGAGAAGTTAATTTTACTTGTGCCTCAAAATATGTCAAATTGTCAACTGATATGTGTATTTTTAATTCATGAAACTCCTAAATGATTGTAAATTAAGCTGTAGATGTTTGCTGGTGGGCTGTTTGTTTTATTCAACTATTTTGTTGCTTTTAAATAATGGTTGCATGAAAACTATTACTGTCACTCTATTGAAACTTCTCACTGTTACTAATTAATATTAGTATATTACCACTATATATAAATTAAACTACTCTTTCCGTTGTTGTCTTCACATAAAAAGAAAAGTTTTATTTGCCTTAGGTGCAAAAAAAAGAAATTTTGAAGCGATGTTGTTACTTTTGATCTTTCTGTCTTCACTTTACCTGTCAGCTTTGAGTACTAATGTTTTTTGGCTGTCCACAGTTTGTGGAGAAAGCGCCCGAGGAAATTGTTCAGGGGGTTCGTGATAAAGTGTCAGAGGTGGAAGAGAAATTAACCCTCACAAAAAATCGTCTAGCATTCCTCCAGTCGACAGTTTTGGTCTCTGAATGACTTTTCTGTAAGCTATTGTTTCTCTGGGTTCTCCAGTGCAGATACCCATTCTGCCGTTGGTCAGCATATGCATTAGGTCTACAAGTTTCTCTGCAACTAGTTGAGACTTTTTTATGCTTCACTGTCGCAGTGCTGCTCCAGGCACCTCCTAGAGAGGTATGTAGAGGAACTCAAATATTCAATTGTAACATATTTACAGGAACCTGTCCTGCTGAAAACTTTTGTTAGGGACTTGGGTCTATTTGCATGTACCCTTTCGGATGGATTCGTCTTCACTGCATACCCATGGAGTTTTTACGTTATGGGTATATGCCAACGGACAAGAATTTGATTCCGGAACCCATTTTGTAAAATAGCATAGTCGAATCTCCTAGGATTACATACAGTGACATATTTTGATGCTTTATGCAGTCTCAGAAGAGTTATAGGTGCGCAAATGAATTTATTCTTGATTCTCGAATTGATCTATTTGATCACGCATGTCTGTATGGGCAATTTTTATCATTATGTGAAGTTTTCTACTTAAATCACTAGCATTGAGGAAACGTGTATGTCAGGACATTTTTTGAGTTATTAGCAACTTCACAAAAATTAGTCAATTACAGGTTTATATGTTGGTGGTATTATTAATTTATAGTTAAAGAGGCCACATCAATATGATAAAAATAAAATCAATTCTTAGCATATACTCCCTCTATCCATAAATGATTGGTACATTTTAATTTTTGTTGGCTAAACATTATAAAATTTGACCATGAATTTTCATTAAACGGTAAGAAATGAAATAGTCTTGAGAGATCTTGTTAGATTCGTCTTAATATATATTTTTGAAATATAAACATTCTATAATTTTTTTACATGCAGAATAAGAGATATTTACGTTTTCATTCGTGTTTTGTTGACTAGGAAAAGTCATAATATATCAACTATTTAGGGATGAAGGGAGTGATAAAGATTGAATCGATTGAAATGCATGCTAAAAGTACTTCCATATTTATAGTTGGAGTTGCAAATGAATCCTCTGTCACACGTAGTGCTGTTACCGGTCCGGTTGGAACTGATTTTTATCCTATCCGGGACCGGACCGGCTCTAATTGCGGTCCATCCGGAACCAGAGCGAAACATAGTTTCGGGATAACATTCCAGAAACAGACCGAAATTGGTTAGAACCGATCCGGTTACCGGTTTATCCAAAACCGGACCGATTTGATTATATCTGAATCCGAAATTGTATCGAAATCACACATTATATTCATATTCCAACAAAAACATATTGATTTCATTTTTTAAACTAAGAATTAAAATCAATAACCAAAATCCACCACAATTAATTAATTCGTATTTTTAAATCAAGAAATAATGTAAACCACAATTATTTTAATTATTAATTTATTCTTATTATAAATACCAAAAAAAAGAAAGATTAGAAGGATAAAGAAAGTTAACGGATCCTCAACCGGTTCCGGGTCCGGATTTCGTCAAAACTTGGAACCGGACCGGATCTTGTTTCTTATTGGATGGACTTTCGGATTGGTTTCGTTCCTGTTTCCGGTTTATCCGATCCATTAACAACACTAGTCACACGATATACGGTATACAACTAATAGTCATATTTACGGTAATTTTTAAAAGTTGTAGCCCCAACGGATAGTTTCATCAACACAGTATATCGTTTACCCAACATCGGTTAATTTTTTGAAAGTTGGATAATCAAACGGCTACATTTGGGGTTAACATTATATCGTGTGATGAAACGATATATCGTGCGTGTGATGAGTTTTCACAAGAAAAGAGTGTGCATTCAATGATCTATAAATAGAGGATGAAGGTTAAGGTTCAAGTCTCAACTAAGCAAATTTTGATTCCGGGTGCTTGAAGGTACAATGATCAAACCAAAATCTTGATCCCTTTGTTGTTTGAGTTATTAGATGTTTCGGGGCTTAGGTAATCTCTATAAGTTCCATGAATAATGGTATCCCGCTATGGTCGAGGAATTTTACGTATTGGCTAAATTTTTAAGAACCCATGTTGCGTTTGTAGTAAATGACTTTGGGTGGGAATTTAGTGCAATTGATTTAGTCGAACAATTTCACATGGCCATATGTAAACGGACTGAACTATACCAAATTTAGATACGTTTGAGTTCAGTCCGCACGGATAGGCAAATGTTGGAGTACATATGCGGAAAGATGGAGACAATAAACCTCAACATGGAGATGATGAAAGCCACCATGGTATTGATGCAAAATCATATGCAGTGGTTGCTCAATGAGCAGAAGATCGTCTCATAGAAAGTTCTTTGGATGACTTTGGAAATAGAAGGGAGGCAAAGGCAGCATGACGACGAGGTCGAAGATGATGACATGGATGATTAGTTGATGTTTATTTCATGTTTAGTTGGAAATAACATTTTATTTCATGTTTTCCTAGGAATTTGGGACTTACGTTTTAGTTCATTTTTATCATTGATGTTTCTGGACAAATTCGAATGTTATGGTTGGCGGTATATGTTGTTTTATTGTGTTTATTATGTTTAGGAAATAGAAGATGTGAGTTCTGATGCACACGATACACAGTGTAGGAAGTTCACGGTATACCATATAAACCAGGCTTGAAGGGCCTAGGGGCCGGGTCAGGCCAAATATTTGGGGGCTTTGGAAGGGGCTAAGGCATGGGCCCGTACTCGGCCCATTAATTGAGGGGCTGGGCTGACAGGCTAAGTCCGCGGAGAGCCCTTAGGCTAGGCCCGTTTAACACGTCTATTTGTCATGTACTTCGAAGTTGTTAATAAACTCTTAGCCCCACCAGTATGTATGTGGATCGCCCTAAGATTCTCATGATCCAATATAGCCCTTCCCATTTCATACTCAACTTCTCCTAAGGTCCCCCACTCGAGGTGTCTTTCCTTGACTCTTTTACTATAGAATTTGGCCATGTCTTGCTTGTACCTTTAGATCCGGTATAACGCTTCATCCCTCCTATTACCAACAAAGTCTAGGGCCTCTCTTATCCTCTCGTCGTTCCGAGCTTCATTAAACCAATCTGTCTGACACTAGGCAGGCAGATTTCTATGAGGAGTACCGCATGCGTTCCATACACCAAGCTAAACGGAACTTCCTTCGTGGCATTGGATGGAGTGGTCCTGTATCACTAGAGCACCCTAAGGAGCTCATCATACCACCGTGCCTCAGAATCGAAAAGGTTCTTCTTAATCCTTGTGAAGATTGGTCGGTTCATAACCTCCACCAAGCCATTCGACTAAATATAATACACATGTGCAAATCTATGCTCAATTCCCAAACATGGCACATATCTCCTGGATAAGTTGGGCATCAAACTAGGGCCCATAAAACATCGAGAAATAGGCCTTGTAAGTTGTAAATACTCCAAGTTGCATCGTGGAGAGGTCCCTCCCACCAAAACAATGTTTTTAGGAGTGAAACTACTATGATGCACCCCTAGTTAAAGTACAAGATTTGAAAAAAAATTCAGGTAGAATTAAAATAGTAATTTCAGTTAGGGACAAAAAAAATAGTTTCACCCCCTAAAACCACTATTCTAGCGTGTATATTGTTGCCCGACCACAAGCCCACGACCGGTATCCACTACACAAACCATAGTAATGAATTCTTAGGTATGAAATGATCATTTTGTCCCCAACTCTAATATTTACACTTTTAAATAAAGGACATAACAGTCATTTTACTTCTAAATTGTTACTATTCTCGTTTATGTATATCAGATCAGCCCACAACCCATAAAGCAATTTGCACACAACACCCCCCACCCCATCCCTCAAGGTTTTGCCCGCTCTCTTCCATTGTTGAGCATAATTCATCAGAAAAATGCATTACCGTTCCACACTCTCAATTTGCAGACGCTTCTTTACAAGCCGCCCTTTACACAGATCTCCATTACCCATTTCTCCATTTCCAACAAAATCTCAATTCATTCAAAATCCCCAAAATGCCCTCCTAAAACCCCCAAACCCACCAACCCAATTCGCCCTATTCAATAATAGCCGACCCTATAGCGCTGAAACAGACAAAGAAGTTGACGAAATTAACCTCAAGTTTGCCGAGGCTCGAGAGGAGATAGAGAGTGCTATGGATTCCAAGGAGACTGTTTATTTCAATGAGGAAGCAGAGTGTGCTCGTGAAGCTGTTAAGGAAGTGGTCGAATTATATGAAGGCTTGCTTCGAAAACTGTCGGAAAATGAGAAGGGAATTATTCAGAGGTCTATGGGTCTCAAGATTCACCAGTTGAAAGCTGAGTTGGATCAGTTGAATGATTGATGCCGTTATCATTATTCATTGCTACTTTTTTTTTTTATTGTTTCGACGGGATAATTGCACAAATAGTCTCTCGAGTTTAGTAAATATCGAAAGCAGTAGGACTAAGTCTTGATATTTGTCAAACTCGGGCAACTAATTTTCGATTTTTGCCCAACTCGAGTAGTGTTTGTGCGATTAACTCTTGTATTTTGACACTTTGTTATGTCTATTTACTGTGCCAATAAGTTTGTATTCTGTATTCTGTTAGACAGATAGGCGCATTGCTTTCACATGTTTAGACTTAATGCATATTTTGAGATGTAGGAGATTTCTATGAATTCTTCTTGATATATGATTGTTGTACTTTTAAGTGAAATTGCTTGAATTTACTCTCTAAGAGCAATATACGTTTGTCGGCCTAAATGCATAATGTCGCATGAAGTAATTGAGCGTGTATGTTTCCCATTTCATCGTCTGGCTTATGTTCTTCATGTAGCATTCAGACCCAATGACTATATGAAATAACGTGGACACTTGTACATATTCCCTGAATATTTTGCTTATAATGGTGTGTGTCATTGATTATTCGTTAGGGATTGCTTGCTGGAAGTTTACTCCGATTAGGTATTCAACTATAATGATGTTATGTTTGCCACTTGATGATGTGAAGGAAGTTGCTTATTTCATGTTTTTAGCTTCTAACTAGTGTAGAAGATCAGTTTATTACATGACTGGTGAATGCAGCAAAACAACGTAGGGTGTATTTCACTTGTCGACTCTATTGTGATTGACTGGCTAACAACATTGGTCGTCTAGTATTGAGCTTTTCGAATTTCTGAAGCACTTTTGCATTACTTCAGTTATGTAGTTCGCGTCAGCATCTCTCTAAAAAGCTTTGAACATTTCCGACATCTGCTGCTGCTTCGTCATAACTCGTAAGTTACATATTACCTATCATGCTTCAGCTTGGTCTTTAGACTAGTTTTGGAATGATTAGGGTGGTCACTCGTCAGTCCTTACTCCTTAGCTTCCTGTAATTTCTTTTCTTCTTTCTGCACTAGTCGAATTCTCATGTGCTGATGGTATCTCGACACACGACACACCATGAGAGTCTTTGTGCTGATGGTATCTGATGCATCCTTCTTGATTGCCCATGACCATAAGAACTGAGATCTAAAAATTGTACTCAACTTCTTTGATATAGAACAATAACAAATTACTAATACACTTGTGGCCTAGATCATGAGAACATTTGGCTTACCTCATTTTAATTCTTTCAATTTTTGTTCAGTAATATGGAATATGTTTTGGGTAACTAATGTTGGTTTAGCAGCTAGTCTTACAGCAAGTGTGCAACGGTGAACTGAAGCTCGCTCAATTTCTCCACAATTTTGTATTTGTGAGTTCTAACTCTTTAGCAGGTTCGGTCCTGACATTTTGGGACTCTGGTCAAACTAAGAAAAGGGGTTTATATGTATATATTTTGCTTTGTTTTGTATTATAAAACTTTTAATTGTTTGTATATCTAAATTATATGAAGTTTGAAAATTAATATTGTGTGAAGTTGTGAACACAAAACATAGTTAAATTCGTTTTAAAAAATAAAAATGATTCATCTCAAAAAAATTTATGTTATATTATTAGCATTTCAAATATTGTACAAAAACCATAAAAATAAATAAAAATAAGATTTCTAGACACTAAAAACATATAAGTTATAAAAAAAAGATCGTTTGAAAGAAAAAATGTTATGACAATAGAAACATAATCAATAATAGATGTGTTTTAAATTGAAAATATGATAGCTATATAAAATTAAATCTAATTAACCTTAAATTTTATATATTCTATTTCCAAACTACATGTATACTTTAAAAAAGGTAAATCATTTTTTTTGTAAATTAATGACTACAATGGTATTACAAACAATGAATACAGAAATTACTAACTAGAGAGTCAGATTATAATACGAGACAAATTCGTGTCCAACAAGGTTCGAACCCATGACCTCTTACATGAAATATTGGGTCGGATGCCACTAGGCTATTGAGCCATCGGCAAAAAAGTAAATCATGTAAATAGAATTTGTTGTTTGAATTTGGGGTTATCGGTTTGTTTGATGTTTAGGCCTCAACATTAGTGTAGCTTCGATCTCAAATATAAATGGTTTGGTTGGTTGCATTATTTGTTCCAATCATATATACAAATAATGTATATACATTTTTTTGTCAAAAATTGTGGGCCCTCGACCATTTGTCACCCGGAACCCTTTGGGGTTGGCCTAAGAAGTAAATCATCTGGTACCAAACCAGTGTATGACCTTCCGACTCCCGGAATCTCATCTTGTTGTTGAACACGCGATTCTAACAGGTTGAGAGATGACTTTTGACTAGACGTGGCAAAAGAATAGGGCTTCGTTGGACGATCTGCCAGCTTGGTTCTTTAGTTTAGTCGGAGGAGTTGAGGAATTAGTTATTTCGAGTCAAAGTAAACTAATGTTTAATTTCTAGCAAATGAATTGGTTATATCAAAAATCTACTAGTGCCAACATATTTTGTAGTCGAACATATGATTTTCTTAAAATATAGGTAATGTGAGGTATTTTTATAGGGATCCCAGAGGTCCGACTTGTCCTAATTTGGATGAACCCGGACCCTTACCATGGTCTCCAAGTCCATATGTAAGTTGGGCCATGGGTCAACGGGTCCTACCCCAACCCCGGGGGTAGCTTGGCTGTCCTCCTTCTGGGGGGCCAAAACTCTAGGAATGGGGTTTTCCGAGTTCGGCTGCTGGCTCTTGGATCGGATGACTACACTGGAAACTTGATTCTTTCCGTGCTTCATGTGCTTTGTGTACCTAGACCATGACCGAAGTCGATCACATTCACTCCGATACTAAAGTTAGTCCGGATTCGTAAGATCAGACTACTAGGGAGTAGAGTATTCAAAAATGTATTACCTTTCCCTACTCAAAGTTTGGTGTATTTATACTAGAGTGGTGACATCACCCCATATAGAATACTACCACATATATGGTTGAAATCAATTCTACTCCGTTTCACCGAATGGATAAACCGGTATGGGCTATCCTTATGGGCCTAAAAATGAAGGTTCTTCTAATAAATGGATAATCAATAGGATTAAAACTATCATTGGGGGCACCTCAATGCAAATAATCACTGTTTTTGCATGTGCATTGATACTAACAGCCACTTGCAATAATTAAATGAATTAATTACTCATATTTTTCATTGTTGTTATCACTTTAGCCATAATTGTTGTCCAAGTTCTTGGAACAATTATGATGGGCATGTAGCAACACACAATTTCAATAGTGCATTCATCATAATAATAATAGATTGGATTTGACTAAGACATATCCCCAACGATATGTCCAAACGAAACCTGTCTGCCCTTCAAAATAAATTATGTTTTAATTGACCAACAAATTTGGATATGTACGGCAAAATGACATGTAGTAGGGTTATGTAATGGAAGCATGCCATGTTTCATTTTTGTCTCTGTTTTGTGCTTAAAATTGGATCTACATACTACCAATATCTTTGTAGTGTAAAATTGCCAAATTGGTCCTATCACTAAAAATGATCATTTAACACAAAAAACATATCAGTTTGGTTTTAGGTAAAAAACCGATTGAACCGAACCATGTGCGTTCCTAGTAGCATGTACTGAAAATGAAAACTTTATTTATTACTAACTACTACCATAATTCTAATGTGTAATGTTATGAGTAATGTAAACAGATTTTTTCTATTTGCAGACTCGTACTTCAACTCGAGATCTACTCAGTGCGTACTCGACGAATAGCGGTTATGGGTCCCTGTTACGACAATAGTAACTATTTGCATGTGAATGTTGTCAAGTGTCTTGTTGTTGTCACTCTTGACTTCATTCACAAATCTTGGATAAGTACAAATAAGTGCTTGTTTGGACTTGGAACAAATAAGCCGCGGCCATCTGGTTCACCGGTACTACCAAAAAGTCTCATGCTTACGTTACTCTTACTGATGGTTTTATTATCTTGGACCACGAAGACCCCAGTCGTGCTTCTGGTTTCCTTCCCATCATCATATTGATGATAAATCTCCTCGTGCTCTGCCATAAGAACTTTGGAGTCCGTATCATGGTGAAGATAAGGTAAGGCTGTGATTCTTGCTCAAAAAACAGACCGAACGCGTTCGAGTTATTTTCTCGTCCAACCCGGCAGCATTCATGAGTCGCTCGTTCAACTGTCCCTCGGAGACAGGGTCGAGAAGTACCATGCATGGTTGCCCCCCGTCCTTTCCCTAGCGCGAGCCTTATTTTATTATCTCAAGTTGACTTAAGTGGTTGAAGTAGGCTCACACTTCCTACAGGAAGGGTTTCAACTTCTGTCATGACCACTCTAGATAATGAATAACATTGTCCCAATATACTTGTCCATTACAACAAACCTTGTTCCTTGTAGTATTTGAGGAGATTAGCTAGAATAGAAAATGAGGTAATGATCCAAATTAATTATCTAAAACTGTACAAGGCATTGCTAAGAAATCAAGAAACAGATAAGCTTATGACTAATCCTAGCTAGTTATTAGAAAAAGATAAACAAACTCAAATAGAAAAAGAATTAACTCTGTGTTGAGGACTGCTTTATTAAAGGCTGTGATGTTTTACCCCATTCCTCAGGAGGACTCTTCACTTCCATTAGAAGTGCAACCACTTCCTTCATCGTCGGCCTCTCCCCGGGCGATGGATTTACACAAAACATAGCTATTCCAAGAGTTTGGAGCATTTCTTGTACTTTTTGATCAGGTAGACCTTGAAGCTTTTGGTCAAGTATAGTTATAGCTGGTTCAAAGCTCCCCATCTTCTTCTTTACCCACTCAACAATGTGCGATCCATCGCCAATTTGAGTCTCTATTGCGCTCCGTCCACTCAGTAATTCCAGCAATACAACCCCATAGCTGTAGACATCACTCTTCTCGGTGATATTCACTGTATAAGCATATTCTACAGAACACAATAAGACAATGTTTAGATGACAAATTATCGTCGTAACTGTTAAGCTAACAGGGACAGAACTGAAATGTTTATGTAGGAAATATATAATAATGTAAGAATGTAATAACAAGGATACTTGCCTGGTGCTATGTACCCATAAGATCCTGCCACTCTTGACATAGCTTGATGGTAATTCGGGGAATTCATCAACTTCGCGAGTCCAAAATCTGCCAAATAGGCCTCAAACTTGGTATCCAGGAGGATGTTATTGCATTTGACATCTCTATGAAGAATAGCTGGCACACAATCATGATGAAGATATGATAGACCTTGAGCTGACCCGACAGCAATTTTATACCTTGTCTCCCATTCTAGGTTCCTGTTATTCGACAAAAGCTGTTGGAGGTTTCCATTCGAGAAATAGTTGTAAAGAAGAAGCTTAACACTCTTATTCGAACAGTATCCGATAAGCTTAACAATATTGCGATGCCTAATATGCCCAAGAATTTGGATTTCTGCTGCAAAAGAATCCACTGGTTCTACTTCATCCTTCTTTGTCTTCCACAGCTTCTTGACAGCTATCAATTCACCATTTGGCATCTCGGCTCTATAGACAACCCCCGAGCAGCCTTTCCCAATAATGTTTTCATCTTTCAAGCAATCCAAGATGTTATCAATAGAGAAGTTGAGCTTCTGGAAGGGGATGAAAGTCCATGGATATGAGAAATCCTCTCTCACTACCATGGATGCTGAGAAACTAGAGGACCTAAACATGAATCCGTGATTACGTGTAACAAAAATCCAGATCCCCAGTACCCCCATGGTGACAGAAATCAGAACTACAAAAACCAACAAAACAGTTTTTGCATACTTGACCTTGTTCCTCCTAGACAGATGTGACGAACAAGTTAAACCATCAACTGACTGGCAAAGGTTCGCATTTTCAAGAAACGAGTTCTTGGTTAAGGTTCTGAAAAACGGTGAGACAGGTATAGGACCGGAGAAATTATTACACGACACATTCAGAGAAGTGAGACTACTGAGCAAACTTAGAATCACAATCTTTCCGTGCAGCATATTATTCGAAAGATCAAGTGATTGCAACTGCGTCAAACTAGATAGCGCCTCAGGAAGTTCACCAGTGAACTGATTTGAACTCAGGTCTAAAGTAATTGTCAAGCTTGATACATAACCAATCTCTGGTGGGATTTCACCCGAAAGACTATTAGAGCTTATATCAAGCAAAGTAAGCTTCTGCAAGTTCCTGAAGGACTTGGGAAGTAAACCAGTAAGCATATTATTATTAAGAATCAGCTTATTCAAGTAACTAAGGTTCCCAAAACTCGATGGAATCTCACCCGTGAAACTATTTCTGCTAAGATCAAGCTGCTCCAAATTGACAAGATTCCCCAACTCTGACGGTATTTCGCCAGTGAGGTAATTATTGTGAACATCCAGAAGCTCCAGAACAGATATGTTAGCAATCTCATAAGGCAACCCCCCCGAGAAGTGGTTCATATACAAGTCGAGAAACACTAGATTCTGCAGCTCCCCTATCTCCTTCGGAATAAGTCCTGACAGCTGATTCTCACCAAGCCTTAATCTCACTAAAGATTGGCACTTAGCCACGCTCCGCGGTAATCCTCCGATAAGTGCATTTCCAAGAAGTAACAATTTGCTCAGCTTCCTCAAGTTGAAAATTTCTTCTGGAATGGTTCCAGTAAGCTTGTTTTTCGATAGATCAAGTGCATAAAGCTCAGTACAATTGCCAAAGGTATGTGGAATTGTACCCGAAACTGAATTACCCCACAAGAAGAAACTCTGCAAATTCTTCAACTTCCCAACCTCCAAGGGAATGGAACCTGATAATTTATTCTTATCAAGTTGCAAAGCTGTCAAACTGCTGCAATTACTCAGTTCCCACGGAATCGAACCAGTAAACGCATTGTCCGACAAGTGAAGCTGTTCAAGAACATTTAGCTTCCCCAAATCACCAGGAATATTACCAGATAGTTCATTTGCAGACACATCAAAAACTACAAGTGAAGAACAATTTGATATCTCAGCTGGAATAGGCCCTGTGAGCATATTCCCCCAAACAAGCATACTTGTAAGCTTTTGCAGCCTACCCAACTGAGGAGGCACTGAACCAGTAAGCTTATTCATATGCAAATACAAATTTGTAAGCTCTAAACAAGAACCAAGCTCTGGTGGTATCGAACCCGAAACATCAGTATCATAAATTGCAAGAGTTTGGAGATTTACCAAATTACCAAATGTAGCTGGAATCTCCCCATATAGCATTGTAACAGCAACACCAAACATGGTGAGATTCGTAAGCGATCCTAACTGAGGCGGTATTACACCACTCAAATATGGATTCCCTCCTAATCTAAACTGCTGGAGGGAGACTAAAGAACCAAACTGTGAAGGTATGGAGCCATTAACAAGATTATCTTGAAGACAGAGGATTTGGAGTGAAGTAAGATTAGCAAGCTGAGGTGGGATTCTTCCGGTTAACCTGTTTGAGTTCAAGAAAAGGTACTCAAGTGAACTAAGTTGTCCAAGCTCCATAGGAATATCCCCAAACAGAGAGTTTGAAGACAAATCAAGAAGACTCAATTCCGTGAAGGAACCGAATGAAGAAGGAATGATTCCAGAGATATTCGTCGAAGAAAGATTCAGAAGCTGCAAAGATGAGAGTGAAGAGAGCTCAGTTGGCAAGTAGGAAAGATTAAGGAATGTGTTCGCCAACGAAAGCGAAATAACCCTTTTCTCTGGGGAGCAAGTGATGCCTTGCCAAGAGCATGGGGTTGAGCTTGAAGGGTCCCAAGAAGGTAAAACAGAGGAAGCAGACTTAGATGGAAGTAAAGAAAGCAAAGCTTCTCCATCTGAGGAAAGAGAGGTAACTAGGACTACTTTTAAACATACCCATACCAAGAAAACAAACAAATATGATGTTTGAGAAGCAAGAACAGTTGGGGTTCTCGCCATTCGAGCGTGTTTACAGTGGTGGAAGTAAGGGGGGGGCGAGCGAACGTTCAGAAATCGTCGTTTTACAGTGAAAGGTTTACAAATGGGGGATTGAAAGTCTTCAGTCTTGTGTTGAGGAGACAATGCATGTGGAAGGGTTAATGTGGATGTGGGTATGCTTGAAACTCACACAAAATGGTGTTGAATATCCATGCATGAAAAGAGGAAAAAAAAAGGTTTATACTCTCTCATTTCTTCAAGACTCAAGAGTAGTATCTTCTACTACCCTCCCTTAAAGTTGATAAAAATCCTCTGTAACCTATTTAACCTCTAGCTTCTTCCTTTAAGCTCCATCGACTGCGGCCGTGGTAGACTTGTAGTAACTCCGGCGGCGTTGGTGGTGGATTGAAAACTTTGGTGGTGAGGGTAGTGGTGGTGTAGATTTTGTTGGCAAGTTTGTTGTGAAGTTTATTAACATGCAGTTTCCAAGAGTTCAAAGGCCAAGGCTATATCAGATTAAGATATACATAATTTTAAATTTTAAATTGATAAGTATATTTTATTTTATTACAATGAATAGAGAGCCAATGAATAAAGAATTGATTATCACACTGCTCCAAATTTGAGGTCCTTGTAGGGATGCTGGGGTGGATATTATGGTCTCTTTGTTGCTTTTGAAAAATATTTTCTCCCCTAATTTCCTCCTCCATTTTTCTTTACTTTAAAGTAAGGGTATTTATTTCTCCATCTCAAGCATAAGATTTGTTTTATGGGGTAGAAATGTAGGAGTATATTTAGGATAGTATTAAAAGTAATTAAGAGTTAATTGCACAAATGCATGATCAATTAGGGATAGAATCAGTAGGGGATAGGGCTTTAGATTTTTGAGAATCACAAATGTAATATATAAATTTTATATTATTTGTTGTCATCTCTTTATTTTTAGTTTTCACTTTTTAAATTGTGCATTCTCTATTGAAGTTTTAGATTTTGTTCCTTTCAAATTTTATCTTGGTTTCGCCACAATCGATCATACATGTTTCATAACATTCATCATTCAATCACTCATGTTTCATTTTGACTTTTTTTATCAGTCATGTTTCAATATCATGTTTTAGTTGATTTTTGGTTCAATTTTCCGTTAAGTTGGTATTATTAATGGCATGTGTGTGAATAATTAAGAGGGTAAAATAGTCCTCCAATATAAACTCGAATAACATAATTCTTCATTTTAGTCTTGCAATATGATTAAGTTTACGTTGCCGAACTATTTGACCCTTTATAATTATGCATGTGACATGCACATTTCATTTATAATACCAACTTAACTGAAGACTTAACCTCAAAACCAATTCAGACATGGCATTGAAACATGAGTGAAAAAATGTCAAAATGCAATATAAATTATCCAATAGTGAATGTTATAAAACATATATGATCGATTGTGTCATTAGCTTTAAAAGTAAATACTATGTATTAATATCACGTTATTCATATACTCCATATTACTCTATTTATAGAGCTCCGTTTGAAGCTTAAGTAATTATTTAAGAATAAAGGGGGCCGCTTAAGTAATTATTTAACAATTAATTAACTATATTGTTTCAATTGATTGTCGTTCGATATTTTTAATGTACCGATGAAGTAAACATGCGAGTCAAAATAAACATCCCCGGCAGAATTTCAGGTAGTTTGATGAAAGCAGAATCCAGCAAAATGGAAACCGAATAGCAGCAAGATTTTTAGAGTCCAGGGAGATTTATTTATATAAGCTTAAAAATGTAGCTGGCCAAAAAACGCATAGGGAAAGGAGAGTTTATTTATGTTAATAGAGTGAGGCAACTTAGGAGATTGTGAAAAGATGAAAAAGGAGGAATTGGATTTTATTTAAGCAACCCAATTCAATGTCTTTTTGCAACTACGTGCTTCTTGCTTAAACCACGTCTAATAAACAATTTTTATGGTTTATAATATCCGACCCAATTTTTATGTAGAAGATCATAATTTCAAGTTTTGTTAAACGTAATTATTTTATATTTTATTTTAATTTTTTATTAGTTAATAATTTTTATATTCATTACTTGTAATACTATTATATTTATACTTTTATCTCTAATTTACGAAGAAAAAAAAATAATTACTACAAAATAAGTCACAGTTTCCTTCTAACTTCCCTAAAATCAAATTTGTTGTCAACCATTTGCACCATCCCATCAAATTGTCTATAAATTTTTTCTAAAAATCAAACTCCTTCTAATTCGTAACATTTTATTAAATGTTATAATTGCACTTTTTACTTTTACATGAAATTCCCTATTTTACACTCCCTATCATTGAAACACTTAATAAGACTCCCTCTATTTCTAAGTGATTGACAAATTTTGACTTTTGTTGGTTAAAGTTTACGAAATTTAACTATGCATTAAAAGATAAGAAATAATATAGTCTTATGGAATCCTGCTATATTTGTCTCAATATATTTTTTTGAAATATCAACTTTTTATAATTTTTTTACATGTAGAATAAGAGATATTTATATTTTAAATCATGTTTTGTTAACAACAAAAAGGTAAAATGTGGCAATGATTTAGGAATGGAGAGAGTAACACATTTTATAATAAATAAAATTTAACAGATTTAGAGAAGGAGGATAGTGAGAGAGAACCAAAATAGTGTTTGTTGAGTGTCCAAAAATAAGCTTGACCTTTTCACAATTTTCACCTTTTTAACTATCTCCATCCTAAATTTAGAGATAAGTTCAGAGTTTGAGAATTTTCATGCAAGTGCTTAATAATTACTCCATATACTACTATTTCCTCTTTTTTGAACTAGTTATGGTAACATAATAATTAAGTGGCGTGGTTATTTTATTTTATATCCTCATTTATAAGAAAAAAATGACTTGTATACATCTAATATTTAGAATATAATAATATAACAAAGAAACATAATATAAAAGTACATAGTTGATGACAACTAACACGAAAATTTTACTAAGACGATAAAAAAAAACGGAGTGAGTAAAAGTTAATTAAGTTAAAGTGAAGGTAATAATTCTCTCAAGTAAAATATATTTGAAGAACGATTTTCAATGTTTCGAACAGATTTAAAATGAAACCTGATATACTAATTATTGGTATAAGTTTGTTTACATTATTAGTGTATCCTTGATTTAAATTTTAAAGATATGTTTGATTTTACAAAATTTCCTGGACACTTGATGCTCTTAGAGGTTAAAATAAGGGCGAGTAGTTTGAGGAATATTTAATTAATTGGGGAATCTATTTATTAGTTACAAAAAGTTGGAAAATTAAAGTATAAATGCATAATTAATTGTGATGCTATGGTAAAATCTGAGTAACATCAGATTATTTCATTACCGAGGAGAAGTAGTGGGTGAGTTTTGGGAGTAGGGTCAAATGTAAATTTGTATTATAGGACACAATAAACAACTAGGGTTTATAAATTAGGTTTTGTTTTCATTTCATTGCTAAACCCCACGAGCCGTCTCACTCATTATTAGAAGCATGCCTAATTTCTCTTTTTGCTCCCTTATTTGATGGTGCACTTGAGAAGGTACCAAATACAAATTGAAGTTGTTTAGATAAAGTTGGAGGATATTTTGTAAAATTGATCTTTATACCACTTATAATAAAGGAAAATTGAGGAACGAAAGAAATGATTAAATAAGTATTAACATAAATTGAGGAATTGAGGCAATAATGGAATGTAGAGGATTAGGGTTGTGAGTGAACGTAAAAGGTTCAATTCGTCTCGGAAAAATTCAGCTCGTGGTTCGGTACGCATTGACAAATACCAAACCAAACTGTAAAGTCCAAGGGTTCGGCAAACCAAACCAAACGGTTCGATTTAGTTCGGCTCACATATTAGTACAAAGTTTTTCCTTGTTTATACTCTAAAGTATAGACTTGAAAGTTCGTAGTTAACTTAAATCATAAAAATCACTTCCACTTCAAATCTCTTCATTTCCTTCTCATTACTCTGAGTCATCTCCCTCTCACCTGCCCAAACGTTCAATCGCATCGAACATTTTTGCCAACCAAACCACACTTGTTCGCATAGTTAGCAAAGAGTTCGATCCTGTTTACACATTGTGGGCTGAGCCGAACGTAAGATTAGGTGTGGTTCGCACATTTAGGACTGCTCCGAAAGTAAGGTTCAACCCTGTGGATTGAACTCAAACTTAATTACGTATGATATAGTTTAATCCGTTTATGGCCCTATAATGGATGAAGCTCAAGGGGTTTGACAAGTTATAAGAGAAGAGTTTTATAAGTTGTTATTATGAATGTTTAAATATTGAGGTGACTAACATTTTGGACGATGGAACCAAAATAGGATGGTTTAAAGACATTAATGATCAATATTAACGGCTTGGTGTGTTAAATGATTGAAAATATGACATAATTCTCAAAATTTTGAATTATATGATTATCACATATATGTAAAATAAAATGTAATTGGCACATCTTATAGCTTAAGTCGTAATTGATATGAGTCGGTTTGAAACAAAAGTGATGCTGATTCCGAGAACTTTCTTAAGGAATGGAGAAGAGTTTATTTCTCTTGACTTATAAAGGTCTTTATGTGTTATAGTCTTTAGTTTTTTTGGATTGATTCCTTTTGATGGAGAAAGGAGTCTATTTGTAGGTAGAGAAATGACCTTCTTCAGCTCAAAATAATTGTCACATTAACCGTCCATCAAGGTTAATTAATATGTAACGGTTGTAACATTCGTAACTGATTTGCAACATAAACATCCTATTAAAGACCAACATTTTGAGTATATTATTAATATAATAATACTTAAATAATAATATTCTTACGTGGTGGACTATTTAAGTTTATGAAGAGGATGCAACAAACTACAGTATAACAAGAAGAGTAGGTGATAGTGTTTCATTTTTTCGAGGGACGCTTGTTGGATTCGAGGGCCCTACATTGATCGCGGCAATGCTAGTTGGGTCTCTAAGTGGATCTAGTGGTTCGAGCTGGAGTGTCGATGCGGGCCCCACGTATTAGTTTCCTGGCCTTCCAAATCCATCCGGGGGAGGGGGGGTTTACCGCCTCGAGAGCTTTTTCTTCTGGGCCTGCTTGGTTTTGCGTGGGCCCTTGCTTCTAGGGGTTTTTTTCGAAGGTCCCTATAGAGCCGAGGTCCCTTGTTTGCTCTGAGCCCTAGTTGAGACCCCTGGGTGATTTGTGTTATCACCTTGTTCCATGTTCCAAGGGTACCTAGACCACGACCAAAATCGATTATAGCCGGTCAAGCTAGTTTCATCCGAGAAGAAGGTATACATAGTAAGTAGAGTTTAGAAATTAGTTGTAAGTTCACATTACCCTCTGATGAACTAGTCTCTGGGTATCTATAGCAAAAGATTTACCTCCCCTCTATTTAGATATTGACTCGTGTAGGGCCATGATCTGTGCCCATTATTTAAAAGTTGATTTTCCAAAATAAAAAGGCGGGCTTGGATGGGCTTTGACCCTGAATGGTAATTTTTTCTAGTAAATATAGTGGACCTCACAAATGGCCCCATCACCAGGTCGTTTTGTTATATTATAATTTTGTTATGAGGTAATCGACATGGTTCGTCATTCATGTAAAAAATATCAATTTCAATCATTCTCTATTGATTTATAAATTATTAAAAAATAATACATTTTACAAATAAACTAGTTACACTTACAATCTAGCTTAAATATATATTCATCTAAAGAGGGGGCAAAAAAAGATGAAAAAGTTGAGAATTATAACATAAATGTATTAGTTAAGCAAAATTTCTATTTATCTATAAATTAAAAGTAACATATTTTTCAATTCAAAAAGTTATATTTATACTTTAGTATAAATATTTATTCATTTACTAAAGTAGAAAGACGAGCCAAAATTTAAAAATAAAAATAAGAAGAGGATAATTGAAAGTGGTTGAGGAAAAAGGAAATTCCGCCGACAATTGGGTTATATGTGAGGGGGAGTGTTAAGATGCATATCCCACATCGGAAGTCGATGTCTTCCCGGGTCAATATATAAGATATTGGGCTACTCCCTTTTTACCAAATGATTTTAGAGTGGAACTCCATAGACTCTTAACAATATGTTAAACCATATTTGATGAAATGGAGGATGCCGATGCATACTTATACTCAAATACGCTTTTAGTAATAAATTATTTTATTTACGAAAAAATTCCATATCTTCAGCCTTGCGTTAACAAGAGTGATGTATTTACTACTACGTAATGTGTTACTAGTAGTATTTATCATGAGCAGTAATAACTATTTTTAATTTTGTGTACCATAATAAAATTAATTAATTAATTCGGGGACGGCAAAATAATGAAATTAGTCCCACCTTTTTCAAGCCACCTATACCAATTATGAGTTCCATCTTATATTATTGATTTGTTGTATTTTATCGTTTTTAGGTTCTTGGAGCCCCGAACCTAACTAACCTAATATATTAGAGGAAAACATTATCAGCTGGACTTGGATTTTTCTACTTCAGTTGTATATAAAGTAATCTTACTTCTCAAGGACAAGAAAGTAAAGGGCACGGTATATAATTGGGTGAATGAAGTTCACATTTCGAACTTTATCTTAAATGTGTGTCGAACATTAACTTTTAATGTTTGGTAATTCGAATCGATCCTCAAATCGAATTTTCAAAATCGAATCGAGCTTTCGAGTTCATTTACGATCCGACATTTTATCATTAACTTTAACTAACACTCGAAGGAGTTGAAGGCATTAAAATATGATGGTGGATTTCATGGCTAAGCAAGCAAAATTGATTAACAATAACTTCTAATGATGCACATGCGACCAAAACGTTCAAATTCGTGCTATTATTTCATTAGAGAATATATGTGCTCCTTATGTTAGACATTGACTTTTGTATATTCTGATTTATATTTTTTATTTTATTTTAAGTTTGGTTGATTTTGGAGATCGATCTCCCAGCCAATTGCTTTTTTGATAAACATGCATAATGGTTAGATTAGGAATGGTTCTGCCCCTTAAGGAACATAATAACTCATAAATGTGTTTTTAGTCCGAGTATGGTGGTGCATTCGCTATCATTAAGACTTTAGAAGTTACCATAATACTTGGTACACTAATCAAACTCAGTTATCGTTCACCAACACACACTATGATAGCTCCCTATTCTAATCATATAACCCTAATATGCATATAAGTAGAAATTATACGTCTCTTGCAAAGTTCAAACTTTGACATAACAACTACGACACAACATGCATTATCACCCTCGTCCGTCGACTAATAAAACACCCAATAAGCGTAGTATTCTCAACTCCCAACTCCTACACCATCCAATTATACAATTGGGCCCATACATAGGGAGTAGGATAGAAGTCTTACAGGTGGAGCTTATTTTCGTTATTGGAAAAGAGCTCAAGTCCCTTTCGATATCTCTACCACTTTCAACAACAAACACACCTTTATTTAACTCACTTCATTCGCTTTGTTTTCTATTCAGATTTATTATTCTCTCCTCCAATTTTCAAAATTCAGTTTAATTTACAACATTTATCTTATGTCCATTCATCATGCGACACCATTCTGCCCCTCATCGACAACAATCTCAGGTACCCGTCCCGAATACATCGAGTGTAACATAAAGTATCACACTATTTACGAATGCTTATGTATATAATCCAGTCCCGAATATATTGTCCAATTCTGAGATATTACTTAAGAATAAATGCATATACAATTGTCGTATGATAAAGGAGTATCCACTTAGACTAATCATAAGCTTTCTTTATTCAATCAGTTGTTGTAATCAATTTTTTCCAAAATAAGATTTTAGCAACTGATTAAGTATTTCTGAGAAATTGAAAAATGTGTATATACTCTCAACACATAACATTTAGCACACTATAATTTGACAATTACATTAAATTTAATATTGTAATTAGAAGTCACGAAATGTTGTGGAAGTGCATAAATTTCCATTTTGTCTGGTGGAGAAGTTTTGAATTATTTTTTGGATGAACATTTTAATTCTTATTAATTATTATAAGATAATTTTCAGATATGGTGCATAATGTTTTGTGAATAATACCCCCTTCATTTTTGACAGATAGTACATTTTACCTTTTAAATGATCGAATTAATAAAAATTGTCGTTATTGACTTACGTAAATTTGATTTGAATCGAAATCATAATGTTAATAGTAAAGGACCGTGAAAGCGCTATATTTCGACATAAAAATGTTAAACGTCATATTAGGAATATTTGTGAGGTTTAAGTTGGAAAGGTCTACCACATGAAATTATGAAGTGGACGATCTCTTAGTGATGGAGGAGTATAATTTTAGTGTATTACCTATTAATATGATAATTTTGATTTAAGTCGAAGTTGTTTGTGTTAATTTAGTCTACTATCTTTGCTGAGTTTGATAATTGAAAAATGAAAGCGGATAATGTTTTTGGCGGATTGAGTATATAGATGCCTGTATGTGTGTATTTCTATGTAAGTTGTTTGTCCGGCTAAGATGATGTAAAAAGAATTGCAGACGAGTTGCACTGAAATACTGTGTTTCGGTTGCACGTGCATGCAGAATTTCTGGCGGCGTGTGGTGGTTCGAAAGTTGTTCAATATTAGCGACAAGGGCTCTGACTTCAGTGCTGATACTGATTCCGATTCTGGCTCCGACTCTGATCAAGGTTCTTTCAAGATGAACAAATCTAATAATGTGTGTGTATATATATTGAGTTTTCTGGTTATTTGCTAATCTCTGATATATTTACCTAATGCAGAGATCAACATTGTGCCTAAAGAATCGCGGTTGAAGAAAGTCTATGAAGATCCACTGGATGAAATTCCTTCTTATAGTAAGTGATTTTAACTCCCACACTAAATGAAATCAATCACAAAACTCAACAAAGTAGAAAAACCGTCAGAGGAGAAAAGTTGTCAGGAAGTTGTCTTGTATATGTCTCAGAGTATTGCCTCGCTTAGTCCAGCTGAGGTGTACTATTAGCTAATACCATTCCTGTTTGAGAATCTTAAAATATAACTTGCGTGTTCTACTGGTTCCTACACATCATTAATCATCATTATCATAGAATTGTTGTTGTTAAAGCATGGAGAATTTGTCTGGAAATCAATAGTTGTTTGATGAAGAGGTCTACTGGTTGTTACTCCTTCATTTTTTTCATGTTGGAGGTTACTTAATACTGCATGGGTGGTTATCTTATTAGTTTAATATTTAGAGTGTTTGAATTAAATTTTTGGAAAAGTGACACTGCATAATTATCAATATGATATATAACAATCAATATGAATGATTACAAACTGCCAATTATACGAGGATTTATTTTAGAAGTGCCAACCGAAGGCCCACAGTAGTCTACTCCATTTTCTCACCAAAGTAAGCTCTATCATCTTTACGGTCACCATCAACTACAGTCCATAAAGTCCACAAAGTGGGACTTCAAATCAGCGAACCGCCTAAATTCGTACTCAAACCAATGTCCCCTCATCAAGAGAGGCTTTGAAGTAACATGGCGTAGTATTAGTCGTCAAGCCATTGGTATCTGTGGATTCTTATGAATGCTATAATGATTTGCTGATTAGCTTTACAGTGCATTTCCGCATTAAGGAAACAGAGTTATGTTCTGTTCTCAGAATTGAATCACCACCTTTTACCACTTTTAGACTTATGGTATTTCTTTGAACAATACAAATAAAGGAATTCTAGTGTGTTTCTTTTGGAAAGGTCTTATGCTGGGTAGTTGAGTAATTTATACTTCGAATAGGGGCTCGTCCGAGGATGAGGAGGCGAAACTCGGAAACTGTAAGGGCTCAATACATTAATGCAAAAGAACTAAGGTATGTGTCAGACCAACTCAAATATGTTACTGATCTATGTAACTGCCTTGTTTGTTTGTATGTATTGTTAGCTTATGAAATCTATCTATCTCAATGACAGAACCTGAAACCCTTTGTATCCCCAGGGTGTGCACTGCCACATGGAACGTTGCAGGGAAATTCCCTCCCGATGATCTAGACATTGATGGTTGGTTAGATATTGAGAAGCCTGCAGACGTCTATGTGATTGGGTAAGTTGTATATATATATATATATATATATATATATATATATATTCAAATACCTTGCTTGGCTCATTTTCTCGGCATTTGAGTAAAAGTTTATCTCTTGTCTAATCTTGTTTCACAGTACCTCGTACGAACGTCAACCTTCAATAAAATTCTCAACTACGACGTCATCAAACATTATGTGACATAGTGCTATTGAACTCATTCATAATAAATTTAAGCGTAGCCTTTTGCCTTTGAGATTTTATAGTTACATACATTCGTAATATATATGTGACAGATAAAAAGTTCCTTAATCTACCTTTGCAGCCTTCAGGAGATTATACCACTAAGTGCTGGAAACATTTTTGGTTCAGAAGATAACCGTCCAGTTTCAAAGTGGGAAAATATTATTCGTGAAACTCTCAACAAAGTACCACCTGTCAACAAATATAAATGCTACAGTGATCCACCTTCCCCATCAAGGTTCAAACTATTGGAAGATGCCCCTGATATTGAAGATGAGATTTTACTAGAGTCAGATAGTGAAGATGAGAATGAAATCAGTCCAACAAATAATAGTGACGAGCCAAAAATAATTGAAGGCCTTGGTTTTGAGTTGGGCACAAGAGAAATAGATGAATCTTTGTTGCCTATCAATAAAAAAACAACAATTTTAAAGGTGATGCAGAGGCAGTTTTCATCTCCAGAAAGGCTGGAAAGACTAAATTACTCGAGCGCTGGTAAGTGCATGGAAGAGGAGGAAGAGTCTTGTGCCATGTTCAACCATAAATTACTTAGAACTCTTAGTGGCACAGATAGAATTGGCTTAAGCTGGCCAGAACGTCCATTAGATCTTTTGGCACAACGTAAGCTCCAGAGGCCTAGTTCCTTTAAATCAGTCAAATCATTCAAAGCATACAGTTCTTTGAGGTCATGCATGGATGATGAAGATAGAGCCAATTCCAATGCAACGTTACTTGGAGACCTCGACCTTGATTCAGTGATAAACAGGAGAAGAAAGTCACCCTATGTGAGGATAGTAAGCAAGCAGATGGTTGGAATTTTCCTAACAATTTGGGTTCGTCGGGGCTTGCGAAAGCATATAGAAAACTTGAATGTCTCCACTGTCGGTGTTGGTGCTATGGGCTACATTGGCAACAAGGTTCGACTCTCGATCTCATAGTTTCTTACAAAAAAAAGCCATAGTCCGTCCTGTTAGCAGTTTCCTGGTGTAATATCTCACATTTTTAGAAGAAAAAACATCTAATTTATTGTTTTATATTCAGGGTTTCCATGTCCTATGGAGTCAAATATTTTATGTTCTCCAGCTCTTGGATATAATGAAATAAAACGAAAATGGTTCATTGCACTACCTTACGCTTCAATCCAAAATAATTGTCTTTCTAGGATTTTCACACAAAATAAGAAAAAGCATTAATACCTCCACATATTTATCTTTATACCCTCATATGATTGCTTTAATGCTCCATTGAAGAGAGCATATGACTCTTGGGCATATGGTATGTAATAAACATGTACATTGAGTAATAATTACATGTTTGAGTTTTTATGCAAATGAGGGGTATAAAGGTTAAAAAAAAGTAACTGTGCTTTGATTTAATATAAAACGGCAATTATATTGGATTTTGTTAAAATGCATAGAAAGACAATTATCTTGGATTGGAGGTAGTAGTATATAGTGTTTGCACTCCACTCTCGCTCTCGCGTTTTAATCAGAAACACCCTCCCTGATATCACAATAATATTGACATTGATGTTGTTTAATATTCAGGCTGTAATACTTATGGGAAAGGCAATATCGCAATAGGGTTGTTACTACTTTGTATACATATGTTGGTCAGTTTTGGAATACACATTCATCAAAGAAACTAAAATTCAAATATTATAGCTAAACTTGACGTCTGAAAAATCAGCAGTAGGTATATGAAGCTCAATATATTCATTTCTCTAGCTTAGTATAGGAATTGGTGTTATATATAATTCATACTGTATAAACTTAGTTAGTGTTCCCTTGACTGTTTTGTCAAATTCTCCCCAGCATCATACTTATTCTTGACGTTTACGAGCTTTTTTGCATTAGATTTACTTGCATAATCACGTTTTACATCACAAATATGCTATTAACATATGAATATGGTTATTGTCAGAGTTTACTGTGACAAGGACCCAAATTTAAACATCTTTAGTGATATCATAGCAACTAGTAACTTCCTGTGCTATCTGCTTCAATTTAGAAACTCTATATTGTTTGAATATGATCTGAGCAATATCAAAAAGAAAGGAACAACCTGACAGCCTTACTTCTTAGATTAAGAGAAGTTGATGGGTACAAAAATAGATGGGGATTTACCCATAGTCATGAACAGAGACCAATAGTGATAAAACAGACTGGATGTC
This sequence comes from Echium plantagineum, assembly GCA_003412495.2. Taxonomy (NCBI): domain Eukaryota; kingdom Viridiplantae; phylum Streptophyta; class Magnoliopsida; order Boraginales; family Boraginaceae; genus Echium; species Echium plantagineum. The sequence goes on along the minus strand of CM016562.1, from coordinate 28,127,935 downwards.
TCTACACAGTGCTTGTAACATACTGACATTTGTAGCAAGCTCTACAGGCACTATTTGTGCAGATAGCTCTGTGGCTTTTGGACTTTTATACCTAGAGTACACCTCTTTTTGTCCTCTTTTTCCCATTACTGAAAAATGTGACCCAGTTAAGAATATAGCTCGTAGATGTTACAAGGGAAGAGATATTATTAGGGTTAGTCGGACATTAACTTCCGGAAGAAAGAGATTATATGGTTTAAGCTTCACGATATAGAATATATTTCTATTTTATGAATTGGAGTGCATAATTTTTTCGTCAGTCGTTTACTCCCTTCGTTTTTTTAGTTGTCATCCGAGCAACTTTCATATCAATTAAGAATCATTGAAGAATGAATGACATTTTACATATATATCCCTAATCAATGAATAACGCAACATTCAATGAAGGTATTGGTATTAGCAGATATCATACATTCATCATTAAATAGGAAAAGACAATCAAATATTGCATTGGATTCCAAAGAGAGTATTTTAAAACAATTTTTTTTTTGCTAGGATGACAAACTTAAAAAAACAGAGGGAGTACTAAATTTGACATCTAATGAATGATCATGCTTCGTTATCTTATTCTATAACTTAAATTTTGAACGTATTTTAATGTGCTCTACGAGTGATTTTAGCTACCGTCTCATTGCTTGCTTCGTTGTTATAACACTGAGAACCTGTTATGCTACCCTTCGCTATCCATTATTCAAAACTATGGGAGTACCTGTTATCTAAGTTTTGAGATATTATACAATTTTCTTTTCTACTCCTTTTTAAGTCATTTTACTTTGCTTTCACTGTTCAGGGATCAATTTCGGTTCGCATGTCCATCTATCAGACTCTTTTCTGTTTCATTTGTACTCATCTAACATCAGGAGAGAAAGATGCTGATTTTGCCAAAAGAAATGCTGACGTGCATGAAATACATCGGAGGACACACTTCAATTCCCCTGAGATTGAACTTCCTACAAGCATCTATGACCATGAGTAAGTGCAGTGGCTTTCTTCAAACTGTTCACTACATTAGTCTGTTTTTCTTACATAACTGCAGTTCCTTTCTTCAAACTATTCACTTCATGGGTCTGTTTTGTCTTACCCTTTAAATACCACTTTCTGTTTTTGACAACTAACTACGTCTATCTTACACTTCCTTTATGAGTCTCCTATGAACTTTTCAACATCATTATTCTGTTTCTTTTCATTATGTTTTCTGGAAGATCTGGTCCTCCAGTTTTGGTTAATTTTGAGCAATTCAGTAATCTGGCAAATGTCGTTCATGCAGGAGGATAATATGGTTAGGTGATCTAAATTATCGTCTTAACTTATCTTATGAGGAAACAAGGGAATTAATCTCCAAAAAGGACTGGGAGAAGTTAGTTGAAAACGATCAGGTATATTTGCTCTTTTTTACTTGTTTCGTTAGTTCATTAAGAACTTTGATCTTCTTCGAGAACAAGTTTGGTTAAAAAGTGTGCAGCACTTTTTTCATTTGCTTTTCGTCTTCATTTGGAAATTCACAATGCTCCTCTTGTAAGAAGAAGTTACTACAGTGAACATTGAATTTCCACAAAGATCGCACATTGTGTGTTTGTGGATTAGGGCTAAGAATAACCAAAATCTTGGTGCATTAATCATCATCAGTAAATATGCTAATCCTGTCACACGGTCCATGCAATAATGGTTATCTCAAATTTTGTTTGTGTTCATTTGAAATCTAAATGAGTGATCCTTTTCTTGATAGCTTATTAAAGAGCTAAAGAAAGGTCGTGTGTTTGATGGCTGGTCTGAAGGAAAGTTGAACTTTGCACCAACTTACAAATATGAAGCTAATTCAGATACCTACATACCAGCAGAACCAAAAGCCGCAAGGCGTACGCCGGCATGGTAGGGGGATACATATCAATTTTTTCCCTTTTTAAAAGCTTTCAAGTTGGTTTCAGCAACAAGTGTCTCTTCTCGGTGTAGATGTGCACCCACATCATATTAATAAACCTATCTCACTTGAAACTTTCCTCGACCATAAATTTTTCAGTAAATTTAATCTTGCTAGTTACAAGCACAACAGCCAACTTACCTCAAGTAATGTTCTGTACAGTTAGTGATTGGAGCTGGACTAATTTGAACATAAAATATTGAAAGAACTAGCACAGGATAAGCTGGGTACTACCAAATATGAATCAACTTGTGCTTCTACGTGGAGTCGTGGACATCTACGAGAAAGGAAGTTCGTTAACTTAAATAGTTTAAAGCGCCAACTATTAATATAGTCTGTGATCTTGTAGTTAGCTTGGTTGAGAAGGATTATTAAGGAACTCTACCATTGAAGTTATATTATAGGGCATGTGCTGGAAGTATATGTGTTCTCTCTTTAAGGAACCAACTATTTACTCACTAGGTTACTTCTGCTCTTTCGTGCTCGTCACTTCTTTTATCCGTTTGTTATTTATCTCTTAAAAGCTAACTTATATTCTTACTAGATTACTTCGTAAGTTTTGTAATCTCTAATTGTATCATTTTGGGATGCATTATCAGGTGTGACCGCATCCTTTCTTATGGAAAAGGAATGAAACTTCTTCACTACAGAAGAACGGAACTGACTTTTTCTGATCATCGACCTGTAACCGCCACTTATATGGTTGAAGTTGAAGTATTTTCTCCAAAGAAGTTACAACGTGCCCTCGTTTTCACAGATGCCGAAATTGAAGATGAGCACCTTATATCAGATTCTGGGGAGTGGAATGAGCCAATTAAGACCGATGAGGTAAGCCTCGTGAAATTTTATGTCTCAGATGGAATATTTACTAGTCGGCTCTTCTTATCATGGTGAATGTTTTCTTGTCACGAAGTGACACTTGAGATCTTGAATTTAGATTTTGATGCAGGAAGTTGAAAGACTTACTCAACGCAAAAAGATGGTAGAATCGAACCCAAAGACGACGACGTACATGAGTTACAAATTTTCATCATGAACTACACCATCGATACTTTTCAATTTTCATTGTTCATTGCTCATCAATAAATACTTGTATAGAATCGAACCCGAAGACGACGTTTATACATTTGTTTCCTCAATTTTCGCACGAGAGAGATGAATGGCAATGCTAGCAAGCATTCTGTTTCCTTCAAATATAGCCATATAGGAGTATGTATTAGCCTAAAGTGTGTTTGACTTCACGAAATTGGAATTCCAATTCTATGTAATTCCAAAACTGTGCTATTTCACGAATTGTTTTCCAATTTTAATAGTATAAAAAATCATCTGTCATTCACTTGCTATTTTTAGTGCTAAATTAGTAATTATGTCATATACACACTAATATATATATATATATATATATATATATATATTTGGATTAAAATAAAAAAAATATTAGATAAAAAGTCATGCAAAATCTTCGGGTATATCTACTCTATATTTAATTGGGAAGGGGTAATTAGCATGTTCTCCAAAATTGTAGGAGGGAGATTTAATTGAGTTATTTAATTTTTACAAATATTTTGTACAGAAACTACCCACTAATATCATTAAATATATTTAATTTTATTAAGTATATTAAGTAGTGGGAGAATTCTTTTTAAAAAAATTCTTTTTTTTAATAAAATAGTGGGTATATATAAATTATTAATTAAATAATTAAAAAATGAGAGATTGACATATAGCTTTTTGAGTCCTATACATTATGTATAGTACTAATTGCAAAATACTTTTTAATTATGAGAATTAGATAATCAGAGTCAAATAATAATAATAATAATAATAATAATAATAATAATATTAAAAATAAATTCAACTTTAAAAGTTACAAAAATAATATAGTATTTATGAGATACATTGAATGATAGTTCTAACTTAAAAAATATAAATATTATTATATGAACAATAAAGTTTTTATTATAACATATATTTTTGAAATATTTTATGATAGCAGTGCATATTAAACACCTCAATTGATCTAATATGTTAATATTTTCGTTCAATGTTTATAAATAGATATGTTCGATTGATTATCTCATTGTAAGAAGTAAAGTTTGAAGTTAGTTTAGACTTATTTGTATAGTTTAAGTTAAGTATATTTTTTATGATTAGTTGAACTATGAAATAAAAAACTATATATATAACTAAAAAGAATAGTTAAAATATTTCAAACAATAAAATTTTGTAAGAAAATTAAAACTTTGACCCTACTTATATCCCAAATACATATGTTAAATAATATATAAATAAATTTTACTTTTATTTACTTTATATTCACGTGCGAAGCACGTAATATAGTACTAGTAATGCCTAAGGCCCTAAAAGCCACATGACAATCTCTCATTTTTTTTCTAATTAATAATTTATATATAAAAAAATCACTACCCACTCATACGGGGAATGCCCCTTGCACTTGTAATTTTGTTCTTTTCACTTGATTTTATTATTTTTGAACACTATAATAAATTTATCATACAAAATTTTTAAAAGTAAAATTAATTACTTGTTAAATAAATATCATTTCATTTTAATTAGTATATAAAAACACAAGTAAGCAAGTAACAATTGTGGATTTGTCATGTCCAAAAAAAGTAATATACAACTAATACAACACATATATCCCGAGGATTAATTTACTTAAATCAATCCACAATTGTAGTAGCAAAAATAGATAAAGAATCAATTGTACTTACATTAGTGTGCACGCGTGTAAGATATTATTATTACTCTAATTAATAAGGATAAAACATAGAATCGCTAGGATCTAATTCTTTAAAACAGTTGCCTTTTATATAGTCAATCATGCATTTATGTTTTAAAATTTATGAGATTTTTTTAGATTCCAATTTTTTTGCATTTGTATTACAAAGTTGTTCATCTCTATATAATAAACTGTAGTTATACTCATATTCATCAAACATTTATCATATTCTCTTACAAACAATTTTATTCAATTACAACATCAACAAGCTATTAGCCTTCATCATGACTTCAATGTTCGATAAAAATAATGAAAAAAGTAATGAAGATCGAGTGAACAAAGCAGATTACCCCGGATCCTTCATGGTAATAATATTAATAATAAAATATGTATATGTTTTAATTTGCTTCTTATTTACTCCCTTTATCCCTGGATGATTGATACATTTTGACTTTTCATGGTCAATAAAACACGATTTAAAATATAAATTTCTCTTATTCTACATGCGAACAAATTATATAAAGTTGATATTTCAAAAATATATATTGAGACGAATCTAATAAGATCCCACATGACTATATTATTTCTTATCGTTTAATGACAATTCCTGATCAAGTTTTTTACAATTTGACCATGAAAAGTCAAAATGTACCAACCTTTTAGGGACAGACGGAGTATTTATTTTAGTAATGTTCCCTTTTTACATATGGATTGGGTTTTAATTAATCATTCCTGAAATTATTATTGCAGACTTGTGTTTTGAAGGTTAATGGAACTGGATGGGAAAAGATAGTGACCAAAGTCTTGGGTAACATGTGTGGTATGTTTATAGCCCTTATTTGTTCATTTTAAAATTTTTCTACTTTTCAATTTATTTTGGTTTTGGAACCTTTTAAAAGATCGATGTATATTATTACAATTTTAACCCATTTTATTAGGGTACCAAATTTTCTTTTGTAAAATATAATCAAATATATATTGTAGCATTCAACGGTATATACATATATACACTCTCGTCAAGACATCTTGTCCTAGTGGTAAGCATGTTGACACCTCTAGCAGAGGTCTCGGGTTCGAGCCCTCTTGCTAGCATGGAAATTAGTTAGAGATGGTTTCCCTCACTAGTTTGATGCTAGTCGACACTTTCCTTGAGTTTACGAATTGTAATGATATTTAATGATTGTAATCGATTATTCGTATTAATAAAATTAAAGGGTAATCCCCTTTTAAAAATATATATATATATATACACTCCCATTCGAATTTATTTTCGTGAAATTATTTAGGAAAGAGTTAAATCTCTCTACATGTGTTGTGTAAATCGAGAGACGTGTCTTTCAAGGGAGAGAACCAACATCGAGGGTGGACATATATTGATTCATCCCGGTTCGATCATTTAAACACTTTTTAAAAATTAAAAAGAATTACATATGTTTTAAAAAATAAATTAGATTAATATAATATTTAACATTTGTGTCTATATTGCTATATTTAAGTGTTTTGAACACCCATTTCAAAATTCGTGGTTAAAATACTTAGATCTGCCCTTAGACCAATATATGTTCTGATTGGTTTTATCTTTTCAATTGTAGGAGTGTATAATTTCAAATTGGTTGGAAATGGAAAGATTATTGTTTCTGGGAAAGTCGATCCACAAAAATTACTCAAAGTTATGGCAAAAGCAGGCAAGAAGGCAGAACTATTATGGTGGCAATTTGGAGAATGTACACAAAATCTGATTTTGCCTATTGACCAGCATTACCTAACCATGAATAATAGCTACCATAGTTATGAGTCTAGTGGTGGTTATTGTGGCGGATTTTACAACGGATATGGCGGAAACAACTATTACCAAGGCTCCGTCAGTCGTAGTATCCGCCCCGACGACCTCCTCTGCCCATGTCCTACTTCATCCCTCCACCAGAATAGTGAAAAGGAGGAGCCTATACAATGTTGCACGATTATGTGACAAAACAATGTTGCTATAATTTTGTATAGTATAAGAACCTTGGTTTGTGACAATTCGTTACTACTAATTTTCAATGTAGCTCAAAGGAGTGTCACAATTAAACAATTAAATTAATTTTCTACTTTTAATAATATAGTGTAATTAGAGTTAGTATGGTGACATGTCCATTTCTATTAGTATATGGAATGCATCTAATTGGATCGTGTTAGGAATTATTAGCTAGTTTTTTCATAGCTATATAATTCTTAAGAAGATCCTACTACTTAACCCAAGAACTCGTTTTTGTTATTCATGTTTTTGGATTGTTATGAGTACTTTTTAATTGGTTTAATGATTATATTTTAATGGCTTCTTATCATATTTAACTTGTGGTCTATACGATTTTTTCCGTTCATTTTGAAATGTCAGCTCTAGTTATTTGCATGTGGTCGAGAAAAATAAAAATTGCTCCATAGTTCCAAATGATATTAAAAATATAAAGTAAGATTATTTGAAACTTTTATTACTAATTTGTTGATAATTTTAGTAAAAAGGTAATAAAAAAAATTTAACTAAAAATGTTGAAATACAGTTCACTATGCTAAAATTACAAGTTTTTTGAATAAAAAATTATATTAGGACAACAAATAAAAATGAACTAGAAAAAATGTTTTATTATTGAGTAACAAATGTTCAGAGTCTATGAGGTTTTACTCTAAAACCAATTAACAATAGAAGAAGTATTGACACGAAATAATACCGACTTCTTGATATGGGATGGGAGGTGTATATTAACAACAAATCTTTTATTGTTTGATGTTAATAATTGAATACAATCTCACTATGAGATAAAGATGCGAAATAGATCCAAGTCATCCAAGTTGATTGCCGAATCTGCTTGATTTTCTGCACACCTTTCAACAAGGAGAGTTAATTAACATTAATGTTAGGGTATCTCCAACTATTGTTACTTTAAATCATTATCACATGTTCATTTTTGTGGTCAACAAAATACGATTTAAAACGTACATATTTCTTATTGCGAAAAACTTGTAAATTTAATATTTCAAAAATATATATTGTTTAATGAGAACTCATGCCAAATTTTGAAATGTTTGGACTACAAAAATTAAAATATGACAATTTTTTAGGGACGGAAAGAGTATTTATTAGATCTGACAGGAGGGTGGATTGGTCGGGTGGGTGTGGGGCTGAATAGGGTCGAGAACCAGCTTCCACCGGTCCTTATTTTATGTTTAGGATTCAACTGGTGTTAGGCTCGGTCATTTGTTTGGCATCATTTCATATGACCTATGTGTTCAGTTGACAAAACGTTCAAAAAAAGAAGAGAATGCATGATACACACGTCTCATGTACAAACGAGCAGGTTTCGTATGGCCGGGAAGGACATAGAATTTCTTGCCTTGGACGCTTTTGCCTATTTCCACCTCTATGCGGGGAACAACTAATTCTAGGAGGGGTTATTTGTCTTCCTAGTCTTCGACACAAGAAAAGGAGTTGGCTACACCCCCTTTTCTTGTGTCGAAAGAGGAATAGTCTATAATGAACGCTTTTGTTCATTAGTGACACTGTTGATATGAATTACCTATATTGTATGTGTACCAAACGTAATTAAATCAATTGTTACTTAAAACATAAGAATAAGCTATATAATTGATATTAATAAATTTTATTTTGATAATAGTGCGTATTACTTGAAATATACCAAAAGTATAAAAGCATATATTATCAAACTATGTAGTTGTTTTTTATCATTAATAAATCATAAATGAACAAATATTAATAAACCTTAATTTTCTTGAAAAAAGTCTCCCATAATTGAGAATTTGAGATACCACATTAATGGTTCGAAATGGTGGGAGTCCAATCCATACATGCGAAAGAAAAACTTCCCAAAGTCCTAACGAGCTTGGCCTAGTTGACACCTGCATTATTTCGTTCCCTTTTCAAACTTGAGTAAAAGCATTCGCAACAAATTCTTCAGAATAATTCTCTAAAATTTATTCCTTAAATCACTTTTTTTATTTTTAAGGGATTGATCTAAATTTTGATACAAAATCAGATTTCTTATTTTTACACCAATCTCAATAGAATATTATTAATAATGACAAAATGGAGGAGAGAGATGGAGGTAAAGATGAAAGGTTGGAGGGAAAATGAAGAATATAATATTGGGTTAATGGCATGAAAGATCACTCAAAGATACTAATATTTCCTAGTTGATCACCCTATTATTAAATGGACCACCTTCGATCACTGAACTGCATTTTTTTGGGCAAACTTGGTCACTGGGCCGTTTTGAAAGATTTTGGGTGCATTTTGTAAGTTTTTAGCAAGGGTAATTTTGTCCGTTCATATTTATAGACATTTAATCCTCGTTTTTAAAACTTTTTTCTAATTTTTTATTTAAATTTTTTAAATTTTTTAAAATTTTTTTTTAAAAAATTTTTTATTTAGTTTTTTTAAAAACTTTTTTTTTTAATTTTTTTTATTTTTCTTTTTATTTTTTTTAATTTTTTTTTTATTTTTTTTTTATTTTTTTGAACTTTTTTAAAAATTAAAATTTTTAAAAAAAATTAAAAAAAAACCAAAATTTTTTAAAAAAAAAATTAAAAAAAAAACTGAAAAAAAAATTAAAAAAAAATAAAAAAATTAAAAAAAAAAGTTTAAAAAACGATGATTAAATGTCTATAAATATGAACGGACAAAATTACCCTTGCTAAAAACTTACAAAATGCACCCAAAATCTTTCAAAACGGCCCAGTGACCAAGTTTGCCCAAAAAAATGCAGTTCAGTGATCGAAGGTGGTCCATTTAATAATAGGGTGATCGACTAGGAAATATTAGTATCTTTGAGTGATCTTTCATGCCATTAACCCTATAATATTTTAATGGGAAAGTACATTTTTTAGGAGGGTGTAGAAATAAGTTTGGTGGACTTTGGTGGGAAATTTATTTGAGATTTTTTATACATAGGGCATTTGATATTTTGCATTTTTTACACTTTTTTCAACTTTGCTATTCTATATATAGAATGAGGAGGTGTTTGAGACATCTATTGCAAATGCTCTAAGTACAGTATCTATATAGCGGAAATTGCCTAAGGATATAGACATATAGTTTATTTTGTCCCTTTTTCTAGGGCTTATATCTACTTTTGCAATCAAAATTTAAAAATTTAACAATGAATTCTCATTATTAATCGATAAGAAATAATGTAGTCATGTAATATACTGTTAGATTCATTTTAATATATATATTTAAAATATCAACTTCTTAAAATAAACTTTAGGTGTGTAAAATTGAAGATATTTACGTTTTAAGTTGTGTATCGATGACCGTGAAAAGTCAAATGATCCTTAGAAAATGGGACGAAAGATGTTAATTCATCTCCTTTCAATGAGTTAGCATTTGCATAAAAATTATTTAGTGTGGGTCCATCCAAGGACGAACCCAAGATTTCTACATGAGGTATTCATTTTATCATTTGAAATATAAAATTATACTCAACGATAATATATAAATTATCCAGTGGTTTTTCAAAAGTTACGAATATTACATTAATAAAAAGTAATGACATGAAAATACTTCAACCTCATCAATATTCTACTATCTTACATTTTAAAATTGGTTAATCATATCTCTTTTGGAATAAAGTACTTCTGTAATGCATATCTTAAGAACAAAAGATAAATTGTGTATTTAATCATATGAATTATATAATGGCAAACGACTGGGATGATCACTTATGTTTGGGTCAGGGACTCAGTTGATCACCTAACTTTTAAAAGGTCCCAGTTGATCACCTAACTTCTTAAATCGCTCCCATCCAGCACATTTTATTATTTTAATTATCGACTAATTACATCATGTGTCTATCACGTGGTCCCTAATCAGGGGCAATTTAGTAATTTCACATATTAATTTTCTGAAAGAAAAAAGTAATCACAGTAAAATAACTCCAAATTAACATATGAAATTACTAAATTGCCCCTGATTAGTGACCACGTGATGTAATTCGACGGTAATTAACATTATTTTTTTTTTTTTGATAATTAGCGATGAATTGTGACTACAATGATATTACAAACATGAATACAGAAATTGCTAACTAATAGAAAGTTAGAGTATAATATGAGACAAATATGTCTCCAACAAGGTTCGAACCCATGACCTCTTACATGAAAGGTTGGGCCGGATGCCACTAGGCTATTGAGCCATCGGCAGACGGTAATTAACATTATAGTTGACAAATGTGCTGAATTTTAAGAAGTTAAGTGATTAAATGGAACCTTTTAAAGCAGGGTGATCAATTGGATCCCTGACCCAAACATAGGTGACTGACCCAGCCATTTGCCAATTATTTAACAATATAATAGTAATCATGCTAATCTATATAGTTAATTTAGATTAAGACATTTACTAATTATGCAAGTGTTCCCGTTCGACAAGCAAGAAAAAAAATAGGACCTTAAAATTTAATATAATTAAAATCCTAAATCAAATACATCAGATCACTAAAATTGAATTTACGGATTATAAAAATATAAATAAACAAATAATAAAATCTCATAGGGATTATATATTTTCACAATAATACATGAAAAAATACTAATTAATATATTATTTTTAGTTAGACATTGCTTTGAGAATTGGAGGCGGAAAAGAAACAATATTTTTTATTAATTTGGAAACGGGGAAAAAATTAGTGTCATATTAAGAGACAATTGACCGAAAAGAAATTGGTTAGGAGGGGGTAGATAACGTGTTGCCTGTGTTCAAGGACGAACCTAATATTTTAAGATGGGGTATTCATTTCATCACCACTTTTTTACCAAATGATATGATATTATTAAAAATTGACAAACGAGTCAACAAGTGCAAGAAAATTTAACTAGTACAATCGTCTATAAATGTTGTAAATAACCATGATGGTGGAGCTCGCCATGTAATTGTTTGCTCCAAGCTGCTATTCCAATGCGCAACTAAATGTGCTACATTGTTTCCAGAACGTTTGACGAATTGGAATTTTGCATCCATATTCTTCCATCATTGAGATATGTCCAATACAACAACATCTATCTCCAACGGAACGTTAATTTTCTTGTTCAACACTTGAATTAGAACCTTCGAGCCACTCTCGAATAAAACACAACGCCAATTATTCTCCATAACAAACTTTAGTCCTTCCCGTAAAGCCAACGCTTCTCCTGCGGGCGCACTTTTAATCTGCTGGAAACAGAACCGCGCCCCCATGAACTGTCCAGCTCGAGCCCGTGCTACTACACCCCCAGCTCCATTCAAAGTACAAAATCAACATGTTCCTTCAAATTTATTTTTAAATGTCAAGCCCTCCAACCATCTTTCACAAATGGAGTTTGAGTTTTAATAAAAACCATTGTAAAGTAACACTGAAGTGTAAGTAGACGTGTTAAACGAACCGGGCCGACACGGAGCCCGCATAGGCCCGCTGAGGCTTACCGGGCCAGGCCCTTAAGGATTTACAGGCCCGTATCCGGCCCGGCCCTTTAAGGAAATGGCCTGACGGGCCTCACACGGTATACCGTATCGGCCCACAGGGTATACCATTTGGGCCAAATAATCCAACTATTTATGTTTTGTTTAAATAGTAGCAACAAAAATAAGAAGTTGCTTGTGGGATTTGATCCTTAGACCTCTTGCATAGATAAAATAAAACTTAACCATTGAGCTATGACATCATTAGGGTTGAAGTGTATTGGTATTAATAAAATCATTATATTATTCAATATCTATCACTATACTACCACTTGAATTATAATTCATTAAGTTTTGGTATTAATAAAGAACTATATTCATCATTATATAACAAATTAGTTAGACAAATATGTTTTTTAATTATATTATATAATTTGTTCAATGTTAACATTTTCTTTATAAGATATTCTTTAATGTTAATTATATTACAAAAAATAATAAATTTGCATTAATATACATAGTTTAATTTATAATGTGTTCAAAAAGTAGTACATAGTTTAATCCAATTTCAAAGTATTATATAAGTGGATATAAAATGCATTAGTATATAGTAATACATCTTGTATTTTTAATAGTATTTAACATTAAACAATTTTTATAAACATTTTAAAAGCTAATATGTTATAATATTAAATAATATGTAATGTAATACTAAACTATATTTTTTATTTTAAATAATAATATGTAATATAATTTTATAATTTTATTTAGATTGTAGATAATATTATTAATTATACCACAAAAATAAATAATTAGTTTTGTTGGCACAATGGTAAGTACATATATCTCTCATTTGACAACCAAGGTTCAATTCCCTCTACTATCACTTTCTTTTTTAATACAAACACAACTAAAACTCTATAAGCTTCTGTACTACATGGTATACCGTGTGAACCGGGCCTGCCGGGCCTAACCCACATGCCCCTATTCGGCCCCTTAATAAGTGGGCTGGGGGTTCAAGGGGGCGGGCCCAGGTACGACCCGATTGGGCCCGGTACATTACTTGAACTAATAGTTAAATTTGAATCATCAAGTCTCTCTTTTAACTTCAAATAATTATATGTCCTTAAAATAAAAACAAAAATAAAAATATAATTAGCAAGAATCAACAATTAAAGTAAGATTAATAATTTACTTGTTTTATCTTTTGAGGCTATGACTTACGAATTATAAATCTTTCAGTGTAAGAAGCAAATAAAATATATAATATCCTAAAATTTAATATAAGTAAAATATTAAGTTAAGGTAAGTCATTAATATTAAATTTAAGGATTTAAAACTAAGATTAATGTATGGCATGTGGGATTGAAAATGGGGTTTTGGAGATGTTATTGAATTATTGTGAGAATTGGGTTGGAATGTGAGAATGGGAATGAGTTGTGAGATAATTGTTGATCCGTAAAAAGTAAAAGTAATATTGTCTCGTTTCAAATCAGAGACCTCTTACAAGAGTAATAACATGTTTACCACTAGAATTTTTGGTAAGGTATTTTTGTGAATACTCTCATTACACTATAGGTCCATCCCTACTTTATGGTCATTTGATACTCTCAATTAGAAGTTGAATTAATCGCTGATATAAAAATGGTTGAATGACGTAATCATTGAGGACAAAATCGGAAATTCGTTAGTGTATGTGTAGTCTTCTTCTCCTGTTCAATCGGTCCATACATTTTCGGGGCCTAGTGCGAAAAATTGGAGATACGAGAGTATGAATATAATAGTATTACCCGATAACGAATTCCCAAATTACCTCCTAATAGACTATTATAATAGGTTCCAACTAATAGGCAATTAGAATGAATACGAGACAAATTGATTGTCACAAACAATAATTGAACTGAGGACCTTCTAATTGAAAGCCTAGCTGAGAGCTTGGATCAAATATCATCAGCATATTGAGTCATCAGACGAGGCCCTCGATATTCGATAATATATTTTGAATTTTTGATAACTCATTTTTATTCATTGAAAGGAAATATAATATTACATGATTGCACAAGACAATATCTCCAAGCATTATTTGATGCAAAATCGTTTAATATAGAATCAACATCTATATTGTTTAGACCTTCTTAATGCATAAAATTATCAATTGTTCAATCTTGCATGTGTCGTTTCTCATTATTAATTAATTTATAGTAAGCACTACAATAATGATGGTTGAGTTCCTATATTAATGTGATGTTTTTATGTTAATAGTTCACTAGTTCTTTTAGTCCGATGACTCTTTAGTTTCTATAGCGCAAATATTATGAATTGAATTATGTTATCAATCATTAATCTAATTATCAATTATCATTAATATTATTATTAATATTTTATATCAATATATAATATACATAAAATACATTAATGAAAATTACAAAACCCCTCCAAATCGGGGCCTAGTGCCGCCGCGCCCCTCCTCGTTTAAAGGCGGGGACTACTCCTACTACCCATACTATCAACTAAAAAACCGTTTACTCGCATAGCTTATTTGATGTAACTTCGAAGTTGTCCAAGAGACGAAGCTGTCATTCTCGTCCACCGTCCAAAGCCTTCAATGTCTCATAATTGGTTCATAGTACCATAATTAAATCATTATCATAATTATTACCAACAACTTTGCTTTGTCACGTAACACGTGTACGATAACAAACATGCCACTAAACTCATAAACTGTTGATTAATTGATTAATTAAGCAAGCTTACATTACACGGACTTAATTATAAGTATCTTAGCCGTCTAATTATATATGAAAATAATAAATAATTAATGGGTGTAGCTTTCTACTTTTGCTAATGGAGCTGACTAGTTGTCTTTACCTTTATTATTAAATCGTTTTAGTGTAAGTGCGTTTGCCGACATTTTACTGTTTGTGGTAATCACCATTATTATTCCAGAGCGTTCGTTAGATATTTATCTCTGACTTAGGCTTAATTGGCTTAATTAACTTTATGCATTTGTACCAACTAAGTATATTATAGTCTTTTCTTTTACAGTTAATATAGTTGTATTCTAATATCATGTTGAATTTGGTGTGGACCATAATAGATACGAGAATATGGCAAGATTGGCACCCCTTGAAGTGTTTTTTTAATTTGGGACACCCACCACTTTTTTTTGCAAATGACTAGCACCATTCCCCTATGAAAATACTATTTTGCCCTTACTTCAAAACCAACATTTTTTCCTTCAATTCATTTTCTCTCTTAACTCTTCCCCTCCCCCACCCATTTCATATTATCACGTTTCATCCCTTCCCCCCTCCCAAAATTTTCTCCTCAACAAAACATCTCTTATAAGTTCTACAATTTGGAAGCTTTTTGCGCAATTTGAAAAAAAAGTAAGTACTATAACTCTTTAGTTATTAATATTTTAGTATAAAAATTCGTTTTTTGGTTGTTTTTAGGTAGTTTTTATAAAAAAGTTTGGATTTTTAGTATTCTTTTTTGGCTAAAAACTAGTTTATTTTTATTATAAAGATTCGATTTTTAGTTTGTTTTTATAAAAAAGTTTGGAAGTCTAAAGATTCGATTTTTAGTTTGTTTTTATGAAAAAGTTTGGATTTTTAGTATTTTTTATTTGCAAAAACTTAGTTTATTTGTAATTTTCATAGTTTTTTAAGGAAAATTTCTGATTTTGAAAGTTTATTTGGTATAATATTTTAACATTAGTAGTTTTTGTGCAAAAAAGTTTATTTATTTAAAATGTTGGTGGTTGTTCTGAAAAAGTTTAGATTTTGAATGTTTATTTTGTATAATGTTGTAAGTTTAGTATTTTTTGTGCAAAAAAGTTAGTTTATTTTGTATAATGTTATAACTTTGGTAGTTTTCTGTTCATTGTTGTGTTATTTGTGTTAGTATATGTGATAATACTCATATATACACATTTATACACGGATATGCACTTATAGACGCCTGTTTACAGATATATGCACATGTATACACGTATATGCACCTGTATACACCTATATGCGCTTGTTTACACCAAAACAATAAAAGCTATTACCAATTTTTTAAAGTATGTTTGAAACTTTGTCGATAGGTTCATTACCTGCAACTCTTCTTTTAATAAATTCTATATGTTTGTAGGTGTTGATGAAGTATTTATGGACATAACGTAGATCCCATGCAGAAGAGCTTCGAAGGTTTCGAGGAAAAACACTTTGTCAATTACCGAAGAAAGTTTGGAGTTGACATCGTGAAATAGGCTAAGGAATAAATGACAATCATGTATGACAATCATGTTTTCTATGAAAAAATATTCTAGTTTGATTGTATTGTTATGCTTATTTTATGAACATTTACTTTAGGAACCATATATTTTGGAAGCAAAACACTACATTGATTGATATCTTTTGTATTAACTATTTTGGATTTGTTATATTTTGTCTAATGAGCTTCGGCAATGATCCAATGTATTAACTAGTTTGACTGTCTTTCATATTGTCTTTCATGGTTATGTCTGATTTTATTTGATGCAAAGGTTGGCAGATTGTAACTGTTGTGATTTCCTAATGGCCACTGTGCCCAGAGCACGATCGAAAATTCCCTGATGGTCATCGTGCCCTGGGAACACGATGCACACACGATCAAATTTTCCGGGGAGGTCATCGTGTGTCCCATTGTCGCATGGGGACACGACGAAGGCACGATGGGAGTAGTTGTGAATAACGAATATCGTCATCGTGCCATGAGGACACGATGACCTCCATCAGACCCGTGCTTTGATGTGTATTCTACTGTATGTGACTTTAAAATAGATACATAGTTGAAACAACAAATGGTTTAAGACAAACGATTCATTCATCAATGCATTATCTCTTTTAAACAAGTAAGATTAACATACATTATTCAAACAACATATAAATGGTTATTGGTACACTTCATAAACACCTAATGTAATTTGATGCACGGGTACATTATTCTACATTATGTCCTGTCTTCCTAATTTGTTTCACAATCTTCACGGAATCGACGTTGCCTTGAATGTTATTGTCTTGTTTTCTTTGTCCACAGATACATCATCAACACCTACAAAAGTATAGATTTTATTAAAAGAAGAGTTGCATGTAATTAACTTATGAACAAAACTTCAAACATACTTTAAACATGCGCATGTAGGTGTAAACAGGCGCATATAAGTGTATATCAGTGTATAAACAAGCATTTACGTGTAAAGAAGCGTATATAGGTGTATAGATGGGCATTATCACATATACTAAAACAAATAACAAAACAATGAACACAAAACTACCAAAGTTACAACATTATACAAAATAAACTAATTTTTTTGCACAAAAAATACTAAACTCACAACGTTATACAAAATAAACATTCAAAATCTAAACTTTTTTTTAAAATAACCACCAACATTATAAATAAATAAACTTTTTTGCACAAAACAACCAATGTTCAAATATTATACCAAATAAACGTTAAAAATCTTAATTTTTCCTTAAAAAGCTATGAAAATTACAAATAAACTAAATTTTTGCAAATAAAGAATACTAAAAATCCAAACTTTTTCATAAAACAAACTAAAAATCGAATCTTTATACTAAAAATCCAAACTTTTTCATAAAAACAAACAAAAAATCGAATCTTTATACTAAAAATAAACTAATTTTGAGCCAAAAAAGAACACTAAAAATCCAAACTTTATTATAAAAACTACCTAAAAACAACCAAAAAACGAATTTTTATACTAAAATATTAATAACTAAAGAGTTATAGCACTTACTTTTTTATCAACTTACTCAAAAAGCTTACAAATTGTAGAACTTACAAGAGATTTTTTGTTGGGGAGAAAATTTGGGGGGGGGGGGGGGGGGGGGAGGGATTAAACGTGATATTATGAAATGGGTGGGGAAGGGGAAGAGTTAAAAGAGAGAAAATGAATTGAAGGTAAAAATGTTGGTTTTTGAAGTAAGGGCAAAATAGTATTTTCAAGGGGGAAGAGTGCTAGTCATTTGCAAAAAAAAGTGGTGGGTGCTTCAAGTTAAAAAAACATTTCAAGGGGTGCCAATCTTGCCAAATTCTCTAATAGATACTAATATTTTTTTCTTTCTTTTTTATTTGTTTTTCTAATTTTAATTTTTTCGTTTCTAACTATTTGTCTTTTTGGCTTTAATTTTGCGTTTTTAACTATTTCTTTCTAGCATAATTAATTGAAAATGTAATATTTTTAATTATTTTCTTATGAAGTTATCAACCAACCAGTTATATAGTTTCAACTTATTGTCATTGTATTTTTTGACTACTTTTAATTATTCTTAATTTATGTGCAAATGGCTCAAAAGATAAATAAAAATGAGTGAAGCGGAGTATAACATATATATTGTTTAAAA
This sequence comes from Echium plantagineum, assembly GCA_003412495.2. Lineage (NCBI taxonomy): Eukaryota > Viridiplantae > Streptophyta > Magnoliopsida > Boraginales > Boraginaceae > Echium > Echium plantagineum. Next base: position 28,109,414 of record CM016562.1, on the reverse strand, counting down.
CAGAAAATTTTCTTTTAGATTTACATCTTTTGTATTTGGGAATTTGCAATCGTCAGTTATCGGGAGCAAACGGCACATAATTCATATTGGTGTAATAATAATCTACAAATCACACCAATCATGTTATGTAACAATTCGATCTAGAAAATATTGATAGGAGGAATCGACACATAATTACCTTATACAAGTTTCATCTACTCTACAATGTTATGACCTTTGCAACCATTATTATAGATTTACTGTATATCTTAATTTTATGTATAATTTATAACCAATTTATGGTTATAGGAAAAAAGCATGTAACTCTCCTTACTTAATTGTCCTCCACTGATGAAAGTCAACGATGATGCCTGTAACCATCATCTCCATATTCTTGTAGCAATAATTCTTTATTAAATTTTATAAATTAATGTGGTGGGGGTGGGGCATTGTGAAATGGCTTATTGGGTCATGCAAGTGGTAGGCAAGTTGCATTTTGATTTTCGATACTATTATTGAAATTCTAACTTTCTATTTTTGTGTACATTGGAATTGTAAACTACTAACTACTGTATTAACATAGTATGTCTAACCATGGTCAAACATCTATGATGGAGGACAACAAGTATCGTCAAATATTTGATTTTGAAACCGGATATTGTGGGAATATGCCTAATCATTTACGCAGTATTAAAGTCTTAGGGTTTTAGCTATATTTTCTACATCTATTTATACGCTCATTTTGAGCGTTCCTATTTGGCTAATTAATCGTCTAATAAAGGAGGTAAATTCGGGATGTGTCTCTAGCGATTCGGTACTTCACCTTAAAAGTGCCCATATTTTGGGTAATCATTCAAAGCAGGTCCTCCTTTGAACAAATGCAGAATTACTTATGGATCGAACATATACATTTGTGAAGAAACATACTCTTATAGTGAAGTTCGTGACCATTCGAGCTATACCCCGTAGGTCTTTACATCTATTTATATTATATTGAATTGAGGGAAATATGAAATCTATAATTTTCTACTTCCTCTGACCTTAATGATATGCTCGAATTAAGGTGAAGTTATGTGTGTAATTTTTCACTTGGTATTGGTATAGAATCTTAATGGTTCGTTCGAATTACATGGTGAGGTATAAGATAAGGTGATTAATAATATTGTGTGTTGTTTTAATAAAATTTTTATTTTTATTTTATCAAATTATTAAATTTTATTGTAGTGAATTAATTAAATACAAATAAATTAAATATTATTTATTATATTGTAAATATTAATTAATATAAAGATTATAACTTTAATAATAACATATGTATAAATAATGAGATAAGTAAAATATGGTGGGGTATATGATAATGTGATGTGGATAGAGAGAAAGTGAATAAAATCCTGAATAAACTCTTTCCAGGTGAATCTATGTATGTAGTTTTCTCATTTGATATAAAAGTGGACTAATAAAGTGATACTTATTTATATTTAAATTAATTGATATCTTTGTTAGTTATGATTAGAGTAATAACAAAAAAGTTATTGAAAATTAAAGCATCAAACTTACTTTACTTTGGGTATTTGTATCAACCATAGTAGTATTATGCTCCTTTATTTGCAAAATAAAATTGCATTTGGAAATAGTATACGGCTGTATGCCTAGCTAGCTACCTAATCGTATAAAGTTGGTAAACTTCAATTAGTACCCCCTCCATCCTTTTTTTATAAGGTACGTTTGAATTTTCACATCAAGATGACATAAAACTTAAATATACTCTTACTATTTAATTCTACACTCATCAAATTTATAAAAATGGATATTTCAAATAGTTAAAGACACATTTAGTTATACATATTCGCACTATATCATTATTCAATCACACGTGTTTTAATATATCTCATCAATCACACATGTTTCAAACTTAATTGGTTTTCCGTCATAGCATACGTTAATTTTGACTCTTTTTTACAAAGTGACAAGGATAAAATTATCTAAACACATTTTTAAATATTGATGCTTTTTCAAATTATTAAAATCAATTTATTATTATAACAGTATTTTTTAGTTACTTCTATAATAAGTCCAAAAACAAATATTTATCACAATATAATGTTATAATATAAAAATATCTCAAAATGCGTTTGGACAATTTTATCTCGGTCAATTTGTCTTTAAAAGTAACCAACTAGCTTAACCTAGTGGTTATCGATCAGGCCGTCATGAGTTCAAGACCTGACGATGATCCAAATATTTACAAATATGATTTACTTTCAATATCGTATGATAAAAGAAAATATCTTTAAAAGCAATTGTAATAGAATCCGTACGTAAATACTTCCTCATTTCTTAAATAACCCTGAAAGTTAACCTAACGAATTTTTTTCAGTATTCCTATCCTCACATGTCCCACGTCAAAAAAAAATTCAGTATCATTAATTGAATATTTAGAAATGCAAATACTAATGTATGTAATAAAACTTATGTTGAATAATTGTGTAGTTAATGAGTTATACATACACATGGATGCCATATTGATATGAGATCATGTGATATAGTGTTTGAATAATAATGGTAGTAAATGGAGCCCACCTAAGACAAGGTTGTATGGGCAAGTGGGTGGAACGATCTACAAAGATTACTACCACAACAAAATATAAATCTGGGTCAGTGTTGAGCCACGTCTCTTTTTCAGATCTTTTATTTAATTATTTAATTACTCCTTATATTAGTGTGTATCTATTGCTCTATTGCAATTGGGTGTCTACTTTCGACTAGTCTGCTCTTCTTACAGATATTTATGTTATTGCCCGTAAAAGCATCTGCCCCTTCATTCCAACCCAATGGACTATATATATAATAGACGTACCATATCGAAAGTCGACGTATATTGTCGAGTCAATGTATAATATTTTAAGCTACTTTTTCTATTATCAATTGATTTTAGCGACTTAAAGTGAAACCTCATAAACTCTTAACAATATCAATGAGAGAATTGACAGTGACGGATCTAAAAGTTTCAAAGTGTGTTCAAAACACTTAAATATATTTATATATAAATTTATATGCTAATGTTTACATCAGCTTTTTCTTTAAATATATATAATTTTTTTCGAAAAAGGTACCTGTTCGACTGAACGAGCGTGAACAAGGACATATCCGCCTCTCGGAACTGACTATTGACATAATAATTTGAATAAAATTAATATTAAATTGGTTATTTAAGATTGTACTATATTTTATCAAGTACTCACTATGTCTTTTCTTTAACTTGATGTTTTGATTTTTTATGGTTACCAAAACACGATTTAAAACGAAAGTATCTCTAATTTTACATGCGTAAAAGTTATAAAAATTTCAAAAATATAGATTAAAACGAATCTAACAAGATCCAACGTGACTACATTATTTTTTATATACTAATAAAAATCCATGGTCAAAGTTTTCAAAGCTTGACTTCAAAAAATCTAAACATCAAGTTAAAAAGAGACGGAGTAAGCATTGATTAATTAGTCATCTTTTTTTTTTTTTATAATTAGCGATGAATTGTGACTACAATGATATTACAAACATGAATACGAAAATTGCTAACTAATAGAAAGTTAGAGTATAATATGAGACAAATATGTCTCCAACAAGGTTCGAACCCATGACCTCTTACATGAAAGGTTGGGCCGGATGCCACTAGGCTATTGAGCCATCGGCTTAATTAGTCATCTTCTTAAGATAGCAATAGTAATTAGTAGTAAAATACTTCACTTTCTTGTAACTTTTAATAATAATTTCAATTTTTAACGTTAATATACTGATATTGATTGGCGCAAGTTGTTTATAACAGTCCATATCTAATTTTGGATAACAAACTTTATAGAAAGTTCCTCCATTCTAAAGGCTATTTATGTTGTTTTGATGCTATTAAAATTAATAAATACAAACTTAACTTAATTGATAAACATAATATTAATTAAATAAAATAATTAAATGAATATTAAAATCTATTGGTGATAATATAGTACTCCCTATATCTTTTCCCAATACTACCTAACTTTGGAAAATATAATAAGTCAAATTTTCAAATTAAGTGAGTATATTTGAGAATGTCAAAACTTGAAAATAGTGAGTAAAAGATGTCAAATTTGTAGGCATGATTGATTTGATAATTTTGAGGTCTTCACGGGCAGCTCGTCTGCCCTTTCTTTACTTGTTGGAACCTTTATTGATTCGGCTCCATGTGCTCCACTTGGTTGTTGATGTCATAGTTAGGCAAGAAAGGCTGGTAGATGGGGAATACTAATTTAAGGGGAAGTTTGATCTCCACATTTGTTGACATATGTTCTTCCCGGTTATAAATCAAGAAATGTATGGTGTATTTTAGTAGTAATCGTACAATTCCATAACAAAGAAGATTTATTGGTAACACGATATTAGAAACAATTTCTAGAATATTTCGACAAACTTCCTATGCTTTCGAACACATGTTGTCGAATATTTGTACTCCAATCACTTTAATATTTACGGACTTGCCACTAACTTATGACCGTTTCTATTTAAAGCCCTTCATTGTTTTTACTATGTTCTATTAAGCGATGCAAGTGAAAGCATGTAAAGTTCACTTAATAGGAAAAATTATAGGGCTAATTTGCATTTTGCCTTCTCTATTGTTGAATAATATCAAATAATGGATCCGGACTTCTAATAAGAGGTTTTAGTTCAATCTTTATTGGAAGGATATTTTTTCATATTATTTTTATTATATTTGTAGTATATATTTTAACTATTACTTTAATTTGTTAGTTATGAATTTTTATATTCACTATTCGTAACATTATTATACTATACTTTCACTACTCATTTACAAAGTAAAAAAAAGAAAAACTTTGAAATTTATTACGAAAGTTATTTACTTTGACTCACCTGAATTGTAACCATTATTTAACCGATAATAATTGCACTTGCTAATAAGTTTATTGATAAAATATACTCCCTCTGTCCCTAAAAGATTATTTTGACTTTTGGTGGTCAACAAAATATGATTTAAAACATAAATATCTATTATTTTACATGCGAAAAAATTATAAAAAGTTCATATTTCAAAAATATATATATTGAGACGAATCTAACAAGGTCCCACAAGACTATATTATTTCTTATCGTTTAATGGGAATTCATGATCGAATTTTGTAATGTTTGACTAACAAAAGTCAAAATGTGACAATCTTTTAGGGACGGAGGGAGTACTTCCTTTATTCAATTTATTTGTCCACTTTAATTTTATACAAAGTTTTAGGAAAATTCAAATTCACCTCATATTACTCCATTTCCCCTCTATAAATTTGAACTAAAGAATTGAAAAAAGCGGACAAATAAATTGGGGTGGAGGAAAACAAATCAGACAATCTTTTTGGTATGTCGCGAGTATTATATATGCTTGCATTAATTTTACTAGATGTTTGTGCACAGTTCAACCTGTGCGAGTTCGATTATTATATTAAAATATATTGTTACATTAATTTTTACATGAATATATGATGATAAATATTTCTTGTGAAATTTAAAATACATTATATAGGTAACTTTTTTATTTTTAATAACTATGCTTAAATAATTTAATGTATAAAATAATAATATACCTTTACAAATTTTCAAAAAAAGAAACTAAATGGGAGTTAGTATGCCATGTGTCACTTGCTTATTGGCTAAAAAAGATCATGGGACTTCACTAAAAGAATAACTAATTCCCCCCTTCCCCAATTAAATATAGTGTAGATATGTGTAATTCCTATTATAAACTATGGAATCCTTATCATATATTCTCTCCAATTCAAAATAATTATCCTTTTTTACGTGTTAAGGTAAATTTTTAACCTTCAAGTACTCTTTAATTATATTATTAAAAAATTAAAAGTTAATATTATGAAATTACTTTAAAAAATGAGCCCAACTATATAATGCTATATGTTTAAGCAATAATTATTAATTGGTAGCCCAAGTTCAATTTCAAAAAGTCAAACCTGAGTTATTTTGGATTGATTGGATTATTATATTTCAGCATGCATTGGTGACACTATTTTATAAACAAACAACATACACGATAATTTTAATGGATTGTAATAGAAAGTGTCATTAAAAATGTAAAAAATGAACAATTCCCTTCATATGCATGTATTGGTTTTGCTTCGAGATGTTAATGAGTTGTAATTAGTTCATCGCAAATGCTATATACGGTACCTATATATAGTACCCCAACTCTTATTCTCAAATTTATCCTTACGAAATTTCAGCATCAAAAAGTTTCAATTCATTTGCAATATATCACTCCCTCTCTAGAAGTGTGAGTTTCTTTTTTCTCTCTACAAAAATTATATAAAATTGTTAACTTCTTCTCCTTGATCACCAATTCCATTAATGAGTAGATGATGATTGCTTCACGAACACGACAAGAAGGGGCGAAACCAGGATGAAAATCAAGGGGAAGAAAAATAGGGGGGCGAAAATAAATAAAAAATAGTTAAAGTACCGAAAATTGTTAAAAATGAAGCTAACAAGGCTTAAACCCATGACTTCTACCTTTTGGAGGAAGGAACTAACCAACTAAGCTACACTTACACTTGATTTATTTACATCTTTTATTATATATATCACAAAAATTCAAAAAAATCGCATATAAACTAAACGATAGCGAAAAACCTAGGGGGGCGAGCGCCCCCTAGTCCCCCTAGTTACGTCACTGGCGACAAGAGCTTTATCATAAAATCTCCCAATTAAAGGTAAATCCATATACAATTTACAACTAACTAATGGGTACATTGCAGAAACAGAAAAGTTCAACATTTTTCACATAATCAATATGACATGTGTTCATATTCAAACAAAAACGTTTGTATTGATTAAATCTTTAACTAATTCAAGACATCAAATACTAATTAATCAAATATGATTACAACATGTAACGCTCACAAGGACACTTCCCAGTGGGTCACCCATCCCAGAATTACCCCAAGTCAAGCACGTTTAACTTTGGAGTCCTTATGAGTTGGGCTACCAAAAAGAAGATACATCTTGATAGTATGAGTAATACCTATCAAATCATATCAAACATATCACATCGCCCATTTTGGGCCGGGTATTACACAACAAATGAACACAAACCAATAACAAAATAAATAAATAAATAAAAATAAAGGAGAGAGAAAAAATGTCATATCTTTGTTAGTAGAAATAACATCAAATGCTCCCTCCATACGAGAAAGATTGTTAGTTTGAAAATCGAAAGTCAAAATTAACAAAATTTATAGCTTTAGTAGACACAAACTTTTGATTTGAATCAAATCCATTATTTAAGTATCGAAGTATAAAATACGCCTGATGCTTATACCCGCACAAAATTGTGGTGGTTGATGAGCAGATGATGATTGTTTGAGCTTTGAGTTACCCATTCCAGATCTAGAATATGGTTGGTGTTCTAGAGAGGTTTTTTAATAGATTAAAGTTATGAAATTTGATAAATAAGATTGAAAGTTTTGTTCTCATCAATTTAAAAGGATATTTTAGTAAATTAATATGAAATACTGTATATAAATGTACCATATTTAGCGTTACGTTTAGTTCATTAAGATCAGTTCGAAATTCGTTCAGTTTTGGTTAAGGTCTCCGTGATTGGCCTCATTAACCACAGTTTGTGATGGTAATGAAAATGTAAAAAGAAAAATGAAATCCCAAGAGATAGATGAGCCTCTCAGGTGTGAGGAAAATATCATTGCCACGTATCCATCTCAACAATAGAAGAGAGAGCAGCTAAAGATCTTCTTTCCTTCTATAATCTTTCTCTCTTTCCTCTTCCTTCCATAATCTCTCTCTCTCTCTCCCTCTCCCTCTCCCCCCCCACCCCCACCCACCCTCCCACCCTCAGTCTGAACACTAATATTATCTCAATCAAGCTATAGTCCAGTTGTCATCGTACAAATCGAAATTGGTACTTTTATTTCTTTATTATTCAACTATTTTTGGGTCTAGTTAATTGCATATTATGTAATTTATTGTGTTTGTCACATTTGTTGTAGTAATTATGCTAAAAATTTAAAGGGTATTAAAAAGTCTGGATCTTTGTGAATAAAGTTGGATCTTTATCACTGAAATTGAATCATAAGGCATTTTTTAGGAAGAGGATGTTTATAGCTCATATTTTGTGAATATATTGATTTATAATTATGTTCAATATTTAACCAGTCAGCTTGAATCTTCTTAATGGAAAATTTTCAACTAACAATGTTAGTTTTTGTAGGTTTAATTTTGTTATCAGCTCTTTTGTTCATAGAAATGGAGTGAATTTTATAGCTTTATTGATTAACTGAAATTTGGGATTACTAAAATAATAAAATTAATCAAAATAATTTGAAATTTTGTGTGTTTAGTGATGCTAATTTTACTTTTTTAATTTGAGAAATTTGCAAATATTTTTTTTTTAATTTTTTTTTGTAAATTAGTGATGAAGTAAGTTTCAAAGCCACGGGCTTTTGGTCACTACCAATAGCATTTTCTACTAGAGTATTCAATTAACTCTGCAAATAGTATTCTTGGTTTTTATTTCAAGCAGATTTTACTGTAGGAAATGACTACTCCTCTGGTACTGTTTCATCTGAAAGAAACGAACTTCTTAGCTATGGAAATAGTTAAGAAGTCATAGATTAGCAAATTTAGATAAGCTCTAATTACAGTGTCGTTTGTCATTTCGAAATATTTTTGGGTGTTCGGCTGAGCACCAGTTAAGTCGCTACCAGCAAAGGTCGGCCAATGACCTTGTAGATTGTTTAGTTTGTTTTTTCAATGATAAAAATTAACAATATTTGTTGTCCTAATTGGCACACAAAACTTTGATTTGAATCAAAATTATCATGTTGGTAGTGAAGTAGGCTAAAAAAACTATATTTTTTATCTGCTCTTTACAAAATATTGTACTCCTACTACATAGACATAAATATAAGTTCAAATTAAGTCAACAATAAATATTAAAACTTGACGATCTTTTGGCGATGGAGGTAGAATTTAATTTAACTTTGTTAAGTGTTTATTTCCAATAGTAGTCTTATAAGTTCCTTCAAAAAGTCCTTGATCATTATCCCCTGTCTAATTTGTTTTTAGGCCTTTTCTGGATGCAGTGATCTACTACAATCCTCGACATTTCACCAGTTAAGATTTGTCACCACTTATATTATCTATCTGTGCCAACTGTTTGGGTTGATCGTCACTGTGTCTCAACTCCCAAGAATGTTGAGTTATAGAATTCTGATACTTGATTGGTAGGACAGAAGTTTGTTGCGGTAGAAGATCAACAATTAAATCTTAAATGGCTGTATCAAGTGAGAGATGGATCGACAGTCTTCAGTATTCCTCATTGTATTGGCCCCCGCCGCATGATATACAGCAGCGGAAGGTGATTACCATCATCTATATATTTTTATACCATATCACCTGTTCTTGTGACTGACATGAATACTTTCCCTAATTAAAACGTTAAGTCTAACTTATATGATTGAATGTGAATCTCATGTTTTAAAACATTATGGGCATCACTCCTTAACAATACTCCTATTATATTTAACATCGTTCCTTAACAAATTCACATGAATATTTTTCCAGCTCTAAAGAGTTGTATTAATATAAAATCCATGTTGCTCTGGCTTCTGATTAATACACATCATTGTATGAACGCAAAACAACGTACATCTTGTCATCATGTTGTTCTCGACCCATAAGACGTGCTTTCATTCTATTAGAAGATACATGCTAGGAGTTGATGTCCTGCTTTAGAATAGCAATATATTTTTCGGAGAAATAAGTCATAAACCATTTACCTATTAACAATCTTAAACATTGTATGTAGAAATAACTTCCTTATATCGAAGTACTAATGTCACTTTGTTGTGGATCATTTTCAATTTTTTCAGTTTTGTGGAGTAGGTCAATTCGTACTTAGTGTACATGACCTACGGACATAAATGCTTAATCTCATATTGCTCATGGGTTATCATTTTGACTTAAGTTTCTTCTCTGGAGATTCTATACCTGATTGCTCTTTTCTACTATTGTTGTTAGGCTCAAATAACAGCATATGTGGAGTTCTTTGCCCAATTTACATCAGAACAGTTTCCTGAGGACATAGCCGAGGTATTTCCATTATTGTGCACTACTATAGCTTAGAAATCTTATTGTTTCTCAGCGGCAGTTCTTAGATGACTTCTATAACTTGTAGAATCAATTACTTTATTCTTTAAAGGATTTTCACAATGTTCTTATTTTGGCAGCTTATACAAAGCCGATATCCATCAAAGGAAAAACTGCTTTTTGATGATGTATTAGGTATTGATGTTTGCTTCTAGTTACTATTTAATCAATCTTTGGTTATATTGCAACTTGACTTACTTCGTTCTTCTTAACAGCAACATTTGTGCTTCATCACCCAGAGCATGGAAATTCGGTCATACTTCCTATAATTTCGTGTATTATCGATGGCACATTGGAGTACGATAGGAGTAGTTCCCCGTTTGCTTCTTTCATCTCCTTGATGTGCCCAGGAAGCGAGGTGATGAATGCTCCTGAAAGTGTGTTTTTATAAATAAATTTTACTTTGCATTATATGGACAACTTGGACAGGAGGATATATTATTGACTAATAATACTAATGAAATTCAACACAAGGCCATTTAGACGGTGTTATCAAAGCACCAACTTCAAGATACTAAATCTCTTCCACTTCATTTACTCTCTTCATCGTTCTTTCTAGCCTTTGCTCCTCATTTTATCGTCATAGAATTTCATTTTTCTCACACTCTCTCTCACCCCAAGTTGCAATTAGTTTAACCAAGTATCTGCCTAAGCTTGCATAAGTCACCTGAATGGTTTAACTGTCCACCTTAGAACACCTACCCGTCAATCTTCTTCTCGTAGATGGGCATAGTTTATAAGAAATTTCAACCTGGATATTGTCATGGTCTTCTCTTCCTATTGGTCCCTAATTCATGCCACTCATGCTTCTTCCATGAACTGTTCTTATTTTCAAACATTTTCTCAATATTTCTCTAGGTATATGTCGATCCAATAGAACACCTGTGAGGCTCTCTCCATTTATTCTATCTTGCTTGAGTCCTATGTATAATACTTTCATCCATTACAATTGTCCCCAAATATTTGAAATGCATCTTTCACATTTTTGTTTAATCTCTCATTAGGTGCTGTAGAGCCAAGGTCTTATTTCATAAAAGAATTTTTATTTGATAAAATGATTCTCTGCTCTTGGATGATCATAACAAGTGTTTTTGATAGTTTCGTTCTCATTTTGCAGAATGACTATTCGGAACAGTGGGCTCTTGCATGTGGAGAAATTTTAAGGGTCTTAACTCATTATAACCGCCCCATTTACAAGGCTGAACGGCAGGATAGTGAAGCCGAACGGAGCAGAAGCAGTAGTCATGCTTCTTCAAGCAAATCTGAGGCAGGCCCTAGTCTGCCTGCACAACCTGAGAGGAAGCCTATCAGGCCGTTATCTCCTTGGATTACCGATATATTGCTTGCAGCACCCCTAGGTATCAGAAGTGACTATTTCCGCTGGTAAGTGTTTTGATGTATTACCACTTAATATTTTGTCGGTGTTATACCAGTTGCACCACAATCATAATTTTATCTTAAGAATAATAAGTACAAATACGTGCCTTCAGCATGTATATTTTGCATAGGCGAATCTACTGAGTTTAGGAAAAACTATTTCCCTAGTTCATCCAATTGATTACCTTTAATCTTAATGCCCACCTTTCTCATGTGGTTTAACAGGTGTGGAGGAGTCATGGGAAAGTATGCGGCTGGTGATCTCAAGCCACCTTCAACAAGTGTGTTTTTTACCTTTATCGAAGTCTGTTTACCTGCATGCATTCATAATAATTCATGATGGTGCAAGCACAACTTACAGTTAACTTCTACTTCTTGTAGCTTATACTCGTGGATCAGGGAAGCATCCACAACTAATGCCTTCCACACCGAGATGGGCAGTTGCTAATGGTGCTGGTGTTATATTGAGTGTTTGTGATGAGGAAGTAGCTCGTTATGAAACTGCTACATTGACTGCAGCTGCTGTTCCTGCACTTCTGCTTCCACCCCCAACAACGTCAATGGATGAGCATCTTGTAGCTGGATTGCCTGCTCTGGAGCCATTTTCACGTCTGTTCCATCGGTAAGTTTCTTTATATTGTATTGAAGAGATGCTTATAATTATTTCTCATCATTAAGTTCATTGTAATTTTGTTATGTTGAGATCTTTGAAATTACTAAAGCTGAACTATGTACCAACTAGGTATTATGCGATTGCTAGTCCAAGTGCCACACAGAGGCTGCTTCTTGGACTTTTAGAAGCTCCACCTTCATGGGCTCCTGATGCACTTGATGCTGCTGTACAGTTAGTAGAGCTCCTTAGGGCAGCTGAAGACTATGCAACGGGAGTGAGGGTAAGTTAATTTCCTTAAAAGCAAGTGTGCCACTGATCTTGTATGGTCAACTACTCCTCTTTGCTTGAGAAAAACATAAGTGAAGGAGGTTGTTAAAGAACTTTTAGAGTAGTCTCCTCCTTGTAAAAGGTTTTTTGAGATGAGACCAGTTGTTTTTTGAGATAATCTACACTCAAACTAGTTTTAGTAATGTTGCCACTTGACTTCGTTTTCTTTCTAATTTGGTCCTTGTTATTGCAATTTCTTGAACCTGGACCTCGTCATTGCGAGATATCACATGGCCACTAAGCTAACCCTAGTGCCCTGACTTTTCTTCTACACTAGAATTGTTTATTTGGGAGTACTATCATGAATCCAAGACATGACGAGTAAGTCAAATTGATGTGAACTTTTTGCCACCAGAAAAATGGATTTTGTTTTAGGTTTTACTGTTCTAGAGAGGTACACATAGTTGGATGGAATGAAGGCTAACACAGCAGTATTCAGTTAAAGCATGGGAATGTTGGGTGGTGGCAGTAGTAGATGCAGGGTTTGAACTTGGCTATCTTTTTCCAACACTTGCATAATTTATGTAGCTAAAATATATCATTGAGTTATAAACTTCGTGACCATCAGAAATATGTTACTTTTCACTAATTCCTACCTATGAAGCCATTACCCAAAGAGAATAGAGACAAGTAGGTTGCTCCCAAATATTAAGACCGGTGCCAAATGGACGGACTTTCCCATGGAAGTGATACATTTGTGACACTGTAATTTGTTTTATGTTTTTCGATCAATTTATTGTGTAGTTTTTTGTGGTACAAGAATGAAATCCATTTGCTTCCTTTTTAGGGGATCAGAAAACATTCACGTAGTAACTTGTAGTCCTTCTACATGATTGTCAAGGAAACCTTTATTTCTTTTCTAGGATAAGCTCCTAACAATATGATGTCTTTATGAAGCTCCCTAGGAACTGGATGCATTTACATTTCTTGCGTGCTATTGGCATTGCCATGTCCATGAGAGCTGGCATTGCAGCAGATACCGCAGCTGCCCTGCTTTTTAGGATACTGTCACAGCCTGCCCTGTTATTTCCTCCTCTAAGACAAGTTGAAGGAACAGATGGTCAACATGAACCTCTTGGTGGTTACATATCATGGGCGAAGAAGAAGGTAGGTTTCAATTGTGATTTTTTCTTTCTATCATCTGCTCAAGCTATACATTGAGATGCGATTTTAAGAATCTAACCATATCCTGGAACTTTTTTCATTAGAGAGAATTGCCTGCAACAGAAGCTACAGTTGAAGCCACTGCTCAGGGAATCGCATCTATGCTTTGTGCACATGGTCCCGAAGTTGAATGGAGAATTTGTACCATATGGGAAGCTGCTTATGGCCTAATTCCTTTGAGTTCATCGGCTGTAGATCTGCCTGAAATCATAGTAGCAACGCCGCTACAACCTCCAGTATTGTCGTGGAACTTGTACATACCTTTACTTAAGGTCCTCGAGTATCTGCCTCGTGGTAGCCCATCTGAAACCTGTCTCATGAAGATATTTGTCGCTACTGTTGAAGCAATTCTTGAGCGAACCTTTCCACCAGATTCATCTCGAGAACAAATGAGGAAAACAAGATATGTATTTGGCTCGGCCTCAAAAAATCTTGCTGTGGCAGAACTTCGCATGATGGTCCACTCACTTTTTCGGGAATCATGTGCCTCAGTGGAACTTGCTTCGCGTCTCCTTTTCGTTGTGTTAACTGTTTGTGTCAGTCATGAAGCACGACCAAATGGAAACAAGAGGTCAAAAGGAGAAGAATTGTTTGTAGCTGATGAAAGACATGAAGGCCTTCATGTTCCCACTGGAAAGCAGAGAGAAAAAGAAAGTAAAACAAAAAGGCAAGGGCCCGTTGCTGCTTTCGATTCTTATGTGATTGCTGCTGTTTGTGCTCTTTCTTGTGAACTGCAGCTCTTTCCTTTTATCAGAGGAAACAATGGTGGAGAGGATGCAGCCAAAGCTACAAAAGTAAAGGACTCACTGAACGAGTTACAGCATGGTATCAACTCTGCAGTAAGTCATACTCGCAGGATATTGACCATACTTGAAGCTCTTTTTTCTTTGAAGCCATCTTCTGTTGGCACCTCTTGGAGCTACAGCTCAAATGAAATTGTTGCTGCAGCTATGGTAGCAGCTCATATATCTGACCTATTTAGAAGATCAAAAGTATGTATGAATGCTTTGTCTGTCTTGATACGGTGCAAATGGGATAGTGAAATTCATTCTAGATCATCATCACTTCTCAATCTCATTGATGTCCACCGCAAAGTTGTTGCATCAATTGTTACCAAGGCAGAACCGTTGGAAGCCCATCTAATGCATGCACCACTATGGAGGAATACCTCTACTTGTTTTCATGGGAAAATCCACAGTAAATGTGCTAGCTGTAGTTGTTCAGAATCTGGGCAGTCATCTTCTCCTCTATGTAATGATCCAGCTAAGTCTAGAGCATTGCTCAAGGGGGATAATGCGCCACAGACATGTGAAATCGGTAAAGGGCTTGCAACTTTCCCCACAGATGCATCTGATTTAGCCAACTTTTTGACGAAGGACAGACACATAGGATTTAATTGTAGTGCACAAGTTCTTCTTGGTTCAGTCCTAGCAGAGAAACAAGAACTGTGTTTTTCTGTTGTTTCACTGCTCTGGCACAAGTTAATTGCATCTCCTGAAATGCAGCCAACTGCTGAAAGCACATCTGCTCAACAAGGGTGGAGACAGGTAAACTGTCGTACCTCATGATTCTTCTATAGGCACACAGTTAGTGATTATATGCCTTTCGAATGAATTTTGTTTTAGAAGTAGTACAGTGCACTGTTTGAACTATTGTTCCACCAAACTAATCGAGGAATTTCTGTTTTAATGCTGTGTATTTCTGTTTGGCTTGTGTCACGCTTCAATTTTTCTTTTAGGAATGTAGATATCTAGTTCCTTATATTTTAAGAATAGAGATATTTTGGGATATACCTGAATGCATGAAGTTAATGACTTCAAACTAAAGATGGAAAATCTTGAAATGGAAGAACATCTTTCTCATTGTTAAAGAAAAAATTTCAAACACCTATACAATATCTTTGTTCATAGCAAATTTTTTGTTGCATTTGTTTCGAGATAGTTGTGATCCCATCAGTTATAACTGACCTATTTGGGCACTCAGTAGTAAAATTTTCTTGGTTAGGTTTCCTTTGCAAATGGGTCTCTTCTTGACTTATATATGACTGATGTAAATACGAAGGGTATAACTTAATGAAGGAAAAACATAAGTACATTGTGCTGTTTTACTCCTTCGAGGTTGTGTAAATGGAGACTATATGGAGCTTCTTGCAAGAAGATGCTATGTGCAAAAGAAGAAAAACAGAAAGAGTTCAGACTTGAAGCTTTTAGTTGGTTACACAAAGCTAATGGAAAAAGTAAAAAGAGAACAGAATTATCTGTGTTTAGTCATCTCCAAAGGGAGCTTGGCTATAGTTTCACACATTGCATATACACTTTCCGAGCTGCAAGTACGCTAACCATCTTGTGCATAACAATGCAGGTGATTGATGCAATGTGTAATGTAGTGTCGGCGTCACCAGCCAAAGCTGCAACAGCTGTTGTTCTTCAGGTTTAGATTTTGCATACTTTAATTGCTTAATCGTTTTTTTCAACATCTTCATAAAACAGCAGAACTAGGTTCTTCTTCATATCTTTGTTCACTCCTTGACTCACTCCTGTATTTCTGTCTTTGTCAGGCTGAACGTGAATTGCAACCTTGGATCGCAAAAGATGATGGTCTGAGTCAGGAGAAGTGGCGGATTAACCAACGCATTGTGAAATTGATTGTGGAGTTGATGCGGAATCATGATAAACTGGAATCTCTAGTTATATTATCCAGCGCTTCAGATCTTCTCTTACGGGCCACAGATGGAATGTTAGTAGACGGGGAGGCATGCACTTTACCTCAATTGGAGGTATAGTACCAGGCCTCTTGATTCGTAAAATGCTGTGATTTGTTCCATATAGGTCTTTTTTCAGTTCGAAAGGAACAACCTTCAATTGATTAACTGTTAAATGGTTTATATATCTGGCAGCTTCTGGAAGCAACAGCCAGGGCAGTTCAACCTGTCCTAGAGTGGGGCGACTCTGGATTGTCAGTTGCTGATGGGCTTTCAAACTTGCTTAAGGTAATTCCAAAATTGTTTCCCCCTATTTTCTTTCCCTTATCACATCATGGAATCATGAGAATTAATTTTATAGATACTATCCCAAAATTATCTCTGCTGCCTTATGTTTCACAATGTGAACCACTACCCATTACCCAATGTCTTCGATAGGCAAACCCTAAAATGTCATTGTATGCATAAAGGAAAGGCCATTTTCATATCAAGCCAAAAACCGCAGGGTTCCAACTCTAGCCTGAGTTTAATCTCGTACTATTCTATGTGCTGGGTATACACTTAAGTGGTTTCTCTGGCTATTGCATTTGCAGTGTCGCCTACCAGCTACTGTGCGGTGTGTTTCTCATCCAAGTGCTCATGTCCGCGCTTTGAGTACGTCTGTTCTCCGAGCAATTCTACAGGCTGGTTCGGTAAAACCAAGGGACGAGGAAGTGCCTCTTAATGGGGTACACAAATCC
The DNA here is from genome assembly GCA_003412495.2 of Echium plantagineum. Lineage (NCBI taxonomy): Eukaryota > Viridiplantae > Streptophyta > Magnoliopsida > Boraginales > Boraginaceae > Echium > Echium plantagineum. The sequence goes on along the minus strand of CM016562.1, from coordinate 28,092,304 downwards.
TCTTATCAGTTATTGAATGTAAGCGATATCAACTGGCTAACAGACATTGAGAAGTGTTTAACATGGGAAGCTCACAGCCGGCTTGCAACTGGAATGCCTCTGCAGTTTCTCAATACCACGGCTAAAGAATTAGGCTGTACCATACCCATCTCAACCTAACTCTTTGTAGAGTATTTAGATCCTTTCGCTCTTTTGTTTGTAAGTAATTTCCAAGGAAGACCATTGGTGTGTGAGTATGCAGAATATATAGTTTATTGAAGATCTATGTCGATAAGTTTTTAACAGGCCTTCATGTCTGTATGCCACACTCTGTTGTATCATGGTTAGGAGGAACAATATTAATTTGTATTTGATCATTTTGAGTGGCATCATTTGAACAGAGCTGCTGATTATTTTGTGCTCTGTCTGATATAATCACCACTGTGATTTAGTGAAACAATTCTTTTGTTTCCTTGGTTGGCTAAGAGTAGTTGTTGGTTTGATTTACAGACTTGAAGCATTTACACAAATGTCCTCTTACCCTTCAGTTCACTAATTCAAGGTGACCACCATTATCATTGGTGTATCGACGGCTTTTGCTGTGGTATGGAAGGTGGTGTCTACCGGTAGTGATGGCAACCAGGAGGATAACTCGTTACCTGCTTGAGTATTCGACGCGATAGACTGTTTGATAGTTAACTAGTAAGGTACGAGTCTAAGAGTGGTTGTGTTCGTTTGAAATACGTCACCCGCTCGATATTTATCCTGTTAATAGATTATGTGTTAAAGAAAATTATAAATAAATTGAGTTTTGTAAATTTTATTATCAAATATTTCAAATAACTAAGTTTATATAATTTATTAATGTTCCAAACTCTTTTTTAATAAAAATAAGTTTTTTCCTATTTTGCCTTAACGAGTCGGGTAATAAACGAGTTGAACCGGATAATTACACTAATAACTCCTTAACTTATCGAGTCAGGTCAGACACTAAAGTTATGCATGCTAAACTATCCGACTCGTTATCTTGTCGAATTATATCGGTACTCAAATATTCAATCCGACTCGACTCGTTTTCAGTCGTAACGTATGTCCCTATGCTGGTGGGCACTTGCCTCTAATGGAACTTTGCTTGAATGTCTCTGGTTAATATACATACTCTAAGTCTATACTTAAATGGTATGTACTTCAATTATTACCCCAATTAATATAAGACTTAAATTGTTACCCCAATTAATATAGTTGGTACATCTGTAGATTGTCGATTGGTTGATAATTTAATAGGCTAGAGCAGGTCCAATATATATTGGAGCACAAAATCCAAAACATGTTTACTTCACTACTTGATTGAATGTAATAATGGAGAAATGGAGGTTCTTAGTTGCATTGGAATAAAGTTAATCGAAAAGCCTAGTGAAAAACGTTCTTGCTAGTGACCTGAAAGTCCTGGGTTCGAAACTCACTTCATCACTAGAAACAAAAATATAGATTTAATAAATTATGATTATAAAAAATAATGAACATTAAGATATGATGTGATCCCTATATAAGAGTATTCATCCCTATCAGGGATTCAATAGGTCTTAACAATATTACAAAATTCAAATATCTCATTGCAAGAAGCACATCTAGACTCAGAAATTATAAATAAATCCTAAAACTTGGTCTCCTTGTAGGTTTAATGTGGAATAAATAGCTAAACCTTCTCATCAGTTTCTGAAGCTTCTGAGCTTCCATGCCTTTGAGGGTTGCTCCGTGGTAAAGAATGACTGCGGCGCTCTTTCCCTCCAGGTTTTGACGAGGCATTTCCATACCACATCATTCCTATTACAGCAATGATCATACCAATTATCACATGTGCATTGAGCCCCTCTTTGCCAAAGAAGAAAAATCCGAGGATTAAGACGAGAATGGTTTTCATATGGCCAAGTACTTGGAAAGATACAGCAGTAAATCTGCCAATACAAATGAACTGGCTGAGGTTGGTTCCTACTGCAATAGAGCATGAGAGGATAATAAACACCTGCAGAAGACAATGACATACGAAGAACACAATCAGAACCCAAGAATGTTATCCCTCCTACCGAAGTTCAAGAATAACTAGTGGCAAATCTACTAACTATCCACAGTAAGAAACAAAAGTAACATAGTTCATAAGTTCTCATCAGATTTTCACTTCAAATTGTCAAACATCAAACAGATAGTACTCAACCTTAATGTAGCTTCTACAATGCATATCTTAAACAAAGATTCACTCTTCATCTCAATATATTTCCAGTAACAGATTAGTATCAGCTACGAGGAACTTCAACCAGTCTTGGACATCATTTTAAGATATAAGATGCAAAATGTCTAGTGGTTTCATTTATATGAATTAATACTTAATTACTGAGTTTTTTAGGGTGTCTAAGGGGGATTGTTTTTGAATGTGTTACTTACCATATTACGTGATAAGCACACAAGTTCAAGTCTCTAATAAATGATTACATATTTACTACTTCTCAAGAACTACACTTCATTTACAGAACACCAAAAAAATATGGCAAACATGGTAACTAGTCGCTCCATCACAAAGAGTACACCGAAAACACAACCTCTCAATATACCTACCCTGTATATTTCCACCAGTACTGAGAAAGTGAGACTTAGCAAATGATCGCATGTCTAGCAACCGTATCTCATGCAATTAATTTCAAAGCCTATTGGAACCCTATGCCTAGGGGCAGACCTTATATTGGCTCACCAGTGCCCAGTACTTCAGTCAAACATGCACTGTAATAAATATAATCATTATATAGGTATATACAGAAGTAAATACAAAAATTAACATTTGTATTTATATTCCAATATTCGAGTGTTTTCAACACCCGCTCCAAAATCTATGTTGCTTTTGAATCCAGATCCACCCCTCCCTATGCTTGTACCTAAACCCCATGGCGGATCCTTCGCTTGCAGAAGTAATGAATTAAGACTGAGCCCTCAACCCACCACAATCCATTTTGTTCTATCTTTTAAAGCGCATAATGAAAAGACCTCATAGAGTATTCCATCTAATATTGCTGCAAGCCGATTACACTTAAACCTCAGAGTTCCCCTATTATATGGTTTCCCAACCTAGATTAGGTAGTCCCAACTATTTAAGCATTTATAGTAAATACACATCCGAAGTTTCTCATTAACTTCATAATATCAAACACCTCCTCCAATGATTAAAGGGGACAGAAAAACTCCATGATCAAATGATTCATAAAAAACACAACATAATCACAATGAAGTGTCTACTTAGTATAGATAAAAATAAGAATATTGACAAAAGGCTAGATTAACACTGAATGCATAAAAATCAAAACTCATTCGATAAAAGCACGAAAAGAAGGGTCATAAACACAGAGGTAAAAGCATCGAATGACATAGAAGTTACTAAGATACTCACCACTGCTGGTACATTAAAGTCAAAGGAATCAATCCTTTGGTTTGTCAGCCAATAGTCAAGAAAAGGGCCCAGAATTAATAAAGTTGCAGCCTGAGTAGGTGCAGTATGTCCAAGCAGGTTAAATGAACTAAGTGAATATTTGCGCTGAAGGTGATGTACATACTGCAACAAGAATAAAAAAACATCAGATCGACTGAAGACATGCTTCTCTAATTGCAATCATACTCTCACTTAAGAAGGAAAGAGAAACTTACATACTGTTGCATAGCAGTGCTCCAGACTGCAATAAAGGCCGCAACAAAACCTTTGGTGTTAACACTCACATCAGTCACAGTGCAAACTGCAACTCCTATTAGGACCACAAGAATGCTGAGCTTCGTGTCTCTTGAATATCGAATCTTGTCAAATGCAACTTCAAATAAGCATGATACAGGAATCATGCTCAGCTTGGCAATCTGAGTGAAATTGCAAATATAAGTCCTCGCTTTCGTTACCGAATACACTAAATGGGATCAAACTAAATACAACGTTTTTACCTGATAGAACCCCACTGAATTCCACATCAGGCTAACATTCATCCCAACAATTGAAAAGTTAGCACATACGACAAATTTCAGAAGGTCTGGTATCGGTAGATGAGAAGGTTGGATGTACCCCCGCCATCGAAGAACAGCCGTCATCAAGGTTGTGGTAGCGAAATGCATACCAGTTAAGGTTGTAGCTGCAAATATCTGAATAGTTAATTTCCAATTCTAACTCACATGAACAAGCATAAAAGTTCAGGAGATGTAAATATACATCAGTTTCCGGTTCTCCTTCTCATTATTAAACCAAATTCTACGTGGTTTCAACTATTGCAAGTTTTGCAACATACACTACAGTATATATAAGCATAAGGAAAGAGCAATTTTCAAACGAATAGGTGAAACCGTTAAACTGTTTCTGATCGCATAATCAAGAGGATTTAAATTTCATTTTACACAAGTTAAATAATCATAAACTCAATTACGCTAGTTGCAGGCTAATAATGATTGCCCCGTACGTTTTGGCACCATCCATTTGATCTTAGTCGAGCCACAAATTAGTTCCTATTAGTATTGTTTCAAAATGACAGGGAGAATCCATTATGCCAACAGTACGGGAAAAAAGAAAAAATATGTGGACCGAAAATAGATGTCTTTTTTAACTATAGATGCAAACATTAACTGATAGAAGACATACCAAAACTGAAACCATATTTAGCCATCAAGGCTTTGTTGACGATAATGATTCCAACAGAAGTAACCACATTAAACATCCATGCAGCTGCATCAACTGCAGCCTTCTTCTCAGCTTTGCTTGAGGGAGGCATTTTCACGTATCTTCTTTATAAAACAGGCACAAGTGAAGTTTCACCCTCGAGCACCAGATACCCCACTGCACCCTCTGACATTCACCTCAAATGCTTGCAAGCAATTGGCAACAGAATACCTACACAAAAGTACAACAATATTGATTAATTATATCTCTAACAAGAACAATTTAAACTCCATGTGCAATAACAACTATTAACTCCTGCGACACATTTCTATGAACAATAAACTCATGTGTTTTCTAATAATAGGCAGCATAATGGGAAAACACACACTTTATCATACTTGTGAAAAAAGAGAGAGAAAAAGCAGTTATCAATACTTACTATGATCAGGTAACTAATTGGATCAGAGAAGTACATAGTACATACACAGTGAGATAGCGAAATGAATTCACAATTATTTTAGGAACAAAATCCATAGCTCTAATTTTTACTTACTTGAAAGTTTATTAACTGACCAACAACCACACATAACATCGGAAGTCGGAACTATAGAGTACAGGAGCTCAATTTTTTTTTCAAATTGAAAAGCAACAATAATGCAATTCTAGGGATACTAATAATGCACAGGGTGCGATTAAATATTACAACGCTTGCTGAAATAATCTGGGAAGAACATAATTTCAATATGAAAAAGTTTTATTAGCATCAGATGCAAGTACCATAAACCAAAACCCTTCATATTAAAAATACAAACAAAGAAAGTACACTAAATTGAAAATGTAGATCAAAACTCATTTCCTTTAAATAATACGATCATGGCTCCAAATAACCAAAACCCGCAATATTCAATCTTGCACTTTAGATCGATAACACAGTACAGCAACAATGAAATAAACAGTTAAGATTAATTCACCATTACAATAGCGATAATGAATTAACCATATAACAGATCTAAAACAACGCATTAACCAAAATCCCTCATAAACCAAACCTTATCCCACTAAGTAGTTTCGGCTATATGAGTACAATGGCTCCACTCATCCCTATGGTGGACCATCCCTCGTGTTTAATCAATAAAGGAAATTACACTCAAATTGATTATTTCCTTACAAAACCAACAGTTTCCGAATAATCCATCACAGCTCCAGATATCCAAAACCCAATATTCAATCTTGCATTCTAGATCAATGGCACAGTACAACCAAACCAATTAAGATCAAAATTCACTATTAAAAAACAAGAATGAATTAATCATAACACAGATCCAGCTTTCAATGAACCATTATCAGATCCACATGAAATCAAATCTATGATCGAAAAACAGATACACGAAAACAACACGAACCCATATCAATACTACATCTAATTCAATTTAATTGACGTTTTCGATTTTTCATTTCAACCATCAATTGCTTTTTATTTATGCTACCAAATATTCTAAGAAAAAAGAAAACGTAAAGTAAATTTAAGTATGATGGCGATGAAGCTTACTGGAGAGCTTTAATGGAAAAAAACGACGTCGTTTTGGATTTGTTTGGTGTTGGAGTGAGAGTTGGATGACCCCTTTCTTGAATAAATTGGGGAGTGAATATTTGTATAGATTGCATGTACTAAAACGTCTATAAACACAAACTCATATGAGATGTGAAGGATGTATTAAACTAATAATATCGAGATCAATAAAATTTACACGAGTTTCATGTATCAAATCTTGACACAATCATATACATTTCAAATCATTATAGTACATTGCTAAGATATTGTTGATTGGAAGATTAATATAATTACTATATGTTTTGAAAATAAGAAATTACGTTGTTGGCCTAATGTTATTATAGGTAACTTTTATAATACGATCATAGAATATTACGTTGACAAAAATAGTATAATCCTTATTTATGCCCGTTAAGAATTACATATTTTACGACAAATAGGTCCTAAATCTTTAGAAATGTAGATCTATCAAATTCATTAGATGGACACCTGGAATTAATAATATTGATAAATGAAATAATATTGATGACTGTTTTAGTGTAATAAGATTATTAATTGATTAATCTAGTATTACCACATATTTGAGGGTGAAAGATTCGATGGGAATAAAAGTGAATCTATTAACTTCAATTGATCTAGATTTATTTATATTAACCTTAAATTTTTTTTTTGGTTCTAAACCAAATTCACCTAAGTTCACCCAATTGAAAGGACAATAAATATTTATTAACCCAAACAAGGTGATGGATGCAACAGAGAGTTTGGAGTTGAAAAAGATCAAATTTTTGTTGGTTGCAACAAAAAATGGTGAAAAATAGAAAAATGGCAGTGGCATGGTGAGGGCAAGAAGGCAAATGGTCTTCGAAGTTTGGAAAAAGAACGTAAGATGCAATAATTCAATGCTTCTTTTTTTGGTTGAGTTTGAGAATGAAAAAAATCAATGAATTAAGTTGAATTATCCATTCATTTTTTCCTCCGATTTAGAATTGAAAATTAGTTTATTAACAAAAAATATTTTTTTGATTTGATTAGTGAACCCTCTTCTTTAATTATTACAGTAAAAAAGTTGCCTCAAAATCTAATTGTGCGCGTGTTTTCGATTTTGCCCTTATCTTAATTCATTTTTTTGGCGAAAAAATGCTTCAGGGGGCGGAATGAAAAATAGGGGGTAAATTGAAAAAAAGGATAGTTCGGTTCCTTATTTGAAAACTAAAATACTTTAGGGGCGGAACGAAACGTCTCGATAGTGTAGGGGGCCAAAAGAAAATAAGCCATAATTATACTATTGCACAATATTTTACAAGGATGACAATAAATGGTTTATCTTTAACCATCACATGTAACCAAGTGTCCAAATAGACAGAATCTTCTCGTATATTTCGTCTAATTCAAAATCACAAATGTTTTAATTGTTTTTGTCTATTAAAATGAAACTCGGTCATTTATTATAAGTTATTTATGATTTTAACATATATAACATTTATACCATTACATTCAATTTCAAAAATAATTATACATAATATCATTTAGTTCAATTTTACAAAATATATTAAAAAATAATTGATAGTTAAAGTTACGCTCGCAAAATCGTTGTCGATTTTGGATTGGATAGAGAAATGTATTACTTTGTCCACTCACTTATATAGTGGTCTTCTCCTTAATTATATTTGTACTTTTGCAGAACACAAGTTGGAAGCTTTAAGTCTAATCGAAGACTCAGTCGCATGTTTCCTCTCTTCATCTGTGAGCTCTTCTTCCTCTCTTTTCATGTATAGATAAATATATATTATTGTGTTTCTAAAATAGTTAAAAGTAAGCTTTCTGTAAATGGAGATGGTAAAAGTATAAACTTTGAAGCTTTGTATATGAGTCTGTATTTTGTAGTATTTGGGTATTTTTCTGAAACCCTTTTGATGAAGTGTGTTGTTAATCTATTTTTCATGTCAAGATATTGTTAATATTGAATAGTTTGACTTGGATTAATAAAGCTCTCTGTTTTGTTGATTTCTGTTATGAATCTACGAGTAATTACTAAACCAATTGTATGTAGATGTATTGTTAATACTCTCGTAACCCGTTCCACTTGAACCATATATACGCGTGTTTACACGGGGTCTCGAATTGCTTACTTATGCTTCTAGTGTGGAATCAGAAAAAAGGTTAGCATTGAGTTTATGCTAAGATAGGAGAAAATCAAGACTAGAGATATTGACTATAGCTTATATAAGAAGTTCTTTAAATGTTCAGTAATGATATATATCTAGTTGTCAAATTGTTATTAATGTTTAACTACTTTGGTTCTTGAATGGCTTTGAATATTTTCATGAGACAATGTGGTCTTAGTGTTTTGCTTATTCTCAATTGTCAAATTTGGCTTAATTAGAAGAAAAAGATGGATCTTGAGGATTTGGAGTTCGCGTGATTACTGGTGTTTTCGAAACATATACTTAGGGACAACTTTGATTGTGTTTGTTCTGGTTTAATATACATCCTCCAAGTAGAAAGCTTGAAGCTTTATATATGAGTCTGTATTTTTCACTATTTTTGTCTTTTTGTTCAAACCCTTTTTATTTGAAGGGCATTGTTAATCTATCTCAAATATTTTAGTGTGGATTCTATATCTAATTGCAAAATTTGATTATTTTGTTTCTTGAGTGCTGCTTGATATTTTCGTAAGAAAAAATTATTTTAATAGTTTCCTTATTCTTAATCGGACTATTTGGTTGAGTTACATTATATTGATCTTGATGATTTTTAGTTTGCTTGATCAATGGTGTTTAGTGAGCAGATACTTAGGGACAATATTTGACTATGTGTTTGATTTTTCTTGTTTCCTGTTCTAATATACACCCTCTAAACAATGTTTTGTGATCAATTCATATCCCGGAAGGAAACTAGACTTTTACCTTATTTTAATATGCTATGATAAAATTCCCAAAGTTATACTATATGTTATGAATCTGCATATGTTTTGATTTTCCATGGGAAGATTGCATACATTTAATGTTCAGAATCATATAATACAATTGATGGTCGGCTTATTTGTGCTAGTTAGTTAGACTGCACGTAAAAATACAAAAAGAATGTCCATGTACTCTTGAGGCAGGCTTGTTCATAGATGTTCTTTGTTTCCTTTTATAGGAAAAGCTTAGCCGAAAAATCTGTTTAGTTCTTTCTGTCCTCCCATGTCGTTATATTTATTAACACCGAAGAGTAAGTATAGTCTAAGCGTATAACACTCTGAAAAACTTCAGATGATCAGAACTGTTATTGGCTGTGAAAGGAGGAGGGTGTTTTCGTCTTCCGCTTCTGGGTATAGAAAGGGCCTGGCTCTTCTTCTGTTGGGTCAGAGAACGAAGATAAACCCATAAGAGTTGCACTCTGGAATCAGTACCAGTTGGTTCATCAAGAAACTGATTTTGATAACCAGCTGGCTTCCAATAAGAACCGACTTGTGCGCTGGCGCGCCTCTCTTGTTTGCTTTGGCTGCTCTACCTCTGGACTTGAATGTTCATTGCCTGTAAGAGTAGGTCCGGCACAACATCGAGAAGACTTGCCTGAAGTTTCTCTTCCTGATAAGGAAAAGGATCAAACATATTCACTTGATCTTAATGGCGAGGAAAATATCATCAAAAAGGTCATCATCAAGAGTAGCTTGAGAAAGCCTACAAATAGAATACTACAATCCTGTGGTAGTAACGAGGAACATGAACTATCGTTGGAAGAAGGTAATGATTCTGGCTGGCAAACAGAAAGGAGGAAAGTGCAATGGATTGATACGCATGGAGGGGAACTTGCAGAGGTACGAGAATATGAGTGCAGGTATGTGATGTAGTCTTCATAACATTTATGTAGGTTTATTCTCTAATTCTTAATTATCACATGCTGACTAATGCATTATCATGGTATCTGAATTAATTGTGTTCTTTGTGATATAAGGAACTCTACATGTCTCCCTATGTTATGCCTCCCTCTCAGCAAGCCGTAGGTCATTACCTTTGTGTGCTCAGTACCGGTGGGCATTGTGATTTCCATGGCTGGATTGCAGTGATGATGGCTACATCGATGCTGAATGTAACCATGGGACTGAAAAGGTTTGTGCATGTACCATAATGTGGTTTGAGCTTCTACAACAATGTGCTTGATGTAAACTAATAGGAAATGTTGGTTCATATCCAACTCGGCAATCTAACCTCAGTTGGCGACTGAATAGCTTTCATAGTGGATAGTTACCCCCCACTTGAGTAGTGCCTTTGAGTGTGCTTTAGCCGAATGAAATAGTGTCTACATTTCCTTTCTTGTATTCAGTTTAGTTTCGTAATGACCAGTTATACGGAATCCGTTGTATTGACCATTTTGCCAACATAATTCATAAAGTTGTCCCAATTGCTTCACTGCCATATACATGAAGGAGATTGAAACAACAAGTCTTTATTGTTTTGACAAAGCATCAACTTGTACCTATAACCAACTGATAATGACCACGTCGATCACATTATTTTGGTAGAAATACAAGACTTTATATCTGATCAAATTCGCAGTAGATCAAGCGCTTTGGTAGCAGTAACAAATTGATCGTAGTACATATTAGCATAGTTTTTCACAGTCTTGAACTTTGCCCCTCCATCCTTAGTTAACCCCTCCACAGGGCCAATTTCTTTCTCTGCATCAGGAACAAGCCCCACACCGACAGCAACCCTATCGTTCTTTGAGTTAACAACTACCCTGTGCACTACGCTTTTGAATATACCATTCGACATTATCTAACATAACCGAAATTGTTCATTAGTAAATAAAATTACAATTTTAATAACTGCATAGGACATTCCCATATTCATCAATATGTCCTGTAATGTTCGATATTGTTTTGAAGAGTAAGAAGGTAAGAAGAGTCGGTACCTCCATTTGATCTCCCAAAACAATAGTAAGTGCCTGAGGGAGTCGTGGAACTGCATACCATTTGCCATCTTTCTCAACTTGAAGACCAAGATCATCTTGGTAAAGTATGGTGTATCCCGATGGATCAGTGTGCGGACGCAATCCAAGAATGAGCTCTGGTTTCGGACAAGCTGGATATAAATTCCAAGCTGTATCCATCCTCTGTTTCTCGTCACCTCCAAATTCTTTCACGAAACAGTCTTCGTCGTCTAATCTCAATGACCTTGCCATGGCTTTGTTTAGCTGGGCTGCCACCACCTTCAGTTTCAGGCAGTAATCTATAATAACTTCTCTGCATGGGAAAATTTATGCTTAATTTTTATGGATAAGAAAATACAAAATTACCTATTCTTATTTATAAAAATGCAGTAAGCATTGTTAATGAACCTGACAGATGTTGGTTTGGTAGGCCAGAACTTGTACTCTCTCAATTGTTCAGGAAAAGTTGTGATAATAAGGCGATCGAACCAGTCAATTTTGATTCCTTCTTTTGTTGGGATAGGATCACCACCATAGCCTTGAACATCCTCGAGTGATTTCCGGTTTTTATTCTTTTCTTCAATTGGTAGATCAAAGAATTCGCGGCAAGTTTTGATTAGTTTAGCTTGGTATCCGAAAGGAATTCCATGGCCTGTGGCCTGCAATGCAAACAAAATGGTAGTTTATTCAAAGATCTATAATAATCTTTCGGATTCTTTAGTTCGGATTCTAATATTTGTATGTATCTTAAGGCAAGTCCATTCATACCAGGAAGCAACCCCAAGTGGAGCAAGCTATCTTAAGTTTCTCTAGTTCTCTTTGAGCTTCTTGTGTCGTAGAGAGGGAAGGTGAAAGAAGGCGGAGGTCGATAATTGGAACTGGAGATTGAGTAGGAGGAACAATTTCCATCCCCTCATCATCTCTGCAATGAAAGGCTACTGGAATGTCTTCCCCGTTTTGAGCTATTTCTTGCACGCTTTTCGAAAGAGCTTCGGCAAGTTGAGCAAGTTCACCCATTGCTTATAAATTACAGATTCAAAGTAAAGCCTCAAGCTAGAACAAATTGCTCATGAAAAAGCTTGTACTCATTATTCAAGAATTTGCATGAGTGTTTATTGCATCTATAAGCTTATGAAAATGAAGGATTTAGTGCATATTTGATAATGTAATAAATGAGTCATTTTCAGTGAAATTATAAACAATCCTGTCGTGATAGGATTATTACTTGCATGGAAAGATCAGGCAGGTAACATTATTTATGTTGGGGCCCTTTATGATATGCAATAATGAGAGCACACAGTTTTATTATTTGGGGATTTCTAATATAAAATAAAATCTTGGTATGGGCTTATCAGTTATCATTAAAGCTGTTAACGAGTAGGTTTGAGTTGGTTTTGCCCCAAATCGGTTCTGACCGGTAATCAAATTGCCGGTTCACTCGCAAATTGGTTCTTCAATAAACCAGTTTAATTTGTAGTCGATTCGAAATAAAATCATTTGAAACCGGTTCGTCAATGGGATCGTATGAAATCGCAAAAAATTAGCTCGTTAATAATCCTTTCAATCATAATCTGTTTTCCACTCTCAGATTGTATAGTAAGGCTATGTTTGATATATTTATTTAAATAAAAAATGAACATTATAAACGGTTTAAACGAACGATTAACAAGCGATTTGAAACGATTTACGAACGAATCTTTACCGGTTCAAATTAAAACTATATTCCAATAAAATCAACTTTATAAACGGTTTTAAAGAGCGAGGTTTATGAATTGCAGAAACGAATCATAACTGTTTCAAAATTCAAACTGAGTGATCAAACCAGTCGATTTTAACGAATCAATTTGCGAATAATTTATGAGTGGATCGGTTCGATATCAAGCCTACTCATCACTACTAGAAAACACATAAATGGTGTCGGGCGAAATGCTTAATCCTAAAATTTAGAAGGTTAGCGTCAGGTCGGAGTCGATAATATGTCGACCTTTGTGGAACCCAAATTTTTTGTTGGGTTGACAATACATCGAATTCGAACAGAACAAATTATAGGTGATTATGTAGATTTCAATATTTTCAGTCACCAGATATCAAATCCACAAACTTATATAGATTATATATTTTATAAATTTTTCTCATTTATATAATATTGGTTTCTTCTGTCAAATATCAATTGTACTAAATCACAAATACATATTGATTTTGGCAATAAGAATTTCATAAAAATAGTCAAATCAATGTTGGCAATGGATTTAAATAGAGTACATATATTCAAATAAGCATCAAGACAATATGTTTAACTGATTTTTTTTTAATAATAAATTGCATTAATTCATTAAAAAATTATCCCCGATATATCAATTTGTATATAACAAAATAATGCTAATTTTGGAGTTTACAATTTTTTCAGTCAACAAGTATCGATCTCACAATGGTACACGTTTAGAATTTGAGCACACACACACTCTGCTAATTTTCCACCAGTTTGCACACATTATTAAACAATTACCACTGGGTTTATGTTCCGTCGTCGTCATCAGTATTTGCTGAGTCTGATTCTCTTCTCCCAACAATATTATAATGGCATGCACTATAAAGCCGATTTCATTTTTTTTGTTGTTGTTCTATTGTTGGGTTTTTCTAATGAACTGAGCATGTAGTATGGTGGGATTTGGATATTTGGTAATAGTACAAGTTTTTTTTTTTTTTTTTGATGAGATGAGCTTCGAACCAGGATCTTCTGGTCACATTAGGCTATTCGATTAACTCAGTAATAGTACAATTTTAAGGAATAGTTTAAAACAATTAAAGTATCAAAACATATTATTGAGTACAATTTTAAGGAATAATTTAAAACAGTTAAAGTTGCCCCAAAATCTAATTGTACGTGTTCCGATATTACCCTTATTTCAATTCATTCTTTTTGGCAAAACAACACAAAATAGAGAGTAAATTGAAAAGAAGGATAGTTCAGTTCCTTATTTAAAAACTAAAATACTTCAGGGCGAAACGAAAACGTCTTGATAGTGGAGGAGGTCAATAAAAAATAAGCCTTTAATGAAAGATTTATAAATAAATTCGCGTTCTCCGTTCATACCCTGAAAGTAAATCGTTTAATTTGTGTAGAATAAAATGATTGCCACTACACTTTTAAGCTGGCCACTCCTACAGTTTACTATTTATTACAAAGCTTATTAATTTTAACATTCTCATAAAAAGTGAATTCTTCATTAATTATAAGACTAATCCAAGTCTATTCAAACTACATTTTGTTGTTAATGTTTTGAATGAATTAAAGTGGTATATTCAATATGAAACGAAGTGAAGTGAGTACTAAAAGGTCACAAAGTACTATTGAATTAAAGATCAACCATGACCGAGTTAATCCTAGTGATCAGAAGGTCTTGGGTTTGAAACCCATCACCTCATCGCTAATTTACAAAAAAGAAAAGAAGATTAACCCATTTCCTTGGCGTAATCATTATAGGCCCAACCTCCACAATTGGGGGTTTAGGTTAGAGTCATGGCAAGACATCCTAATAAAAACCGATGTTTCTGCCTCCGTTGTAGTGTAGATTTTCAATCCTCAATAATATATAATTTAATTTCAGTATGATATCGTTTTAAAAAATTAAATTAAATTAAAAATCGTCGTGAGAACTTAGAACCACGAACCATCCAAAAGAAGTAGTACTAAAACATACCCAAACCTCAATACAACTAGAAATCTTCAAACTATGAATAATGTAACACTTGGATGCAATCCCATAATGAAAACGTTACAAAATAACATTGGATGATGCAAAAAGATATCTTATTTCATATAAATTCGTCATAACAAGACCCTTAGAATAATATGGTACACGACCATTTATAATTTACGAGGACCAAAATACAAAATTACGTAATTCATAAACTTACATGGATGTCAATGTCATTATCAAGAACCATTCTCCAAAATCTCACACATTATAACGTATATCACTGAGTTTAGTCTTGATCCATTTGAAGCTACCTCTCATAGTAGATTTAATCTTACCTTCAGTAGTGAACATATTGTATGTAGCAACCCTTCTCTTCCTCTTCAATTGTGCATCATCTTTTGTTCTTGGACCATTGAAATTATATGAGTTTTGTGAGTTTTCTTGACCCCCAAATTCTCCAGTATTAGAGCATACATAACCTGGAAATGACTTGCTTTTTTCCATCTCCAAATAATAAATGTTAGAGTGTGTTGCTATAGTGTAATAAATACTTCTAATTCTTGTTGGCATGATTTATATGCTGAGTTGTAATACACATACACCAACACAATAACAAATAGTGTTTTTCCAGAAATGAAATGACTACTTTATTCCTTATTGATAAGTACGGTGTTTCATGAAATTTTATTAAGGATAAAATAGTCATTTCGCTCTTCATAAAATAGGACTTCCTACGTCCCTAAAAAGTTGGTATATTTTGACTTTTTATTGTTAAACTTTAAAAAATTTGATCAAGAATTCTCATTAAACGATAAGAAATGATATAGTCATGTGAGATCTTATTAGATCCGCCTCAATATATATTTTTTAAATATCAACTTTTTATAATTTGTTCGCACGTAGAATAAGAGAAGTTTACGTTTTAAATCGGTTTTATTGACCATGAAAAGTTAAAATATACTCCCTCCGTTTCTTTTTATTTGATTGTTTGAGGAAAAAATACTTTATTAAGAGATTGTGAAAAATTACATTGGGATTGTAAAAAGGTGTATTGGAATTGTAAAAAGGTGCATTGGAATTGTAAATTTCTTATATACCGGAGGCCTCTTTTCCGGTACCATACAGGACTACAAATCTGGACCCTTGAATAACAATGAACGGCTGAGATTGAGATTTAATCTAATTCAGATTTAACCACAGCCAACTCACTATCTCTTCTTCACAATTTTCTTCACATCTCCGCCACCGTTAGACAACACCAATCTCGATCGTCCAGTCCACTGAACTCATCATATCACCTCCATCTCATTTATCTCCACAAAGTCACCACCAACACGCAACTCTCAAGGTTTTATTTTTTTCTCTATTTATTAATTTTCAAGTCTTTTTAGATTCAGTTTTTAATTTCAATCTTTGTGCTTGTCGGTTTTAATCTAGTTAATTCCCTAATTTTCACCAATTATCAAAGCTTCAAATCGATTATTTTTACAATTAATGTGTTTTTTCCTCAGTTTCGACTAAGAAATTCAAGGATGTAGATGAATTGCATATTGGTGTTAAGGTAATTGTCCCAAAAGTTTTGTCCATTTCAAAATTTCGATGGTTGACTTTTTAAATTACGATGTCAATGGTTTGTATATACATCAAATGATATTTCGTGTAAAATATATTAAAAAAGTTATGTGTTTTAATTGAGATTTTTCAAGTTTATTACTAACTGTGGTTAAATATGAATTAGATTAATTATCAATCTCAGCTGTTCATTGTTATTCAAGAGTCCAGATTTATAGTCCGGTATGGTACCGGAAAAAAGACCTCCGGTATATAAGAAATTTCCTAAAAAGTTGCATTGAAATTGTAAACAATCAAATAAAAAGAAACATGGAAAAAATGCTCAAACAATCAAATAAAAAGAAACGGAGGGAGTACCAATTATTTAAGGGTAGAGAAATTATTTAGATGTGTATAGTGACTCCCAGTTATATGCAATGATGGTTACATAGTCGACCAGGCTGCCAAGAGAAAAAGGTACCAGTAATGGTCCACCCATGCCAAACACAATAATGTTGTACATGCGTCTTTGGAAGGCCATTCACCTTTTGTTTTATATTTATCTTTAACTCTAGCTTTTTTATTAGGCTTAATTTCATCTGGGCACCTAAACTTTCTTGATTGTCCCAAATAGGCACCTGATGAACTTTTTATAACAAGTAGGCACCTGGACCCCAAAATTGGCACCTGAACTTTCGTTTTTCACAATTTTTTTAATTTCTCAGATTTTTGACATTTAAAAATTCCTTAACCCAGGGGCAAGTTAGTCATATTGAAAATATGACTTTTTGGAGATAAAATTTACAGAAAGTTCAGTACTAAATAACATTTTAGACGCTAATAATTTGGACAAAGTATAGGTGCCACTTCTGATATTCTTTGCTCTTTTGAAAATAAATATAATTATTATATATAAAAAAAAGTTAAAAAAAAAATCACCCCCCTACCCACCCCCCCACCCCCCCTAACGAACTAACCTGGTCTCTGTCATACCCTATTGAACAAAAGGCCATTGTTTGATGTCTCTGGTTTCAAGGCAATTGCCCACCAAACCCACGATAAGAGCATATCAGATCTAAAAATCAAAACAAGAGAAGGTCAAGCTGATATAAGGAAAAAAAGCGAATCGTTGTCTTCATCGTCTTCTTCATCCTTCTAAGCTCTTTGTCTTGTTGGTTTGTTTGGAACTTATTGGTTGATTTGAAATTGGGTTTTGTTGTGGATCGTCGTCTTCATCATCTTCTTCATATTTTGTGTGTTTTGTTGGTTTGTTTATATGGGGGTTGATTTTTTGTGTGTTTAAGTAGAATAATAACCTGTAATGTTTAAGTAGTCCAAGGCCCCTGTAAAGCTCAACAAAAGCACTTCGAATCATTTTCTCAGCACATTGAATTTTCTTTCTGTTAATGTAATCTCTTGAGGATCCTTCCTTCTTTGATTAACCAAGATTGTATATTTATTTAGTGAATGATGGACTACTGTTAATGGCAAAGTTTAATTTTGTGTTAATTATTTTGAGATTTGGGATTTTAGTGGGGGTGAGGTGAAAGGTTGAAGATGATGTTTTAATGGGGTTGGGTTAAATATTTGATGTTGGGTTAGTTTATAATTAGGTTGAGTTAGTGTTAAGTATAGTTTGACTATTTTGTCCTCTATCTAAAATTTTAAAATCTGAAAATTTAAGAAAATTGTGAAAAAATAAAGTTCAGGTGCCAATTTTGGGATCCAGGTGCCTACTTGTTATAAAAAGTTCATCAGGTGCCTATTTGGGAAAATTAAGAAAGTTCAGGTGCCCAGATGAAATTAAGCCTTTTTATTACTTTATTTTAATGGAAGACCTTTTTAAATTATACGGATTAGCTTTTTTGCGGCGATGGTGTATGATTGTTTTTGGTTGGTTTCCCATATTCCAAAACACCTAGGGTGAAGTCGGACTGATTATATCGATTTTTTTTGAAAAAAACAATTCGATATTGCGATTTTTTTTCAAAAGAATTCGAAATTGGTTCGAAAACCGAAAAAATCAATTTCGGTTAAAATTGCTGGTTTCGAACCGGTTCGATTTGGGCCAATTTCTGGGCCTGTTATGGGTTGATTTTCTGTCGGATTTTTTTATGGTTTGTCAAATTTTTAACTCATTTTGGTCCAGTTTGGCAGTTTGTAATAAACATCACACTACACTTAAAAATTGAGCCTGTTATAGATAAATTTGTAATTGATGTCAATACAATTTAAAATTGAAATACATATACACATAATAAACTTAATAGAGATTAATTTATAATCTGAATTTGAAATGTCCAAGATACAAAAAAAAACTCCAGAATTCAAATATGAAATGTTCTAAGCACAATAAAATAATAGAAACTCCTAATAGTGAACTAAATCGAACCGGTCCGGATCGGTTTTTTTTACAAAAAACAACTCAACCGGTCAGATCGATTTTTCTAAAAAAAATTGAAATCGAAACGACAAAAAACCGCATGTTCGGTTCGGGATAGTTCGGTTAGAAAACCGGATCCACCTACAGCCCTAAATACACCCTTCATTTGTAAGTGATCGACATATTTTGACTTTTCATGGTCAATAAAACACGATATAAAACGTAAATATCTCTTATTCTACATGCGAAAAACTATAAAAAGTTGATATTTCAAAAGTATATATTGAGATGAATCTAACAAGATCCCACCATATAACTATATTATTTTTTATCGTCTAATGAGCATTAATGATCAAATTTTTTAGAGTTTGACCACAAAAAGTCAAAATGTGCGTGCTAATCACTTAGGGACGGAGGGAGTATTTATTTTAAACGTTTAGACATAACTAATAAGTGTAAATGACATTAGAGATCACTCACGTTTGTTAAAAGACCCTAGTCGATCACCCTAGTTTTATATTTGGTTTGAGTAATTGGTTGACTGTTACAATTTGGTTCCTTAAAGGCTAATGATATGTAAATGGTTCTTGTAAGTGTATATCGTGTGGACAAGTAACCCTTAAAATTAACACCTCCGTTAAATGTTAACAAAGAAATGTAATTTAAGTCAATTTATGAACAATTTGAGCACATGATGCATACTTACAGAGATTATTTGCGCTTATTTTAAAAAAACCTAAAAATAAATATTTTCCTTAAGTTTTTATCAAAATTTTAAAAATGAAAAAAAAATAGAATAATTGATCATTAACTTTTACATGTGGTATTAATTTAAGAATCATTTGCGCACATGATATATATTTACGGGAACCATATATTTACGCATCGTTGCCATTTAAAGGATCAAAATACACAGATCACCCACTTGAACCATTTCAATAATTACCTCGAACATTAATTTACTATATAAACAATCTCAAAACCAAATTAAATCAAAATAGTATTGAACAAAACCATAATTATTACCAAGAGAAGTGCAATTTGGTTTGACAATTGAGTTTCTATATAGTACGTATTATCCATTCATCAAATTAAATCATAGTCGAACTATATAATGAGCCAGTTTGGATTCCAGATTAATGAACGCACTAATCGAATGACTAAACGTTTACAACAAGAATTCCACTAATACACGAGTAAGTTCAAGAGAGTTTACAGGTTAATCGAATAGCCTAGTAAATGTTTTTGGCTAATGACAAAAAAGTTGTAGGTTCGAAACTCATCTCATCGCTAATAATGAAAAAGAAAAAGCTTAGAGATGAGACTTGAGAGCTTACATATTCCCCTCTTTAGCAAGTTGCATAGCGTAATATGTTCCTTGCTCAATAAAGTGGTACATAATAGACATGTTATTTAGAGTAAAACAAATAGGCTTATTTTCTTTGGCCCCCTGCACTATCGAGACGCTTTCGTTTCGCCTCCTGAAGTATTTTAATTTTCAAATAAAAAACCTAATTATCCTTCTTTTCAATTTACCCCCTACTTTGCGTTTTTTCGCCAAAAAAATGTATTAAGATAAGGGCAAAATTGGAAACACAAGTAGTACATTTAGATTTTGGGGCAAAATTTGTAACAATTAAATATGGGAATTCACTAATAACACAATTATTAATTTTTGGGGCACTTTTAATTTTATTATTGACAAAACTATACATTACAAATTAATCCCTCCATCTTCCTCACACCCCACCCCCACCCTCATACCCCACCCCTCACCAAACAATTTGATTCTAAGAGCCTCCTTTTATGTTTCAAACGTCTTGTAGAAACATCAGAACAGTCGAGGCTTTCAGTGATATCGGTAGGACAATTTATATCATTATCGAAATCGCAAAGAAACGAATCAACCTCCATCATATCAAACTGGACATCCTTATTCCAAAAATCGACAATACTATTATATGTGGTAACAAGTTGAGAATTCTCTTGAAAAATACTAACAGGATGCTTACCAAACCTTTTTCCAATCACAATTTGATGTTCTTGAGAGGGTTTTGACCGATTTTGATGATCAATTTTGATCCAATACGAAAAGACATTGTTGGATCCTCCCATATGATGGCCAATAAGATATTTATTGACACATTCTTTAGTTTCAAACCCAACATCGAAAATGGAGGAATCCACTCGACGCTTTTTCTTAGAATAGGAAACAAGATCGGATGAAGCTTTGTGCTTCGTTCCCATCTTGTTTTGGTTGAGTTTAAGAGAGAGACAAGGATTTGTAGTGGTTGGTTTAAAAGGAAGAGAGTTTAATTTAGATCGGAGTTTGATTTCGGAGGAAAAGACCGACTGAAATTAGTTGCATAAATTTCCAAGCTTTTGTTGTATGCTTGATTTTCTGGACTAGAGAGCATTTTTCCTATCATGATGTGAAATTTGTTTAATTTTTGAAGAAAAACAGTGAAAAAATGATGAAGGAAGCAAAAAATAAGAAAAAAAAAAAATTTGGAATGAAAAAAAGGAGAAGAAAAGGTGGATAGAGGAATGTTGTAGAGAATTTGTTTGGCTTTGGTGTGCATTTTTTTTTCTATTTTAGTCTTATTTAAATGTTACTTGGAGGGATTAAAACTAAGTTAAAAAGTAACACTCATAATGACAAAAAAAGTTCAAATTAAATTAAAATTCACAATTCAAAATGTGCTTGGAGGGATAAAAACCACCAACCTTCCTCCCTGCTTATAGAAGAGCTTTAACCAACTCATCTATCAAACTCTTTAGAATTTATAAACACTTCCTATTATATACCAAATATTTTATTCAACATTTTATCGTACATATCATATCCCCAGGTCCGCTATTAATCTTGACGGAGTAATATTTAACAGATTAATATCTGTGGCCAAACTTCTCACCAGATCTAAGCATTGTCCAATGTCAGAACATGTACCGTTCGTTATTGCATAAAATTTCTCGTGTTATAACTTAATTCTAAAATAGTTGTTCCCTACTAGTAATGGTTCGATTAATAAACATGCCAATATGAGGAATATAATGAAATCGCCAGTTGTTTAATATTTCCTCCGACCCTAAAAGAGTGTCATATTTTGACTTTTGTTGGTCAAACATTATAAAATTTGACCATGAATTCCCATTAAACGATAAGAAATAATATAGTCTTGTGAGACCTTGTTCATATTTTTATTGTTTTTTCGTATGTAAAATAATAGATATTTACATTCTAAATCGTGTTTTGTTGAATAACAAAAGTCAAAATGTGAAAATATTTTAGAGACGGAGAGAGTATATAACACGGATTAACACCTACGTTTATAATAATTAAAGAATCCGGACACTTATCGGTCTGACAAATTCGATACTATGTGAACTTACCTTATCGTCAAACTCGGGCTCTTAATTTACTCTGATATATATTCTTCACGTACGTACGCGGATTTATTGTAGATTTGAGCTCAATTATTAAATGTTAATGTTGTGTGATTTATTATTACGAGTTGCCAAATATCATAGTATAATTAATTATAGTGGTTGCATAAAGTAAGGCTAAATTATTTGCATGCGTCCATATGCATGAACAGCGTTCAATAATATATAGTAATACTGAATTGGTTTGTATAGATGTAAATGACACGATGTACGTTAAATGGTCATGAAATTTAAGATTGTATGTTAACCATCTCTACATCAAATTTTATTTCAGAGGAGACTCGAATTCATGCGACGCAGAAGATGTAATTCGTGGAGCACACCAATTATCCGCCGGGAAGGTTAACTATTTTCTACTCGCTATTATTAAAACATTGGCACGTTTTATTACTATGGTCATTGTTCACTCGTTATTTCGCTCCCTATTTTCAACTATAACAAGCTTTGATCTCTGGTAATGAAAGTCAAAACAAAGCTTCAAGCAACCAAAATATAATTGTAAATGCTAATAATTTTGGACCAGAAACGGTCTTAACATACAGACCATGAACTTATAACAACGTGAGGAGATGGTGGAAGAAGATATAGTGATTGTTATTCCATCTTGGTGGTACATTTATATCTAAAGGGTGCCAATCAATCTTTCTTGAGGGACACGTTAAAATATCTAGAATTTGGTCAAATTGAACAAACTATTACAGTATATGAAAATGAAAAGTTTAGTGAAATAGACAATATTCGAGGGAAAGAATAACTTTTAAGAGTCTGTGGCTTCCACTCTAAAACTAATTGGCAATAGAAAGAGTAGTTCAAGATCTTATATATTGATCCGTGATGATATCAACTTTCGATGTGGGATGTGAGTCTTAACAACAAGATTCATTGAAATGGTATGGCATTAACATAATCACTAGTGCAATTATATTGGCACACACTCCATGTCTGTCTCTATGAATTAATATTTTATATACTCGTTGCTCGTGTATAAGAAACAAAATTTCAAAATACAATATCACATATACAAAATAGAAAAAAATGAATTTTTGAAGTATATCACTAAAAATTTATGGATATTGAACCAAAGATCATTTTAATTTAGTTTTATATATGATAAAAGATATTTCAATTTCATCGTTATTTATATGTATAATTAAAAAAGAAAAGAAAATATATAGTAAGTAGTTAGCTACATTTTGAGAGAAATAGATTATAAGGCTTCATAAAAAATAACTTGTAATTGATCTCTTCAGAGATTATATATAGGAATATTATTTTTATTGGTTAAACATATTTAATTAGATTTTAATCAATATTTGTAATGTTAATTTAAATCAAAATTATATTATACCAGTCAATAAGTTAATAATAAGAGACTTAAAAAAAAAACAAAATGGCAACACCATTAGGATTGGGAGCCATTGTTCAAACCAAATTGTTGATGTCGTCATTTAATAAATATATAGAAACAATCTTCAATACTTGAAATTTTTAAAAATAAGATTTCATGATTAATAAAACTAAATTTTTCACACAACTTCAACAACAAGAATTTAACCAAGGTCATAAACTTGAAAGTCAAAACTAATATATAATTGTAAATGTCAATTTATACAAAAATTGACCAGAAACACTGAAACAGTCTTAACTGACAGCTTAAAAAAATTATTCCATTTGTGATAATATATATAATTTGACCAGAAACGGTCTTAACAGACATCAGCAGAGACTTCAAATGCTTATATATAGATCCATCATATTAACTTTACCATTCAAAATATACAAACTTCAACCAAAAATATTCAGCAAACCAAAATACAAAATATCTGAATATTTTAAATAAATAAATAAAACATATAGACAACCTGAATTTATTACATGGCGAAAATTCAAGCTTCAAGCTTTACTTGCTCATCAGATTTCAAATCTTTGCCTTATAGAAGTGTTAATGCTGCCATCAGCATTCCAAGATTGTTTAAGGGTACTCATGTTTCCATCCCCCTCCAGATTCGGACAACATTTGAGGATCAGACAATTGTTTCGAATCTGCCCGAAAATAAGCAACTTAGAACAGATGATTGTGCATCCCCTGATCCCTTAGTCATAGCAAAGCTTTACGAAATCTTGGAGGCGATTTCGGATAGAGTCGAAATGCACAAGAATGTTGGAGAACAGAGGAACAACTGGAATGGTCTGCTTTTGACATCCATCAATGGTATTACTCTTGCAGCAGCAACAATGGCGGCCATGGCTGCCGCCACTAACGTTGTTGGGGATGCTGCATTAGCTTTGAAGGTAGCTTCCACGACATTGTATTTAGGGGCGACTGGGATGTTGTCTATAATGAACAAGATTCAACCGTCTCAACTGGCCGAGGAACAGAGGAATGCTGCAAGATTGTTCAAGAATCTTGGAACCCAAATTGAGAAATTGATCGCAATTGGGAATCCAACATCCCAAGATGTGAAGATCATGATGGAGAAAGTTTTGGTTCTTGATAAAGCCTACCCTCTTCCACTTCTTGGAAAAATGCTTGAGAAATATCCATCTAAAGTTGAGCCCGCGGTTTGGTGGCCTGAGGCACGTAGACGTCAAAGAAAGGAGACGACTACATTGAGCAATGGATGGAACAACACTTTGGAAGAAACAATGGAAGAAGTAATCAAAGTGACTTCAAAAAATGACAAGGAGGATTATTTACGTCTTGGCGAGAAGGCATTAAAAGTTCATAAAGCTCTTGCATTTAGTGGTCCAGTTTTAACAGGCTTAGCTGCATTGGGTGCAGCTTTTGTGGGACATGGCTCATTGCCGACGATGGTTGGTGTGGTTGGTGGAGCTTTAGCCACAATTGTGAACACGTTCGAACATGGTGCACAAGTTGGCATGGTGCTTGAATTGTATAGAAGCAATGCAGGATTTTTCGAGTTCATGGAAGAGTCTATCGGATCGAATTTGGAAGAAGAAGATGTGAGCAGAAGAGAGAATGGTGAATTGTTTGAAATGAAGGTTGCTTTGCAGTTAGGAAGAAGCTTATCAGAATTGAGAGATTTGGCAAATACATCAGTAAAGGAAGATGGAGATATTGAGGAGTTTGCTAGTAAATTATTTTAGAAACAATTAATTTTGCATATTTTCATGTATTAACTTGTATTTTTTTAGAGCTAACAATTCTTGTAAATATATCAATGATAGAGTTAACAATTCAATTCTTTTATGAAATATGGATATCTTTTTATTAAACTTATGCATCTATTTATGATTTTGATTATGAACTAATTTTATTATTAGCTTGGACCATGATCTTGTTCTTTCAGATCATTTGATTTACTTTGTGTGGTCATTAAGTAATTAGAACATGCCCTATAAATTACGTTCAATCCGAAATGCATTTAAGCATCTCCAAATATCGCTATTGCATAAACTTCGAGGTGTTATTTCTAAAATATGTAGTTGTTCCATAAATATATATGGTTACATATGAAATATGCTAATATCAAGAACGAAATGGATGCTAATACCTACGTATAGTGCCTTGACACAATATGTGAAAAACTTATATTATGAGCAATTGAAAGCGTTATGTGACCATTTATTTTGTTAATTACATACTCTAATTAACGTTCAAGTTACTGCAAATGGGAAGGCGTTGCCTGTGGAACTTACGGAGCCGTGACCGAGCTCATTCTCGCCTCCGTTCTCATTGATGGTACTTCCGAGGCTCAAGCTGTCATCAATGCCGAAGCCCTGAATCCGATAACTTCTCTGACGATTCTTGACATATCCCGATGTGGAATCGAGGGGAAGATATCAAGCCTTGGGTTTGCAAATCTAAGCAGACTTAATTACTACACTACAACTCAGCAAAAACAAGTTCCACCTATTGTTAAAATAAACCCTCTTTGAGTTCAATTTGGCGTATAGCATGAATCACAACATAATGGATGGCCAAATTCGAGCAGTCCTGTGATCATGTCCCATAATTATGTCCTGTTTTCATATTTCTGCATTCTAGCTAGTTAATCTATTTTGATGTAGTGCTTATATCTATCTATGCAGTATATATAAATAAAGGTAGCTTCTCCTAACTTTTGCACATGAGCTCGATTACGCCTTAATTTAAGTCTTCGTTTATCCATCAGGCACCATGTCCATGTAACGGCCAAGTTCCGCTCAACATATCAAGTTCACATCCAAAATACAACACTAGATATGATACCATCACATTACAAGAAGGCATAGTAGGACTAGTAAAATTAAGCTTAAATTCTTCCTGCCCCCTTTCGGTCACAACAATCGGTTAGTTAAAATCTGAAAAAATCAGCAGTTCTTGTACTTCTGCTGGTTCAAATCTGAGAGCTACATTATCACTGAAATGAATTGAAACAATAAGCAGCGTCTTTCTTTCAAGCGTATATTGAGGTGAATGCTATAGCCTTGTAGGTATACATCTGCTAAACTCGCCATTGTTTCATTTCATCTGCTACGAATTTATGCATAATAAGCATGACATGACCATTACATCCTTTAGTCATCAAAACATTGGTGATAATCTACCCTGCTTAGAGAAAATCAGTTCAAAAGCTTACAGAGTGTGAGTGTTGACTTAGGTAGTAAATAACAGTATGACACTAAATCTCATCACGAACATGTTAATTCGTGGAAAACCCAGTGTTATAAACCCGATGGTCCCAACCCGAGGGAGGGTCCAAAACCAGTCTAAAAACCTCATAACTTGCCCTCATAACACTAAATCTCGTTCCTTATTGTTGATCATTTGATGAAGACAGATTATATTCTCTTCATAGTAGGACATCTTCCTCCGGTTAGTGTCGTAATACCAGCTATCCTTTTCAGAAACACCTCCAAATGTGATTGGAAAAATAATTAAATTTTTTAGATGATCATAAAAAATAATATAAAGGGCGCATCTGCGCCAGCCAAATAATCTTTCTTGATGATTAACTAACATCACCTTTTCAGTTGGGATGGAATATACCGGTTCAATGCTCTTCGAGAACAACACACTCTTTTTAGTCCAGAGCTCTCTGCAATGCTCATTCATCATCCAAACATCCAACCTTCCCCTGTGATAATGTACGTCAACAATGGCGGGTCTCCCACAAATCTCGCCCAAAGAGCAGTTATATAATTCGTCATCATCTGGAAGGTCTTGTGGAGCCGCAAATGTTTCAAAAGTTTCGTTGTTGAGATGAAACGCGACCAAGGTTCGTTGGTCCCACAATACCCAATACATAACTCCATCGGTGCAGACATAGTCACGGTCAAGGCACAAAAGAATTGGTGCCGGAGCAATCATTCTCCAATCGATATCCGCGCCCCCAGCCCCGAAAGTGAAAACATAAGTGAGCTCAGCATCCATACCTATGTTGAGGTTCTCTTCTTGATCGTCTCCAATTGGATAAATGCATACGCACAACACCTTAAACACTTGATTAGCAGGATCATAGCCCAAGGAATAACACAAATACACAAAACCAAAATCAGGAGGAACAGGTGGTAATGAAAGCTTCAGCGATTCATGAGTGGCTACGTTGAATAATGTCAACTCCTCGCTTCCGTCATACCGACCCATTATGCCTTCCACAACTGGAGTACACATCGCGCCTTCGACTCTAACGTTGTGCTTCATTAATCTGGTATGATCATCGTTCAAGTTCACATACCATTGTGTCGGATAGTCTTCGATCAGAAGACATCGAGTACCGCCACCACCAATGGTGCGGTGCTCAAGTGCGAATTTGGGGTTGCGTATGATTGAGTACCAATGCTTCGACACGCATTTGAATCGCATTAAGGATTTGGTGGGCAGATGAAGAAGCACTTCCCAAAGCAATTCTTCATGAATCATTATCTCCGTCATCAACCTTTTCGAACAGCGGCAGAGATTTGGTCTTAGGTTTTACAAGGGTTTGGATATGTCTCTGGTTATTGGGCTCTATTTGAAAGTGGACTTATTTGCTGCGAAACAATTTTGTCGTCTTTTCATCCGGATACCTTTCGGTTATTGGACTTATTTGACCTCTAATTTTTATGATTTAGATCGAACAGTTATGGATTTTATTATAAATATAATGGTGAGAAATTGATATAAACTGTTTATTATTTATCAAAGAAAGAAAGTGGATTTAAATGACAACACAAGGGACGTACAATTAATAAAGTTTTTATAGGACAAAGTAGTCTTTTAACTCATTATATTAATTTTAGTTATAATAAACGATTTGAGCATCAAATAATAGATTAATCGGATATCATAATTATGATATTTTAATTGAAATATTTAAAAATTATTTATATTTGTAGATTAATCTTATAATATCTTGAATCATGATACTCTGGAAACATAATATAATTAAAATCAACTAATAATATATTATTCTCGTATAGTATATTAATCGACCTCATAAATTATAATATCCTAATATTGTTGAAAGATTATTAATAATATATTATTATCATCTAATAGATAGATTAACTAATAGTATGATATACTTGTATAATAGATTAATCGACATCATAATCCATAATCCTATTGAAACATCTATTATATATATTAAACAAGAAGCGCTTAATTGGAGATTTTTTTACCACAACAACTGTTAACATACGAGGTAGAAGTGTTGTGAATAACATGTCAATTACATTTGTTTGCAACCTGTTTGATGAAATGCTCAATAGAGGTTTTTAGTAATAAGATATGTTCAAAGAAGAAATTTATGAACCCCTCCCCCAACAAATTTCCTATTTTACCCTTAATGAACCCCTCCTATTTTTCTACCTTTCTTCCTCATTCTTATTCTTCACCATATCCAACCACCTCCCACCACCACCATCCTTCTTCTTCACCACCTCCATCAATATTCCTCTATTTTTTCTTCTCTTTTTTCCCTTCTTTTCCTTCTTCCTTTCTTCTTCTTCTTCTTCTTCTTCTTTCTTCTTCTTCTTTCTCATTTCTTCTTTCAAGAACACCACCACCACCTACCAAACCCCTCCCCTAACACCCACCAAGTGTGAAACAACCCCTCCCCTCACCCCCACGGGAACATCCCCGCCCCTCGTGCAAAATAGTTCACCCTTTCCCCCACCATGAAAATCGCAACTCTTTATCGTATGCCCCATCGTGTGCTGCATCGTGTGCCAGCACACGATGACGAAATAATATTTGAGGGGAGGGGGTCCAATTTAGGTTTTTTGGATATTGGTGGTGGTTATGGGGGTTGTGATGTTGGTTGTGGTTGATGTGTTTGTAATATTGGTGGGTATATGGTGGTGGTGGGGTGGGAAAGAAATAATGGGTTTTTTTGTGGTTTTGATTGGTGGTAGGGATATTTGATGGTGGTAAAATGGAGGAGAAGAAAAAGGTGAAGAAGAAGAAGAAGAAATGAGGTGTTGATTGGTGGTGGTGGTGGTGGTGGTGTTGATGGTTGATGGTGGTGGTGGTGGTAGTGGAGGAGGAGAACAAGAACAAGAAGAAGAAATTATGATGGGGGTATTTTTAGCAAATTTTTTCATTAAGGGCAAATTAGTCTAATTTATGGGGAAGAGGGGTACTCATATCCAAAAAATTAGGAATGGGATAGAAGTTAAAAAATAATGGGTGTGGGGTATTCTTCCAATTTTCTCGTGAATTGTGTGAGATTGCATTAAAAAAGTAGAAGAATATGGTTTACTATGGTGGTAGTATAGTGCGAGATTAATCATACATCCTTCACGAGAGTGAACGAAAGAGTTCTAAAGCTATAAGAGGAGCTCCATTGAGTTCTGTATTTGGACAATTCTACTTACATGCACATTGGTTTGGAAACTAATAGTCAGTTCGTGGAAAACCAGATTGCTATCAATCAAGTAGTTGAATATAACCTATAAATTAAATTATTACTCTTGTTTACTAAACTTCGCTTTTGTTTGGCAGCTATTTCTGTACTATGGACGAGTTTTGTCCGTGAGATCCGTTAACGGAAGAACTGCAGCCTACCACGAACAACATCCAGGGGTTCTATTGACCTGTCTACTTGTTTAATCAATCAAAAAGTACTTATGGTAATATAGTTTTCTTGAGGACGAACCCTACAAACTCATTCCTCCTCCATTTGTATGATCAATATTAAATACTGGGATCCTCTCTCTTTCATACTTATTATAGATTACTAGAGTCTGTTGCATACTCCTGTAATTCCTGAAAAATGAATAATAGTGACTTGTGGGATAGCCTGGATGCGAATTTATAAATTGTTCAAAAAATTATATTAGAAAAACCTTATACAGTTGATGTGAATCCTAATTCAAGATCTGCAAGGATTCATTTAATGTGACCATATCTCTCGAAAATCAAAATAGTAGGATTAGTTTTAAGTGTTCGGTTATGAAACTCTCTTGTCTTTGTTCTCTTCAGTGTCCGCTTGGCCTCCTGGGATCCATCCAAGCATATCCTTTCGGCATACATTGGGTAATATATCATCCATATATCTCCCAGTTAGCTCTCTTGGTACTTTTATCTATGGTTCGAAATTATGTTTTTTTTCAGATCTATTGTCCGGAGATAGTTTATTTTGGTCACAAGATAAATTCCTCCAGAATGGAGTTTGACAGTTCCATGAGTACATTTTTCCTTCTTACAACCTTTGGTCTGAAATATCAGTTGGAGAGGACATATTGTGTGACCTTTTTCCTCATTATTGTGCTAACGCTGTAATTCTATATAAGTATTACCATTGTCCACATTACATATATCTTCCTGTATGGTAAATTATCAATCCAGTGATTTGTAATATATGCATGTTCAAATATCCGAATGCCATTAATATGTAAACTTATATGTAAGAATGTGCATGTAACTGGTTTGTTTCTTGTTGATAATGAGTAATTAATATGTATTTCATTGGTGTACTACGTTGGGTCAATTCGAAACAGCCTCCTAGTTATCACAGCTAGGGCTGTAAATGAACCTGGAAGCTCGACTCGGCTCGGGTATTTGGTTCGAAAAACTTCGGTTCGTTGCTCGATTCGGAATAGCAAACGTAGAACCAAATCTTAAAATCAATATTTGGCACGATTCGCAAACGGTTCGCAAAAAACTCGGCTTGACTCACCATGTGAAATTATGTAATAATATTGTAATATAGATTTGTATGAGATCGATTAATTGTTCATTTCTTTGATAGATCTAGCATATTTGGTTGAATTTTGAGGTAAAGATATATACTTTAGTTTTACTTTTATATTCTTTGGTAGATTTAGCAAATTTAGTCGAATTTAATTTTGTTTCATCACCTTCAAACCAAATTATTCGGCCAGTTCGGCTCGAATTCGTCTGACAAAATTAGAGCCGAACTTCGCATTTTGATGTTCGACCATTATTCGGCTCGTTTACAGTTCGGCTCGAGGACGGTAGATCCGAACTAGAATCTTCCGATGTTCGGTATTATTCGGCTCGTTTACAACCCTAATCACAGCATACGAATGTGTACTATTCGACCACTCTACCTACCTTGCTTCGACTGAAGCCTCTTAAGAGGTGTTTGGGCATGGTGTTGTTATTATTCTTACATCAATATGATGTGACCTTTTTGCAGACAACTCTTAATGATTCCTTCCTGGCCGATCTTGACGATCTCTCTGATAACCCGGCTGATGTTATTGTAAGTATTACTCTGTATTAGGTATGTCTGCATGAATTTATGTATTGCAGCCCTAGCCGAACTCGAACCTTTCGATATTCGGTACGGTTCGGCTAGTTTATAGCCCTAGCCGTGACCGAGCTCGTTCTCGCCTCCGTTCTCATTGATGGTACTTCCGAGGCTCAAGCTGTCATCAATGCCGAAGCCCTGAAACCGATAACTTCTCTCACGATTCTTGATATAATCGCTACACTACAACGATTCACATTTAACCGTTATTTACTGTTCTTGTTTACCTGTGAGATGTTTTAAAAATTCTTAAATTTGCATGTAGTTTGTTAAACGGAGGAAGAACTTCTACGATCTTTCCTTGGAACTATTATGGTATACATTAAGAAGGCTCATACTTGTAGTCCCTTGATCATATTTTTGTAAATGTCTGCTGAACTATATATCGCATAGAGTTGACAATTATTCTAACCATCGCGACCTTAGCGCTACATGTCATTATCTTGACGCTACATGCAATGGTTCCATCAACATAAGGAGTTTAATTTGGGTGTATCATTAATCACAGCATAATGGATGGCGAAATTCGAGCAGTCCTGTCCCATAATTATGTCCTGTTTTTATATTTCTGCATTCTAGCTAGTTAATCTATTTTGATGTAGTGCCTACATCTTTCAATGTAGTATATATAAATAAAGATACCTTCTCCCAAATTTTGCTCAATTTGGTTCCTTCATATATGAGCTCGATTACGCCTTAATTTAAGTCATCGTTTATCCATCAGGCCCCATGTCCATGTAACGCCCAAGTTCCGCCCTACATATCATGATACCATCACATTACAAGAAGGCATAGTAGGACTAGTAAAATTAAGGCTTAAATTCTTCCTGCCCCCTTTCGGTCACAACAATCGGTTAGGTAATACATCTGCTAATTGTGGACATATTTAACCTCGGACCTAATTGTTGATCTGTTGATCAAGGCGGATTATATTCTCTTCATAATAGTACATCTTTCTGAAGTTATACCACCTATCCTCTTCAGAAACACCCCCAAATGTGATTGGAAAAATAATTAAATTTTTTAGATGATCATAAAAAATAATATAAAGGCCGCGGATGCGTTTGCCGAATCTTCTTTCTTGATGATGAACTAACATCACCTTTTCAGTTGGGATGGGATATACCGGTTTCGTGCTCTTCTGAAACAACACACTCTTTTTAGTCCAGAGCTCTCCACAATGATCATTCATCATCCAAACATCAAGCCTCCCGCTGTGATACTGTACGTCAACAATGGCAGGTTTCCCACAAATCTCCCCCAACGCGCAGTCATATTCTGCGTCATATGGAAGGTCTTGTGGAGCTGCAAATGTTTCAAAAGTCTCGTTGTTGAGATGAAACGCGACCATGGATCGTTGTTCCCACAATACCCAATACATAACTCCACCGTTGCAGACATAGTGACGGGCAAGGCACAAAAGGAATGGTGCCGGAGCAATCATTCTCCAATCCATATCCGCGCCCCCAGCCCCGAAAGTGAAAACATAAGTGAGCTGAGCATCCATACCCATGAGTTTCCCTCTTTGATCTTCTTCAATTGGGTAAACGCATACGGACAACACCTTAAACAATTGAGTAGCAGGATCATAGCCCAAGGAATAATCGATATACACAAACCCAAAATCTGGAGGAACAGGTGGTAGTGAAAGCGTGCGCGATTCATGAGTGGCTACGTTGAATAATGTGAACTGCTCGTCTCCATTATCATACCAACCCATTATGCCTTCCACAACTGGAGTACACTCACGGCCTTCGACTCGAACATTATGCTTCATTAATTTGGTATGATCATCGTTCAAGTTCACATACCATAGTTTTGGATAGTCTTGGATCAGAAGATATCGAGTACCACCACCAATGGTGCGGTGCTCAAGTGCGAATTTGGGGTTGCGTATGATTGAGTACCAGTGCTTCGACACGCATTTGAATCTCATTAAGGACTTGGTGGGCAGATAAAGAAGCACTTCCTAAAACAAGTGTTCAGGAATCATAATCTCAGTCATCAACATTTTCGAACAGCGGCAGAGATCAATGTGAATTGAGGTGTGAGAACTTTCTTCAACTGAAAGCTTATTTTATACTCAGATCAGTAGATATCCTTAGGTTTTACTAGGGTTTGGATATGTCTCTGCTTATTGGGCTGCATTAAAAAGTGGACGCATAACATAAAGAAGGAGGGTAAATGGCTTGTGATATCACTCATGTTTGTGAAAACGTCAGTTAAATCACTAATGTTTAAAAAGTTACTCATTCGGGTCACTCCATCAGTTTTTTAAAGGGTATTTCTGTCTAGACACATTTTTTTCCTCTTATAAGCACCCAATTTAACTCTTAGTAACACATTGACCCCAATCTTGATATTACAATTTTTCCGATTTCTTTTTTGATATTTTTTCGATTTCTTTTTAGATTTTTTTTCGATTTCTTTTTTGATTTCCTTTTCGATTTTTTCTCGATATTATTTTTGATTTCTTTGTCCATTATTTCGATTTTTTCTCGATTTTTTTCGGTTTCTTTTTCGAATTTCTTTTTTCATTTCTTTTTCGATTTTTTCGGCTTTTTTAATTTCTTTTTTGTTTTTTCTCGATTTCTTTTTCAATTTCATTTTTGGTTTTTTTTAATGTAAGAGGTCGCACAATAATTGTTAAAATATAAAACCACTAAAAAAATTTAAAAGCTAATACAAAAAATTGTACGATACAAATATCACAAAATTCAAATTACAATTGACCACGACGCTTTGTCATGCTTTGACACCTCTGTACAATAGATTCATTTGACACGCATATTAAGCATTTCTTGATTATCATAACTACAATTGTATCAAAAGCAACTCAAAATTGATCCATCCAAGTTACAAAATCATTTTTTTTTCAAAAATATATGCATATAATGATATAAATCTAAAGTAAAAGTTTCTTACGTACTCAGAACAACATATTTGATTAGAATTTGACACAAAACATTAAAATTGTGAATTTGTGATATGGTGTGGTCGTGTGGTGTGAAACAAACACACCATAAGGCTTAAGAAGTATTTAAAACGTTGGCTCAATAATTTATAGATTTTGTTTCTATATTATTAAGATGTAAGAATATTATTATTCAAATATTATTCAATTAATAATATCCTCATTATGGTCATTAATAGGATGTTTATGTTGCAAATCCGTTACGAAAGTTACAACCGTTACATAATCATTAGCCTTGATGGATGGTTAATATAACAATTATTTTGAGATGAAGAAGGTCATTTCTCTACCTATAAATAGACTCCTTTCTCCATCAAAAGGAGTCAATAAAAAAACTAAAGAAATAGCACATAAAGAAGTTTGTAGGTCAAGAGTAAGAAACTCTTCTTCATTCCTTAAGAAAGTTCTTGGAATCAGCATCACTTTTGGTCCAAACCGACTCATATCAGTTACGTCTAAAGGCTATAAGGTGCAGGGGCGAAACCAGGATGAAAATAAAGGGGGGGCCAACTTCGAGAAAAATAAAATTGGGGGGGGGGGGGCAAAACAAATAAAAATAGTGAAAGTATCAAAAAAGATGTTAAAAATGAACCTTGGATGTCTTGAACCCATGACATCTACCAATTAAATTAAGGTCCTAACCAACTTAGCTACACTTCTACTTAGTTTCCTTACACTTTTTTAGTGTATATATCACAAAAATTCAAAAATCGTATATAGATATAACGATACCGAAAAACCTAAGGGCCCCGGTGCCCACCCCACCCCACCCCCCCTTGGGTCCGCCCCTGATAAGGTGTGTCAATTACATTTTATTTTACATATATGTGATAATTATGTAATTCAAGATTTTGGGAATTATGTCATGTTTTTAATCATTTAACATAAGATTGCGATTTAACCATAAGTAGCATTGTCAAATATCATAATCGAGAAAAAGAGAATGAAAGATGGTTCTATATAGAAAATGCTAATATCAAGAACGAAATGGATGCTAAGTACGAAAAAAAGAGAATGAAAGATGCAATAATTCCCACACTCGGTCTGACAAATTTTTCAAGGCAAGAAAAATTTGATAATATGTGAACTTCCCTAATCGTCAACTTCGGGCTCTTAGGTAGTCTTCGGCTCTTCGCATATGTACGCGTATTTATTGAGGATTATTTGAGCTCAATTATTAAATGTTATCTTGTGTTATTTATTATAATAATAACGAGTTGCCAAATATAATATAAAAAATAAATATATAATAATATATAGTGGTTGCATGAAGTAAGGCTCAATTATTTGCATGCATCATATGCATGAACAGCGTTCGATAATACTGTATTGGGTTTCTACTGATGTATGTGTTCACTTGTTTTAATTTATTTGGAGTATTATATTTTTCATCTTTAAAATATTGCCACGTTATTTATTTATTACTATCTATATATCGTTAATCTGTTCCTTATTACTACCAAATTTAAGAAGCATTATTTAATCTATGATATGGAAAGTCAAAACAACGCAGCCAAGATATAGTCGTAAATGTCAATAATTTTTACAAGAAACGGTCTGAACAGAGAGCTAGGGTGAAGAAGGTACGTGTATATCTAAAGAAAGGATGACAACTAATAAAAAGTATGAAATCGCCATCTAATGAATCTATGCATTCGTGTTTTGAAGTATATGAACAAAATAAATTGTACGAGTTTGTCCTTTTAACTACTTTAATACAAAGATTAGCCCTTAGTTTTAGGAGATCGAACTCATGCTAAATATGTAACAAGATAAAATTGCTCGCAGGTACGTATTTTACGCTCTAGCTCTTTATCACTTGTTGAACTACATCCCACGGACGAATGGTGACAATTTATGTTCTCACGAGGGATATATATATTGAAATATTTAGAATTTAGTCAAATTGGACAAACTATATAAACGAAAATTTTAGTGCTATATATTAGACATTTTTACAGAAGGATTGAATATTAAAGTTGTATCACATTGTTTTTTTGCAAGTATTACCACTATTGTTTTCATTATATATCAAACATATTTTTAATTAGATTTTAATTTAAATTATTTAAATTAAATTATTCTTAATGCTATGCTAATTTGAATCAAATTTTTAGTCTAATTAGAAATCAAGTTTATAATATGATAACTTAAAAAAAACTGCTCAATCTAATTAAATTAAACAAACCTTTTAGAATTTTGTGTTACGACTCCCAAAAACATATTACTTAAAAGGATCACATCATGTCACCAAATTATTGAGCCATCAACAAGTCTATTAAAATTATTTGAAGATAATATAGCAGCACCATCAGTATTGGAAGTCACTTTGTAATGTAAATGCATTAATGAGACTAGTTAAATTGACAATGTATATATATCAATAGCATTATTGATATTATTCAACAAATATATATAATGTAATATATAAACAAATTATATGAATTTAAGATTAAAAAAAATGTCATACAAGCACAACTTCGACGACAAGAATTTAGCCAAGGCCATTCACTCGTTTACCCATTCCTTAAAACTTGGAAGTCAAAACAAAGCAACCAAAATAGTAAATGTCAATTTAAATTAATAAATTCAGACCAGAAACAGTCTTAACAGACAACTTGAATATATTATGTGGACATATATAATTTTGACCAGAAATGGTCTGAACAGACATCAAGAGAGACTCAAATGCTTGAATAGTACTTTACCCAACCTTCTACTATATATAGATCCATCATATTCTCTTTTCATTCGAAACATACAAATTTCAACCAACCAAATTCAGAAAACCAAATAACATCTAAACTTTTGAATAATCAATTAAAACATATAGAGAAGAAAAATTAGTTACATGGCTAAAATTCAAGCTTCAAGCTTTACTTGCTCATCAGATTTCAAATCTTTGCCTTATAGAAGTGTTAATGCTGCAATCAGCATTCCAAGATTGTTAAAGGGCACTCAAGTTTCCATCCCCCTCCAGATTCGGACAACATTTGAGGATGCAAAAATTGTTCCAAATTTGCCTAAAAATAAGCAATTTAGAACAGATGATTGTGCATCCCCTGATCCATTAGTCATAGCCAAGCTTTACGAAATCATGGAGGCGATTTCGGATAGAGTGGAAATGCACAAGAATGTTGGAGAACAGAGGAACAACTGGAATGGTCTGCTTTTGACATCCATCAATAGTATTACGCTTGCTGCAGCAACAATGGCGGCCATTGCCGCGGCAACTAATGTTGTTGGGGATGCTGCATTAGCTTTGAAGGTAGCTTCCACGACATTGTATTTAGGGGCGACGGGGATGTTGTCTATAATGAACAAGATTCAACCGTCTCAACTGGCCGAGGAACAGAGGAATGCTGCAAGATTGTTCAAGAATCTTGGTACCCAAATTGAGAAATTGATCGCAATTGGGAATCCGACATCCCAAGATGTGAAGATCATGATGGAGAAAGTTTTGGCTCTTGATAAAGCCTACCCTCTTCCACTTCTTGGAAAAATGCTTGAGAAATATCCGTCTAAAGTTGAGCCCGCGGTTTGGTGGCCTGAGGCACGTAGACGTCCAAGAAAGGAGACGACTACATTGAGTAATGGATGGAGCAACACATTGGAAGAAACAATGGAAGAAGTAATCAAAGTGACTTCAAAAAATGACAAGGAGGATTATTTACGTCTTGGCGAGAAGGCATTAAAAGTTCATAAAGCTCTTGCATTTAGTGGTCCAGTTTTAACAGGCTTAGCTGCATTGGGTGCAGCTTTTGTGGGACACGGCTCATTGCCGACGATGGTTGGTGTAGTTGGTGGAGCTTTAGCCACAATTGTGAACACGTTCGAACATGGTGCACAAGTTGGCATGGTGCTTGAATTGTATAGAAGCAATGCAGGATTTTTCGAGTTCATGGAAGATTCGATTGAATCAAACTTGACGGAGAAAGATGTGAGCCGAAGAGAGAATGGTGAATTATTCGAATTGAAGGTTGCTTTGCAGCTTGGAAGAAGCTTATCAGAATTGAGAGATTTGGCAAATACATCAGTGAAGGAAGATGGAGATATTGAGGAGTTTGCTAGTAAATTATTTTAGAAACAATTACTTTTGCATATTATTAACTTTATTCTTTTAC
>CM016562.1:27930623-28053200 GCA_003412495.2 Echium plantagineum | reverse complement strand
TCTGGTCTCGAATGGTTGTACCAATGCTTCATTTTTAACTTCTTAATATATGAATTGTGCTGCTCTCCTTGGCGAGATTCTTGACCTATATCACAATAGATCCGGGACCATAATAAAGCTTAAAGACAGATTCTTGACCTATATCACAATAGACAAGAACTCCTTTTGTAATCTTATTTCTTTTAAGACCTGGCTAAAGCATATAAAACCACTTAATACACTCATTTGAAATTTACTCGGTGAAGTTGGCTAAAATCTATGCATACTGGATGATCGCTAATTCTCAAGTTTACCTCTTTCCGAAATACATTATCTTCAAAGCTATGAATCTCCTTTCGAACTGCCAGTTAATAATTGCAACCAGAATCTACATACAAAATTCAAACCGGAGAAAAAGTGAGGACTTAGTGAGTTAGCTTAACCATAAAACATATAGCATGGAGAATATGTTTTCACACTTGAGCATGCAATAACCTGAGGTTGTCTTTTCGTTTTTTTCCTATTGACCTTATTCTTGCCTAATTGTAATCTTTGCGTCTTCTCCACTAGGCCTTCATCATTTATAATACCACAAGTATGATTGACTTTAATCTGCATCATTGCAATGATTAACATTTTTGTTTCAAGGCAATACTTCTATTCTATATATATACATATAGGCACTACTAGCCACTGCTAGTTCTTTTAAGGTTGCAAAGTTCAATAATTTTAACCGAATCACAAACATCAATACAAGTTGACAAGTCAAGACTAACAAAGTGAACATATTGCATATATCAGTGAAAGAAGCCCCCCAATTTTTACTATTAGAAAACAGAATTTTATCATTACTTCATTAAAAATGAAGTAGTTCGCAAAATTTGTATAGTTTCTAAGTTCATCTATTACTAGCTCCTTAGCCGCCCCTACTTCAAATATCTTATTCGATCAGCCGCACATGTTGAAGCCAAATTGATTATTATTCAGTTCTGAATTTAGATAGAAAAACCATGAACTACAAAGTCTCAAATCCCAAATTCACCTAAAATCACCCTGGTACCGCCCCCTCGCCCCTAAAATTTCAAAAATAAAAAGTCGAATGACATTTCTATAACAATGTAATTTCTTAATCTCCAACTATCGCCACAACTACATAGCTTTAGGCATTAACTAAAAAAACTTACTACGAGTAGTCATCGAGGCATACCTCGTTTATAAACTCGCGACCAATACCAATGTGAGTATACTGAAGCTCTAACTATGTCGACAAACTTACCTCTTGGCACCGGCAATTAGCGAGCTGACGAGAGAGAGCGTCATTTTGGGATTCAAGTTCCTGGGAATTATTTTGTATTATTATATGTATGAGTTGAGATTTAATTAGCGTAGCAAATTGATAAATAGTTGGGAATAATAGTAATGAAAAGAGGAAGAACCTGAATTTTAGCTCGAAAAAATGGAGGTCAGCTTGTAGGGAAAAGATGAGATATTCATCCGATTTTTCAGTGAGGTTAATCACGGAGGACATGGTTTTTTGTGTCGCCGCTATTGAGTTTGTGTACAATGGTTGTTGTGAAAGCTGATGATGATTATGAAGGAGCTGCTGGTTCAGATTGAACATATGTATTTAAGGGGGGAGTGATTGAGTGAATCGTAGTATCAGGGACAAAAGTGTACTTTCAAAACCTGAAAACACTATTTGGGTGTTAATATACGAAGCCTCAAGCCTCGCAACTGAGGTTGTCCATTTCCGATATGAGCTTCTCAACCGCTTCTCCTCTTTTATCCACTTACTCCTCCGTCTCCCTCAAATTCACTCCTCTCCTCCACTACTCTCGCCGCCGTCGCTTCACCTTCCGCCGTCGTTACTTATCCGGTAACCTCCTCCCCCCCTCACTTCGATTTCAAGTGCAACTAATATTCTGTCCATTTCTTTTAGTTGTCGTTCTAGACTAAATTTTATAAGTTAACGAAACAATCATATAGTTTCAATTAATTGTTATTATACGTTCCAATGTACTTTGTGACTATTTTTATTTTCCTTAATCTATTTGCATATAGCTAGGAGTTGCAAATAGCTAAGAGGATGTGAGTAGTGATTTTAAATGATTTTAATTATTTAGTCGCAGGAGCAACGAACAATGAGGTGTTCACATCACCAGATAAGTCAAAGTCATTTGACTTCACTGCTGAGGAACGAATATATAAATGGTAATTCTTTTTTGAAAATTGATTTTTTATTGAAGTGGTGTGGTTTCCGTCCCTAAAAATCGTCCAATTTGTTTTTCAGTGATTGAAATGGATAAGATTTTATGTCTTAATTGACTCAGGCGCCTTAAATTTGAATCGTAAGTATAATGTTGATAGTAACTAGGATGATGATATGATATGATGTTTTGATATATTTCTTACAATATATTAATAAATATTTAAAATAGTTTTGTTCAAATTCAACATATCAAAATTTGAAAGTTGACGATGTTTTGGTGATGGAGGGAGTAGTTTCTAATCGTATATAGTCCATGCATCCCCACAGATTGTCCAGCTTAATTTAAGATAAAATTAACAATCTCTGAAGCCTTTATTGACTCAAAATATAAATTCAATACTAGGTACATTGAAAATATAAGCATGTGATTGCTATTTTTGTACACCGGATTATTCCTTTGAATTTCGAAGTGGCGAATCTTTTAATATTTTATTTATTTTATCTGAAATTGTAAATGGTTGTTAATACTGGTTCTAGGTGGGAATCGCAAGGATATTTCAAGCCAAATTTGGATAGAGGAAATGCACCTTTTGTTGTTCCAATGCCACCGCCTAATGTTACAGGCTCGTTGCACATGGGGCATGCAATGTTTGTGACTCTTGAGGTCTGGTGATTATTTGGGAATAAATTATAACCAAGTTTTGTTTCTTTATGATTAATTTGTCTGGGAAATCTTTATATGTAGTCTTATCCTAGTGTTGGCCAATTGTATTGTGTTGGAAATGGAGAGCAGATTGGGAAGTGAATGTAAAGTTTTCTTTAATTTTTTATAAGAAGTCATATCTGGCAATAAAAATATCTTAAATGTTAGTATGTTACTATTTTTTTCTTCAGTTTTACATGTAGGGAACTTAGTTCTAAGGGATGTAACATCATCTAGTTCAATATTCTTAGCCAAATGTTTTATCCACTCACTAGGCCGAACTTTCTCAAGCCATTTTAGCCAGTTTTGTCGTTAATTTTTTTACTTGACACGACAACCAAGAGGGGAGGGAGATGTGAAATTATAATAGTTGAATTCATTGCAAGAGCCAAACCAAGATTCCTTCTTTCTGGTTGCTCACAAGTCATTATTTAACTTTTGGTTGGAGTTAAACAGTTTCTAATTAGCAAGTGGTATATTGGTGGTGCAATGACGTGGTAATTACTTTATGCTCACGGTTCAGCGGTCGAGTTGCAATGTATCTTGATTCTACACATTAAACATGAAGGAGTGCTTAAGAGTTGAATTATACTTGAATTGGACTGAGTACATGTATGCCCCAATGTGGTAGAAATATGAGAAAAAAAGAGCATGTTCATAAACCAGTCCATGCTCACAGAAGCTATCTTGCTTGCCATAAATCGAGTCACCTGGTTAGGTCATCTTATTCTGTTATAGCATGATGTGTGCTCATCCTGTTATCTTATGTACAGTTGACTGCCCCTATAAATGGTTGCCTCTTATATCATATTATCTCCAAAGTTAAATATGCATCTGTTAGGGTGATTGCTAACACCTTCTATCTCTCTTTTCTCTTATTATTTTTTTGATCCAGGATATTATGGTAAGATATCATCGCATGAAGGGTCATCCAACTCTCTGGCTTCCAGGAACTGACCATGCTGGTATCGCCACTCAGGTGTTGCCCTGCGTATTGAACTCCTATAGTTATGTCATATACAGAATATATAGTCTTACAGAACATATTTTACTGTTCTAATTATCAAGGAGGAGTGAAAGACTTCATATTATTTGGCTCTTGGATATAATGGAATAAATGATGACCCCATTACACAATATATGCATCTTATCTATCGCGAATGAGTAGATAGTTGTGTGCACTTCATCTGGGGTCAATTCGGTAACAGCCTCTCTGTTATCACATGGTAGAACCACGTATTATCTGACTCCCTTACTCCACTTAGGAGGGAGCCCCTTTTGAGACCAATTGGGTCATGCTGTTTGTTGAGTTTGTATTAATTATCAAATTCCATTTAAAATACGAAATATGAAAAGGTCATGGGGCACTGACCAAATAAGAGAATGTTCATTGTTTTCGAGAATCATTAACTTGTGTAACTTGCTTTGTTGTTTCATAATATTGAAATTTGTGAAGTCTAATATATCCTCTTGGTTTCTGTTCCTTATGGAGTACTTCGTTGGTTTGAGGATGATACAGTTTTTAGAATTCTGATTATTTGTAAAAATTAAAAGATAGCCACGATGATGCACTCTGTGGAAGCTAACATTTGCAGTTGTGATTCTTGTTTAAATTTGTCAAATGAAGCCGATAGTTTCAATTTTCAAGAAGTCTTGAAGAGCTAAACTGCTAAATTATGAAATATACATGTTGACAAAATTTGCTACGAAACATAAAAACTAACTTGAATTCCAGTCTGCGTGAGCTTATTCTTTTAGAGTCCTGTGTACGTTAGCTTTTTTAACATTTGTCTTTCAGTTGGTTGTAGAAAAGATGCTAGCTGCTGAAGGGATTAAAAGGGTTGATTTAGGCAGAGATGAGTTCGCGAAGCGAGTTTGGGAGTGGAAAGAGAAGTACTAAGTTGTACCTATTTTTTTGGTTCAATAAACTATGGACATAAGAAAATGTCTCCCGTGTCTGATTTGCATGTTTGTTTTTATCTGGAAACCTTCAGGTATGGAGGAACAATCATAAATCAAATTAAGAGACTTGGTGCTTCTTGTGATTGGACAAGAGAGCGTTTCACCCTAGATAAACAGCTGAGTCGTAAGTTAGCTCATTGAAGGACATGTCTAAACACTGAAACTTTGTAAGATTATTATGTCAGTAGTGACAATTATAAAATCTTTGCTCAATATTCTTCTTAAAGTATCTATGATTTTCCTTTTAATTGGCTTAAAGTTATTTTATACGGTATTCCGCTTTCAGTAGGCTGTTTTTTCCAAGTAGTCTTCATTTTTCTACAAGAGCTTTTGATGTAACAAGAGAGTGTAAATTTTTGATCCTGCATAGTAGGAAGTGTAATTTTTTAAATTGATTTTTCATTTGGTCGCAGGAGCTGTCGTTGAGGCTTTTGTTAGACTTCATGAAAAAGGCTTGATCTATCGAGGTTAATGATCACATATTGATTTTCTTATAAGTTACAGTTTCTTAAAATCATCATTCAAACTAGAAAGTTGTAAACATATGCTATATATATTCTCTACTCCCCTGTCCCCCCAACTTATCTGAACAAATCAGATATTCCACTAGCTGTTGTTTAGTTTTGTTTGTTCGACAATGGTTTAAATACAGTTACTGACTGTTGAGATCATATTTCAGGTTCTTACTTGGTGAACTGGTCACCAAATTTACAAACTGCAGTTTCTGACTTGGTACATGCTGGGTTGGATAAATATCTATTGTTGTCACTTGCCAT
Organism: Echium plantagineum; assembly: GCA_003412495.2. NCBI lineage: Eukaryota > Viridiplantae > Streptophyta > Magnoliopsida > Boraginales > Boraginaceae > Echium > Echium plantagineum. The sequence continues at coordinate 28,047,571 of CM016562.1, read as the reverse complement.
TGCTTGTCACTCAATGAGATTAACATTTTCTTGTTTCTAGGAAGTAGAGTATTCTGAAGAGCCTGGTACTCTGTATCACATAAAGTATCGTGTAGCTGGTGGTTCAAGGCAAGTTTCACTACTTTGGCGTGTAACTACTTGCTCTTAGTGACTCAATCTCCTGCTCATTGGTGAATTGACATTTTTTGTCACTGAACCAGTAACAAGGCATCTTATCTTATAAATTTATTACTTTGTTTTTTCTGAGTGGGAAGGACATAATACCAAGGTAGATGCACCCATTCCAGCCAAGACGATAATAATCTATTTCGGTTCATCTATTATTTTAAATAAAATTAGAACCTTTGATACTGCTTGGTATGCTTCATTATCCGATTGAGGTGCTACTGTACAGTCTTGAATATGAACGTTGATAATTTTAAAAGTTAATAATAACCATATCCCTGTTTTAGTTCTCATCAATCTTACATCATCTACTATTTGTAAGAAGAAGCTCAACTTTGGGTATTTCGATAAGAATTGTTCACACCATTACATCTGCTCTCAGCTTGCCAAATGTGCTTCTCATATTGAACTTAGTCAATTAAAGGTCCAAAGGAGGTTCTTACATATTTTCTGACCTGTTGGATTAGATCAAAGGGCATAGTTCATTTATTAAGGTGATTTTGTGAAGACATACTTGTACCACTACTCATGTCATTTATCATCAGTATAGTAAGACATAATTATATATATTGTCAGTGTATCGTGAATCATCTAATCTCTTCTTATCAAGTGGGCTTTCATTAGTTTATGATCACTTTCATGTGAACTCTAATTCCTTTATGGCTTGATAGGAGTGACTATTTGACTATTGCTACCACCCGACCTGAGACACTATTTGGTGATGTTGCTGTGGCAGTAAACCCTCAGGTATGGTTTTTGCTATCAGCAAGAATGTGGCTAAGGAGTGAGAGTGTTCCTTGAAATGCCAAGATCCTGTCTTGCATAGTTTTGAAAAGAGATGTTCTATTGGGAACCTAGGGTCATGCATATGTGTAGAATCAACTTGTCCAGTTGACATAATAGTTAATATTACTGCTGATTGCTTGCTGACTTACTTAAGTACCCAAGATTTATCCATCGGGAGTGATATGTTGCAGGATGAACGGTATTCGAAGTATGTTGGAAAGCAGGCTATTGTGCCGCTGACATTTGGGAGACATGTACCTATCATATCTGACAAGGTGAATCAATATTTTTGGATTTATTTCATGGTCTCTTTCTTACTAGATACTTAAAGTAAAAGAGTAATAAAAGATAAAACACTTTATACTAATGGAACCCCTATATGTCAACAAAAAGGTGTCGGTTTTTGTGGCTCATTAAGGTATTCCAGCTTAATGGTAGAGATCCTACAAATATCAATGAATCTTAAATTCTGTTGATACCATGTTGTCTAATTTTAATTGTACTTATATCCTATGTCCTGTTGGATAGCATCTCCTTCCCACAGGCATTTCTGCATCTCTATTGCCATTTATCTCCTTCAAACTGATAGTGTGCAAAACCGATCATAAATTCGATGTCATGAACTTTGTACTTCCTGCTCATGAGATTGAGCTACTATTCTCAGATGAAGAATCTCTCTCTCTCTCTCTCTCTCTCATATATAATATGTAAGTGAGGTCAAGACATCTTGCTCTAGTGGCAAGCATGCTGACACCTCTAGCGGAGGTCTCGGGTTCGAGCCCTCTTGCTAGCAAGGAAGTGGTCAGAGAGAATAACTTCTCTCACTAGTTTGATGCTAGTCGCCTCTTTCCTTGAATTTACGAGTTTACGAATTATTCTGATGTTTGGTGATTGTAATGGATTATTCGTATTAATAAAATCAAAGGGTAACCCCCTTTTTTAAAAAAAAATATGTAAGTGAGGGGTTTTTATAAGGGCACATGTTAAAACTTTAATTTGGAAATAAAATATAATACTTAAAAACAAACAAGGAAATATATTGTTTTAAAAAAATTCCTATCACATTTCAGATGAAAATCTCCGATAAAATAATTTTGTGTCTTATCTTAACAAATCCTCGAATGCGTCATTTTACAAAACTGATGTATATACATGGTGCTTATAATTTCTAATTTTTATTAATAGCAAGTGGAAGTGATAATACTAAATGTTTCCAATATTACAGTATGTTGATAAAGAGTTCGGAACTGGTGTGTTGAAGATAAGCCCAGGGCATGACCACAATGACTATCTTCTTGCTCGCAAGCTTGGCCTACCCATTCTTAATGTAATGAACAAGGATGGAACTCTGAATGAAGTTGCTGGCTTGTACAGGTGAGTTTGATAATTTTATTTTTTGGTTTAATAGTTTTAAAATATTACCTTATAGATGAAGAATTAACAACTTCTTTCAGTGGCCTTGATCGTTTTGAGGCAAGGAAAAAGCTTTGGTCAGACCTTGAGGAGACAGGTTTAGCTGTGAAGAAAGAGGCCCATACTTCTCGAGTCCCTAGATCACAACGTGGTGGAGAAGTTAGTTGCCTATCTTTAAAAAGTCTTGCTTTGTGGATGCATGCTCCATCTTCCCCATAACAATTTCTTTACACTACGCAGATTATTGAGCCTCTTGTGAGTAAGCAGTGGTTTGTTACAATGGAGCCCCTAGCTGAGAAGGCACTTAAAGCTGTTGAACAAGGTGAATTGACTATTATGCCTGAAAGATTTGAGAAGGTATAGTCGTTGAAGTCATTTTCAGTTCCATGGGGTTGGTGGTTTTCTGATATCTCTCGTCTGTTTCTAATTATTACTGTTTTGTTGATCCACAACTAACATGATAGTCTATACAAATTATCCAACATCGCTGTTGAAATTATCAGATTAGAAACTTCAAAAGTATCCTTTTTTGCTAATGAAAAAATTCCATTAATTCATATCAGTATGAACTGATGTCGATAACCTTGCTAGTTATTTTCCCAAGTTGTGAACACTTCCTAACCTTGCATACCATGTGGTTTGTTAAACTTGATTGACATGTCTCTGTTGGTTGTTCTAGATTTACAATCACTGGCTATCAAATATTAAAGATTGGTGCATAAGCAGACAACTATGGTGGGGACACCGGATCCCTGTATGGTATATTGTTGGTAAAGATACTGAAGAAGATTATGTAGTTGCCCAAAGCGAAGAGGAAGCTCTTCAAATAGCTCGAGAGAAACATGGAAACAAAGTAGAGGTATATCAGGATCCAGATGTTCTCGACACCTGGTTTTCAAGGTTGGTTTTTAACTATCTAAACATTGCAACAGTTAATTCTCTAAAAGATTGTCCAGAAAATATTTTTCTTATGCTAGAGCTTTTGTGCAGGGAGACTCTCGAGTTCCCAGATGATATGTTTTATTGTTTAGCTTGTAGTTCTTGGTCTAGCGTATGTTACTTTCGCATAGCTATGGTCAGTTTGTTTCCGAACACCTACTTACTAGCTTAAGCAATTTTGTTGAAGGAAAGAAATATCCACTGACTGATAAAATGCTGTATATAATAATAATGGTCAACAGGAGCAGAGTTTTTCTTTTCCTCGAGTTAAATTTTGGAGTCTGAAATTAGTTGTTTTGTTCCTGCATAATAAATTGCTGGAAGAGTAGAAGACCTAATAATTCCTTAGTCTGTTCTTTGTTGTATAGCCAAGATTAAGATGGATAATCTTTGTGTATATGGGCCTGAAATGTGGGTTAATAGTGAAGCCAGAAAGTACTCTTTTAGTTTCAACGAAATTTCCTCTTCTTAAGAATAGCCATATGCAAAATTTGTCAGTTTACAGTATCTGAGGTTTAAAACTGTTTAATCTGAATATATGTAATTTATATTGTATGACACATGTAGTTGTTGGATAAGGAACGGTGATAACGAATTACATTGGGGAAAAACCAAACCAAACCAAGCCTTGCACTAAGTGGGTTTGCTAACATTGGGTAAAAACAAACCCTAATAAAGACATCCACTGGTATTCTTTGAGTCTCTACACAAGTTTAGCCTGTTGTAAGGATTGCTTGATAAAGTCCGAAATGTTTTTTTACTTTGTTGGCTGATAAAAATTGAATGCTACTATTTGTCAGTTGTAATATATGAAAAACATGAATTATCTTTTTAGTCTCTACACATATATGCTTGATTACAGTCGTATTATATATACCGCTACATAATTATCTCTCACTTACCTGAATGAGCATTTCTTTTTCTGTGCTTTCAGTGCATTATGGCCCTTCAGCACTCTGGGCTGGCCAGATTCATCATCAGATGATTACAAGCAATTCTATCCTACATCAGTTCTGGAAACTGGGTACTTTATCTCTCCTGTGAGCACTGTCTGAATAATCTTCAGAAAAAATGATTAAGATTGGGTGTAAGAAATGGAAACGTGAAGGTTTCTTCTTTTAAGTTTTTTCCCAGCATGGTAAATGGGGAGACGTATTTAAGTACACTTTTATCTACATTTGATAACCTTCAGTAGGGAGATATTGGAACAATTTTTGTTTCATCTGAAATGCTTGAGGAACAACTAACAATGTGCCCACTCTCTTGCTGCTGTGGTAGTTATTGAGTGCATAGTTGATATAGTTCGTAGACATCACTTTTACTTGTCGATGCTTTAAAAAGTTGTCCATCGAATTGAAAGATATCTGGTCTATCTATAAAAAAGAAGAAAGATATCTGATGTGTTTCTGGTTAGAGCTGCTTTCTGAAAGTGTGTAAAACAAAAAAAGATGCAGAAAAGAGAAACGTAAAGAGGTTTCTCAAAAAGTTGCACAAGGAGACAATTACCATTTGTTCAAGAATCCATGAGCATAACAAATCTTGTGAGGATCATATATGTCTTTAGAGCTTAGGAGATCAAGAGAACATATTAATTCTAACTATGATGAAGTGGTGGATCTTATCAAACTCTTTGTCATCTTTAGTTCAAATTCTGAAGAGGTTGTCTGATTTTAATTTTTCCGCGATATTCAGATTCCACACACTGAAATAATTGTATCTTTGCATAGGCATGACATTTTATTCTTTTGGGTGGCTCGAATGGTGATGATGGGGATTGAGTTTACTGGATCAGTCCCATTTTCCAAGGTTTATCTGCATGGCCTCATTCGGGATTCTCAGGTGAGTCCTGACTGAAACTAATGCTCAATCGTCGATCCATTTCTTTCATGCAAGAAACATTGGGATGTCTGGAGTGTTTGCATCTTACTCTTTAAAGATTTTGTTGTCGTGTTTAGTTTTTAGGTGCTATGTGCTTACGTTCTTTATTGACGGCGACATGTGTTTATATCTTTCACTAGTCATTTTCTGGTGATAATTTGGGTTTCCAAGTGCGATATACACGTAATTTTTTTTACTGGAAATATTAAATCTCAAGCTAATCAAGATGAGTTTATATTCAGTTCTCTTTTGGCATTAGTTTGGCTCCCCAACCGAATCCCCCCTGAATCCCATAGACATTCTCCAACACAAACAAACAAGTAGTCCTTGTATGCCTGATATCTCTTAGAGTTAGTTTTTTCGTATCCATAGTTAAAACGATAACCTTTGCTCAGTTTGTTTGTATACTAAGAAACAAAATCTATATTACATACTAGTGGATGGAAACAGAATAACTAAATGTTGGCATTACCTTTTTAATCCTTGAATGTGTAAAGGGACTAATGAAGAGTTCTGATATCTTTGGTAGAGGAGTAATGCTGGACGTTAACTGTTAGTTTGCTGTGATGTTTGAAGTCAAACTGATAGTTTTATAAATGTTCTGTGCTTGTGTATTTTTTACACCCATTTGGCTGCTTTGTATGTTCATAATAAAAACAGAATCTGAATGACTTGGAGATGTACTGACTTTTGATGCACCATGTTCCATCTAATGAACGAGATATAAATCTGCTTAATTTCATCTTCAGGGAAGGAAGATGTCTAAAACACTGGGTAATGTCATAGATCCACTTGATACAATCAAGGATTATGGAACCGATGCTTTACGATTTACTCTTGCTTTGGGAACTGTTGGCCAGGTTAGCCCTCGTCTTTGCTCTAAACATGAACACTTTCCTGATAATTTATGGGTTGCTGCTTGTGACTCACAGAGACCATAGCAGTTCATAAATCATCTGTCTGTATTGATTGCTTTGGCACAGGATTTAAATCTATCGAATGAGAGGTTGGGCGCAAACAAGGCATTCACTAACAAATTATGGAATGCTGGCAAGTTTATATTGCAAAATTTACCGAAGCAAACTAATATGTCTGCGTGGGAGGCTGTCACAGCGTATAAGGTCCGAGTTAGCTTGGACCATAATCAATCAAGATGCAATAAATGATTTGGGTTGCAAGTTGCAACTATCTTTTTGAATAAAAGCATTTTTTCTTCTCTGTGATACTGAACATCGACCATGCTTTTAGTTTTCTGTTGTACGAATATATCAGGATTATTTTTCAATTGGTCTTATGTAACGGATGTGGCTTTTGTTTATCACAGTTTGATGATGCGGAATCCCTGAAAATGCTACCCTTACCCGAATGCTGGGTGGTAAGTTTCGTTTTATGGTAAAACAATGCCCATTATCGTTCTTTAAGAAAATTGACTAATGCGTGGTCCAGGTATCCAAACTTCATATGCTTATAGATGCAGTCACAAGTAGTTATGACAGGTATTTCTTTGGAGATGTCGCAAGAGAAGTGTATGATTTCTTTTGGGCTGATTTTGCTGACTGGTGAGCTCCACCCCACCTTTTATGCACTTTTGTATTAGAATACACATGTGTCTCCTTTCCTGGTTTTTGCATGAAAGATTATTGTGACATTGTTCTGTAGCTTGCGTATAGGAAATAAAGACCATCTGTGCACGTCCGCTGAGTCCTTTGTAACATTATATTGATAATGAAACCTGTGTGGAATGTCATTATACTTGCTATATTATTAGACAGTAGCACCCAATCCTATAAGAGACATATCCCTTTATCTTCTTGAAGCTGCATTTGGTATAGACCATTTAATAGAACGGCAGAATCTCATTTTTGGGACTCTAAACTGATGTAGGGAGATCAGAATGGTGAAGCATTTATTGTGGTGAACAGTTGGAGTCCGCATCTCCATAACATTTGTGCCCATTTGTTTCGGTGTTACTAGCGAACTTGAGCATAAAGCCCTATCTAACTTTTGATTGGCCAACTCGAAAATTTTATAACAAGGCTACATCGTCCATTTAACATCATGTCCGCTGTCTCCCAAATTATCTGAGAGAAATTTACTTGTCAAGTCTGCTTCAAAAATTACTTGGTGTAGACTGTGGTCGTTGTTGGATACCAAAGGATGAGACCTTAATATTACGTAACCTTAATTTCAAATGAGCATGAAGATAATCTGAAGCCATATCTGGAGATCTTGATATATTTGATTTCATATTCCGTAAGTGAATAACATGCAGAAACCCACTCGTAAGTCTTCATAAGAATTTTTAATGGACAGCCTACACATGAAAATGAACTGAAATATTCATATGATGGGTCTCATGTTTTTACATATAGAAATGTGGTAAAATTTGAAAAAGAAAGAAAGAAAGGAGTACCGAGTTATTAATATTATAATGATCTTAAAAAGTATCTTATATCAAGTGCTGTCATTGTTTGTCAGGTACATTGAAGCTAGCAAAGCTCGCCTCTATCACACAGAAGATGATTCAGTTGCTTATGTATCTCAAGCAGTTCTCCTATATGTCTTTGAGAATGTGTTGAAAATGCTACATCCTTTTATGCCATTTGTTACTGAAGAGCTCTGGCAGGTAATGAATTTGTGGCTCTAGAAATTGCTCCATATTAAATTCTCCTTTCATTTGTGATTGTTAGACTAATTATTGATAGCTTTGAGTTGTTCTTTTGGAATTCGAATGTCATTTTATCTATAACTATTTCGCAGTTGCATGGAACTTTGAAGACTTAGATTAGTTGACATCTCTATATTATTGATTCTTTTGGTTGTTGTATCAGTTAATTATGAGAAAGGCTTGTCTCGACTTCTAGAAACTATTTTATAGATGATAATCTAATGTTAAGTTTAAGGGTGTGTACATTTACATCTTGTCAAGCATTTTACAGGAAAATATTTCTTAAAGACATACAATTTTGGTTTCTTTGGTCCTCCTATTTTGCAAGTAACTCCTATTTTCCCTAACGAAAGTGGTACTGTTATCGTATCCTTTCCTAGCACTCACCTTTTCAGTTCTGCCTGCAGATTGTATTAGGTCCCATAGGCAGATCTGAGCTATGAGTTGAGTCCAGATATAATTTTGGTGGTCAAAGATAATGTTGCTAAGCCATAATTGAACTTTGTTCTTTTATTGAACTAAGTGTAATTTGATCAAAGTAAAGCACATAGGATACAGAAACACTACAAAATGACATTTTCATTTAATATCAACTTTAACAAGATATAAGGGCTGCATAAGCCTCAGATGATTTACTTGAACTGAAGTGGTTAATAACCAAAGAGAAGCATTCATGATGGAAAGAAGTCAAGCGTAGGGCTTCTGTGGATTTTACATTTGTGGTCACATGTGTAGTTTCTGTTTTTCGTGCACGGGAAATGGTTAATATTAGTCAAATGTAATGAATTGGTTCCACGTATATATACATGTGTGTGATATATGAATATAAACATAAATTAGAATTTCTAGGCATGCCTAATTGAATGCTGATAGCCAGTATTAGTATAAGGTGACATGGATGATTTATCATTCAGAAGTTGCACATTTATGATCCCAATGGCGTTTGTTTTGCTTTATTATGTGGTCATTCATGCTATTAACCTGACATGTATTAGATTATGCTTGCTTTCCCTGGTCGTTGTCCTTGAAAATGTAGATGCTTGTTTTTTAATTTGTAATGGTGTGTAAATACTATTGTCACTTGAATCCAGGCATTACCAAATAGAGTTGAAGAAGCTCTTATGGTATCTGCTTGGCCATCAACGTCTCTGCCGAGAGATGTGAACTCCATAAAGCAATTTGAAAACTTGCAAGCTTTGGTGAGTGTGTTATATCCTGTATTATGTTTCTTTGCAGTTCGATAAGTTTGAATAAATATTAATTGAATGACCAGTTTACTTTAAACTTAGACAAGAGCAATCCGAAATGCAAGAGCGGAGTATACTGTTGAGCCTGCAAGACGTATATCTGCAAATATTGTAGCTAATTCAGAAGTCGTCAACTATATATCTGTAAGTTTTTCTTTGTTTGGTAACACTGACTCTTGCCGTCTTATACATTCAAAATATTTATTACTTGAGTGAAAAACGCAGATCAACAAATCTCATCTTATGTAGAACCATCTTTTGGAATTAATGGAATAAATCAAAATGATTCGTTACACAACCAACGCGTCTTTTCTATTGTGAAGCAGTAGATAGTCTCTGCAATTAATCTTGGGCAAACTCTGAGGGCAAAGCTGCCTGCATTCCAACATCCATCCCGCTTAGGCGTGAGCCTATTAGAGGCCTGGGGCATGTTATTGTTACTATTTTGTTGTTTCTTTTTGAAATTAGAATATGCCCAATTTGAATGTTCAATGCCTGTTCCCTTTAGAGTATCTTCATTTCAAAGTTGTACTTCCTATCTTTTTTAGAGTGAGAAGGAAGTTTTGGCTCTTCTATCCAGACTAGATTTACAGAATCTGCTGTTCACTGGTTCTCCACCAGGTAAATGAGCTGAATAGAATTTTGGAAGTATTGAGATTCCGGCCACCTTGTGTGGTGACCTACTCTATTACTGCGATACTTAACTCATTTACTTGATATGATCTCCAGAGGATGCCAATCAGTCCGTTCACCTTGTTGCCAGTGAGGGACTAGAAGCATATCTTCCTCTTTCTGACATGGTAGATATCTCTGCTGAAGTCCAACGCCTTTCTAAGCGCCTTGCAAAAATGCAAACAGAATATGACGGACACGTTGCTCGGTTGCATTCACCTAGTGTAAGTTCTTCGGAAATTGTTGATTTGTTATCTTGGTAATCCTGTATGCAAGTAGGAGTATGTTCCATGTCAGATGCGTGTTTACGTCGTACATGCATCGTCAAGTTTCAGATTTATCGAATATCTAGAACAAGGAGTCATCTCCTATCGTCATTAGAAGATGTCAATCCATGTTGAGAAAAAAATCATGATCTACTTCCCTGCTATATATATGCCCCTTAGCATTCCTGCATTATAATGGTGTATATCATCCATTTGAATGCTATAGGATACCCTGTTTTACAGCTTCAATTGTTATACGAATCTAGGGAAGGGACATTCTACCATAAAATAGTGTGGATTTGTAGTGTTACAATATATATACAGAGGCAATGAGTTGACTTCTTAAGCAATGGTTAGAGGTTTCTGTGATTTATGATTAACAGCTCGGTTTACTTGGCTTCAGAATCTCTACTGACAGAACTTTGAGAAGTTAATTTTACTTGTGCCTCAAAATATGTCAAATTGTCAACTGATATGTGTATTTTTAATTCATGAAACTCCTAAATGATTGTAAATTAAGCTGTAGATGTTTGCTGGTGGGCTGTTTGTTTTATTCAACTATTTTGTTGCTTTTAAATAATGGTTGCATGAAAACTATTACTGTCACTCTATTGAAACTTCTCACTGTTACTAATTAATATTACTATATTACCACTATATATAAATTAAACTACTCTTTCCGTTGTTGTCTTCACATAAAAAGAAAAGTTTTATTTGCCTTAGGTGCAAAAAAAAAGAAATTTTGAAGCGATGTTGTTACTTTTGATCTTTCTGTCTTCACTTTACCTGTCAGCTTTGAGTACTAATGTTTTTTGGCTGTCCACAGTTTGTGGAGAAAGCGCCCGAGGAAATTGTTCAGGGGGTTCGTGATAAAGTGTCAGAGGTGGAAGAGAAATTAACCCTCACAAAAAATCGTCTAGCATTCCTCCAGTCGACAGTTTTGGTCTCTGAATGACTTTTCTGTAAGCTATTGTTTCTCTGGGTTCTCCAGTGCAGATACCCATTCTGCCGTTGGTCAGCATATGCATTAGGTCTACAAGTTTCTCTGCAACTAGTTGAGAGTTGAGACTTTTTTATGCTTCACTGTCGCAGTGCTGCTCCAGGCACCTCCTAGAGAGGTATGTAGAGGAACTCAAATATTCAATTGTAACATATTTACAGGAACCTGTCCTGCTGAAAACTTTTGTAGGGACTTGGGTCTATTTGCATGTACCCTTTCGGATGGATTCGTCTTCACTGCATACCCATGGAGTTTTTACGTTATGGGTATATGCCAACGGACAAGAATTTGATTCCGGAACCCATTTTGTAAAATAGCATAGTCGAATCTCCTAGGATTACATACAGTGACATATTTTGATGCTTTATGCAGTCTCAGAAGAGTTGTAGGTGCGCAAATGAATCTATTCTTGATTCTCGAATTGATCTATTTGATCACGCATGTCTGTATGAGCAATTTTTATCATTATGTGAAGTTTTCTACTTAAATCACTAGCATTGAGGAAACGTGTATGTCACGACATTTTTTGAGTTATTAGCAACTTCACAAAAATTAGTCAGTTACAGGTTTATATGTTGAGAAATTGGGTAAACTAGCACTTTTGAGATAAAAAATTAACTTGGAGCACCTTTTTACAATTTTTAGCAAAATGGCACAAAAGGGGATGAATTGACAAAAATACCCCCTTATAAACTTAATATTTTTTTCAGTTTTTTTTTCGATTTTTTCCTGGTTTTTTTTTCAATTTCGTTTTGATTTTTTTTTTGTTTTTTTGTAATTTTTTTTTCAAAATCTTTTCAACTTTTTTTACGGTTTCTTTTTTTCAATTTTTTTTTCTTTTTCTTTTTCTTTTCGATTTCTTTTTTCGATTGATTTTTTCGATATTTCTTTTTTCGATTTTTCGATATTTCTTTTTTCGATTTTTTCGATTTCGATTTATTTTTTCGATTTTTTCAGTTTATTTTTTTGAAAAAAGAAATCGAAAAAAGAAAAAGAAAAAAAATCGAAAAGAAAAAGAAAAAAAATTGAAATTAAAAAGAAAAAGAAATCGAAAAAGAAAAAAATTGAAATCGAAAAGAAAAAGAAATCGAAAAAGAAAAAATTGAAAAAAGAAATCGAAAAAATCGAAAAAAGAAATATCGAAAAAATCTATCAAAAATCGAAAAAAGAAATCCAAAAGAAAAATGAAAAGAAAAATCGAAAAAGGAAATCGAAAAGAAAAAGAAAAATCGAAAAAAGAAATCGAAAAGAAAAAAAATTGAAAAAAAGAAAGCGAAAAAAAAGTTGAAAAGATTTTGAAAAAAAATTACAAAAAAAACAAAAAAAAATCAAAAAGAAATTGAAAAAAAAACCAGGAAAAAATCGAAAAAAAAACTGAATAAAACATTAACTTTATAAGGGGGTATTTTTGTCAATTCATCCCCCTTTGGTGCCATTTTGCTAAGATTTATAAAAAGGTGCTCCAAGTTAATTTTCTTCTTCCATAGGTGCCATTTATCCCAAATTCTCTTTATATGTTAGTGGTATTATTAATTTATAGTTGAAGAGGCCACATCAATATGATAAAAATAAAATCAATTCTTAGCATGTACTCCCTCTACCCATAAATGATTGGTACATTTTAATTTTTGTTGGCTTAGACATTATAAAATTTGACTATGAATTTATTTTAAACGGTAAGAAATAAAATAGTCTTGAGGGATCTTGTTAGATTCGTCTTAATATATATTTTTGAAATATAAACATTTTATAATTTTTTTACATGTAGAATAAGAGATATTTACGTTTTCAATCGTGTTTTGTTGACTAGGAAAAGTTAAAATATATCAACTATTAAGGGATGAAGGGAGTAATAAAGATTGAATCGATTGAAATGCATGCTAAAAGTACTTCCACATTTATAGTTGGAGTTGCAAATGAATTCTCTGTCACACGTAGTGCTGTTACCGGTTCGGTTGGGACCGATTTTCATCCAATCAGGGACCGAACCGGCCCTAATTGCGGTCCATCCGAAACCGGATCGAAACATAGTTTTGGGATAACATTCCAGAAACGGTCGAAATTGGTTGGAACCGGTCCGATTAACGGTTTATCCAGAACCGGATCGATTTGATTATATCTTAATCCAAAATTGTACCGAAATCACACATTATATTCATATTCCAACAAAAACATATTGATTTCATTTTTTAAACTAAGAAATAAAATCAATAACCAATATCAACCACAATTAATTAATTCGTATTTTTAAATCAAGAAATAATATAAACCACAATTATTTTGATTATTAATTTATTCTTATTATAAATACCAAAAAAAAGAAAGATTAGAAGGATAAAGAAAGTTAACGGATCCTCAACCGATTCCCGGCCGGATTTCGTCAAAACTTGGAACCGGACCGGATACTGTTTCTTATTGGATGGACTTTCGGATTGGTTTCGTTCCTGTTTCCGGTTTATCCGATCCATTAACAGCACTAGTCACACGGTATACGGTATACAATTAACAGTCATATTGACGGTAATATTTTTAAAAGTTGTAGCCCCAACAGATAGTTTCATCAACACAGTAAACTGTTTACCCAACAACGGTTAGTTTTTTGAAAGTTGGATCATCAAACGGCTACTTTTGGGGTTAACAGTATATCGTGTGATGAAACGATATACCGTGTGATGAGTTTTCACAAGAAAACAGTGTGCATTCAATGATCTATAAATAGAGGATGAAGGTTAAGGTTTGAGGTTCAAGTCTCAACTAAGCAAATTTTGATTCCGGGTGCTTGAAGGTACAATGATCAAACCGAGATTTTGATCCCTTTGTTGTTTGAGTTATTAGATGTTTTGGGGCTTAGTAATCTCTATAAGTTCCATGAATAATGGTATCCCGCTATGGTCGAGGAATTTTACGTATTGGCTAAATTGTTAAGAACCCATGTTGCGTTTGTAGTAAATGACTTACGGTGGGAATTTAGTGTAATTGATTTAGTCGAACAATTCCACATGGGTACAAGGGGAGTTAGTGATTATCCCAATATAGGGTGGTCGACTAATTGGCCAGTATTATAACAAGAATGCATGAACTACCTAAACAATGGCGTCGTTAGTAACGCTAGATATGCATATAAGCAAAATTTGACCGGTTTGGAAAAGGTGGCTTTTAGAATAGCCAATAGCAAAATTTGACCGGTTTGAAAAAGGTGGTTTTTAGAATAGTCAACTTTCGCATACTCATGCATGACGGTTTAGTGCATTCTCCATCGGAACTTGTTAATATGTTGATACCGATGATAAGAAATATGAAACGTCAATATAATAAGACCAAGTTTCCATATGGACGATAATATCCAATGATTTGGTTGATCGCATTCAAGTCCCGGTGAATAGAATCAAACCGGTGCAATTTCTTGCATTCTTGAATTTGGGAAAGTTATTATTAACCGCTTTTAAGGTCTACATGTGGAACAACTCCGTCTATACTTCAGATGAGATTTATAGATAGTTCCCGAGCTAACTGGCAGACGTGTGGAAGGCCAATGGATGCAGAGCCCCCCTCCTCCCTCGCACTAGCTATCGCATAGCATGCATATGAACAACTTGCCGCACCCTCCACCTCTACACAATCGAATCGCACGGATAGGCAAATGTTGGAGTACATATGCAGAAACATGGAGACAATGAACCTCAACATGGAGATGATGAAAGCCACCATGGTGTTGATGCAAAATCATATGCAGTGGTTGCTCAATGAGCAGAAGATCGTTTCACAGAAAGTTCTTTGGATGACTTTGGAGATAGAAGGGAGGTAAAGGCAGCATGACATGGATGATTAGTTGATGTTTATTTCATGTTTTAGTTGAAAATAACGTTTTATTTCATGTTTTCCTAGGAACTTGGTGTTGGAATATCAATTTCCAACACTTGGGACTTATGTTTTAGTCCATTTTTATCATTGATACTTTTGAACAAATTCGAATGTTATGGTTGGTTGTATATGTTGTTTTATTGTGTTTATTATGTTTAGGAAATAGAAGATGTGAGTTCTGATGCACACGGTACACAATGAGGAAAGTTCACGGTATACCATATAAACCAGGCTTGAAGGGCCTAGGGGTCGGGGCAGGCCAAATATTTGGGGGCTTTGGAAGGGGCTAGGGCATGGGCCCCTACTCGGCCCATTAATTGAGGGGTTGAGGCCGGGCTGACGGGCTAAGTCCGCGGAGAGCCCTTAGGCTAAGCCCGTTTAACACGTCTATTTGTCATGTCCTTCGAAGTTGTTAACAAACTCTTAGCTCAACCAGTAGGTATGTGGACATCCTGATCCAATATAGCCCTTCCCATTTCAGGCTCAACTTCTCTTAAGTCTCCCACTCGAACTGTTTTCCCTTTACTCGTTTACTATAGAATTTGGCCATGTCTTGCTTGTACCTCTAGATCCGGTATAACGCTTCATCCCTCCTATTACCAACAAAGTCTAGGGCCTCTCTTATCCTCTCGTCGTTCCGAGCTTCATTAAACCAATCTGTCTGATACTAGGCAGGCAGACTTCTATGAGGAGTACCGCCTGCATTCCATACACCAAGCTGAACGGAACTTCCTTCGTGGCATTGGATGGAGTGATCCTGTATGACCAGAGCACCTTAAGGAGCTCATCATACCACCGTGCCCCGGAATCGAGAAGGTTCTTCTTAATCCCTGTGAAGATTGGCCGGTTCATGACCTCCACCAGGCCATTGGACTAAATATAATACACTGGTGCAGATCTATGCTCAATTCTCAAACCGGCACACATCTCCTGGACCAGTTGGGCATCAAACTAGGGCCCATAAAACATGACACCTTCGAGAAATAGGCCTTGTAAATACTCCAAGTTGCATCGTGGATAGGTCCTTCCCACCAAAACAATATTTTTAGGAGTGAAACTACTATAATACACCCCTAGTTGAAGTACAAGATTTGAGAAAAAATTTAGGTAGAATTAAACTAGTAATTTCAGTTAGGGACAAAAAAAATAGTATCACTCCCTAAAACCACTATTCTAGCGTGTATATTGTTGCCTGACCAGAAGCCCACGCCTGGTATCCACTACACAAACCATAGTAATGAGTTCTTAAGTACGAAATGATCATTTTACCCCAAGTTCACACTTTTAAATAAAGGACATAATAGTCATTTTACTTCTAAATTGTTACTATTCTCGTTTATGTATATCAGATCAGCCCACGACCCATAATGCAATTTGCACACAACCACCCCCCCCCCCCCCACCCCACCCCACCCCATTCCTCAAGGTTTTGCCCAGTCTCTTTCGTTGTTGAGCATAATTCATCAGAAAAATGCATTACCGTTCCACACTCTCCATTTGCAGACGCTTGTTTACTAGCCGCCCTTTACACAGATCTCCATTACCCATATCTCCATTTCCAACAAAATCTCAATTCATTCAAAATCCCCAAAATGCCCTCCTAAAACCCCCAAACCCCCCAACCCAATTCGCCCTATTCAATAATACCCGACCCTATAGCGCTGAAACAGACAAAGAAGTTGACGAAATTAACCTCAAGTTTGCGGAGGCTCGAGAGGAGATAGAGAGTGCTATGGATTCCAAGGAGACTGTTTATTTCAATGAGGAAGCAGAGTGTGCTCGTGAAGCTGTTAAGGAAGTGGTCGAATTATATGAAGGCTTGCTTCGAAAACTGTCGGAAAATGAGAAGGGAATTATTCAGAGGTCTATGGGTCTCAAGATTCACCAGTTGAAAGCTGAGTTGGATCAGTTGAATGATTGATGCCGTTATCATTATTCATTGCTACTTTTTTTGTTTTTTATTGTTTCGACGAGATAATTGCACAAATAGTCTCTCGAGTTTTGGAAATATCGAGCTTTGATCTTCGAAATTTGAGACCAGTAGGACTAAGTCTTGATATTTGTCAAACTCGGGCAACTAATTTTCGATTTTTGCCCAACTCGAGTAGTGTTTGTGTAATTAACTCTTGTATTTTGACATTGTTGTATGTCTATTTAGTTCTGCCAATAAGTTTGTATTCTCTGAGACAAATAGGTGCATTCGCTTTCACATGTTAGACATAATGCATATTTTCAGATGTAGGAGATTTCTATGAACTCTTCTTGATATGTGATTGTTGTACTTTAAGTGAAATTGCTTGAATTTACTATCTAAGAGCAATAAACATTTCTGTCGGCCTAAATGCAAAATGTCGCATGAAGTAATTGAGCCAGTACGTTTCCCAGTTCATCGTCTGGCCTATGTTCTTCATGTAGCATTCAGACCCAATGACTGTATGAAATCACGTCGACACTTATACATATTCCCTGAATATTTTGCTTATAATGGTGTGTGTCATTGGTTATACATTAGGGATTGCTTGCTGGAAGTTTACTTCGATTTGGTATTCAACTATAATGATGTTATGTTTGCCACTTGATGACATGAAGGAAGTTGCTTCTTTAATGTTTTTAGCTTATAACTAGTGTAGAAGATCAGTTTATTACATGACTGATGAATGCAGCAAAACAATATTGGGTATTGACTGGCTAACAAAATTGGTTGTCTAGTAATTTAGCTATTCGAATTTCTGGAGCACTTTTGCATTACTTCAGTTTTGTAGTTCGGGTCAGCATCTCTCTAGAAAGCTTTGAACATTTCCGACATCTGGTGCTGCTTCGTCATAACTCGTAAGTTACATATTACCTATCATGCTTCAGCTTGGTCTTTAGACTAGTTTTGGAACGATTAGGGTGGTCACTCGTCAGTCCTTACTCCTTAGCTTCCTGTAATTTCTTTTCTACCTTCTGCACTAGTCGAGTTCTCATGTGCTGATGGTATCTCGACCCACGACACACCATGAGAGTCTTTGTGCTGATAGTACATGACTACATGTGCTGATGGTATCTGATGCATCCTTCTTGATTGCCCATGACCATAAGAACTGAGATATAAAAATTGTACTCAACTTCTTTGATATAGAACCATAACAAATTACTAGGAGTAATACAGTTGTGGCCTAGATCAGTTCGAATATTTTAGGTAAAGAATTTTAATCATGAGAACATGTGGCTTAGCTCATGTCCTCATTTCAGTTCTTTCAAACTTTGTTTAGTAATACCAAATATGTTTTGGGTAACTAATGTTGGTTTAGCAGCTAGTTTAACAGCAAGTGTGCAACGGTGAACTGAAGGTCGCTCAATTTCTCCACAATTTTGTATTTGTGAGTTCTAACTCTTTAGCAGGTTCGGTCCTGACATTTTGGGACTCTGGTCAAACTAAGAAAAGGGGTTTATATGTATATATTTTGCTTTGTTTTGTATTATAAAACTTTTAATTGTTTGCATATCTAAATTATATGAAGTTTGAAAATTAATATTGTGTGAAGTTGTGAACACAAAACATAGTTAAATTCGTTTTAAAAAAATAAAAATGATTCATCTCAAAAAAATTTATGTTATATTATTAGCATTTCAAATATTGTACAAAAACCATAAAAATAAATAAAAATAAGATTTCTAGACACTAAAAGCATATAAGTTATAAAAAAAAGATCGTTTGAAAGAAAAAATGTTATGACAATAAAAACATAATCAATAATAGATGTGTTTTAAATTGAAAATATGATAGCTATATAAAATTAAATCTAATTAACCTTAAATTTTATATATTCTATTTCCAAACTACATGTATACTTTAAAAAAGGTAAATCATTTTTTTTGTAAATTAATGACTACAATGGTATTACAAACAATGAATACAGAAATTACTAACTAGAGAGTCAGATTATAATACGAGACAAATTCGTGTCCAACAAGGTTCGAACCCATGACCTCTTACATGAAATATTGGATCGGATGCCACTAGGCTATTGAGCCATTGGCAAAAAAGTAAATCATGTAAATAGAATTTGTTGTTTGAATTTGGGGTTATCGGTTTGTTTGATGTTTAGGCCTCAACATTAGTGTAGCTTCGATCTCAAATATAAATGGTTTGGTTGGTTGCATTATTTGTTCCAATCATATATGCAAATAATGTATATACATTTTTTTGTCAAAAATTGTGGGCCCTCGACCATTTGTCACCCGGAACCCTTTGGGGTCGGCCTAAGAAGTAAACCATCTGGTACCAAACCAGTGTACGACCTTCCGACTCCCGGAATCTCATCTTGTTGTTGAACACATAGCGATTCTAACAGGTTGAGAGATGACTTTTGACAAGACGTGGCAAAAGAATAGGGCTTCGTTGGACGATCTGGCAGCTTGGTTCTTTAGTTTAGTCGGAGGAGTTGAGGAATTAGTTATTTCGAGTCAAAGTAAACTAATGTTTAATTTCTAGCAAATGAATTGATTATATCAAAAATCTACTAGTGCCAACATATTTTGTAATCAAACATATGATTTTCTGAAAATATAGGTAATGTGAGGTATTTTTATAGGGATCCCAGAGGTCCGACTTGTCCTAATTTGGATGAACCCGGACCCTTACCATGGTCTCCAAGTCCATATGTAAGTTGGGCCATGGGTCAACGGGTCCTACCCAACCCCGGGGGTAGCTTGGCTGTCCTCCTCCTGGGGGGCCAGAACTCTAGGAATGGGGTTTTCCGAGTTCGGCTGCTGGCTCTTGGACCGGATGACTACACTGGAAACTTGATTCTTTCCGTGCTTCATGTGCTTTGTGTACCTAGACCATGATCGAAGTCGATCATATTCACTCCGATACTAAAGTTAGTCCGGGTTCGTAAGATCAGACTACTAGGGAGTAGAGTATTCAAAAATGTATTACCTTTACCTACTCAAAGTTTGGTGTATTTATACTAGAGTGGTGACATCACCCCATATAAAATACTACCACATATAGGGTTGAAATCGATTCTACTCCGTTTCACCGAATGGATAAACTGGTATGGGCTATCCTTATGGGCCTAAAAATGAAGGTTCTTCTAATAAAAGGATAATCAATAGGATTAAAACTATCATTGGGATTTGGGGGCACCTCAATGCAAATAATCACTGTTTTTGCATGTGCATTGATACTAACAGCCACTTGCAATAATTAAATGAATTAATTACTCATATTTTTCATTGTTGTTATCACTTTAGCCATAATTGTTGTCCAAGTTCTTGGAACAATTATGATGGGCATGTAGCAACACACAATTTCAATAGTGCATTCATCATAATAATAATAGATTGGATTTGACCCCAACGATATGTCCAGACGAAACCTGTCTGCCCTTCAAGATAAATTATGTTTTAATTGACAAACAAATTTGGATATGTACGGCAGAATGACATGTAGTAGGGTTATGTAATGGAAGCATGCCATGTTTCATTTTTGTCTCCGTTTTGTGCTTAAAATTGGACCTACATACTACCAATATCTTTGTAGTGTAAAATTGCCAAATTGGTCCTATCGCTAAAAATGATCATTTAACACAAAAAACATATCAGTTTGGTTGTAGGTCAAAAACCGATTGAACCGAACCATGTGCGTTCCTAGTAGCATACTAGCATGTACCGAAAATGAAAACTTTATTAACTACTACTATAATTCTAATGTGTAATGTTATGAGCAATGTAAACAGATTTTTTCTATTTGCAGACTCGTACTTCAGCCCGAAATCTACCCAGTGCGTACTCGACGAATAACGGTTATGGGTCCCTGTTACGACAAGAGTAACTATTTGCATGTGAATGTTGTCAAGTGTCTTGTTGTTGTCACTCTTGACTTCATTCACAAATCTTGGATAAGTACAAAGAAGTGTTTGTTTGGACTTGGAACAAAGAAATATCTCAAGTTGACTTAAGAGGTTCAAGTAGGCTCACACTTCCTACAGAATGGGTTTCAATTTCTGTCATGACCACTCTAGATAGTGAATAACATTGTCCCAATATACTTGTCCATTACAACAAACCTTGTTCCTTGTAGTATTTGAGGAGATTAGGTAGAATAGAAAATGAGGTAAATGATCCAAATTAATTATCTAAAACTGTACAAGGCATTGCTAAGAAATCAAGAAACAGATAAGCTTATGACTAATCCTAGCTAGTTATTAGAAAAAGATAAACAAACTCAAATAGAAAAAGAATTAACTCTGTGTTGAGGACTGCTTTATTAAAGGCTGTGATGTTTTACCCCACTCCTCAGGAGGACTCTTCACTTCCATTAGAAGTGCAACCACTTCCTTCATCGTCGGCCTCTCCCCGGGCGATGGATTTACACAAAACATAGCTATTCCAAGAGTTTGGAGCATTTCTTGTACTTTTTGATCAGGTAGACCTTGAAGCTTTTGGTCAAGTATAGTTATAGCTGGTTCAAAGCTCCCCATCTTCTTCTTTACCCACTCAACGATATGCGATCCATCGCCAATTTGAGTCTCTATCGCGCTCCGTCCACTCAGTAATTCCAGCAATACAACCCCATAGCTGTAGACATCACTCTTCTCGGTGATATTCACTGTATAAGCATATTCTACAGAACACAATGAGACAATGTTTAGATGACAAATTATTGTAGTCCTGGTGGGATATTAGGAAAAATATAATAATGTAAGAAACTAAGAATGTAATAACATGAATACTTGCCTGGTGCTATGTACCCATAAGATCCTGCCACTCTTGACATAGCTTGATGGTAATTCGGAGAATTCATCAACTTTGCGAGTCCAAAATCGGCCAAATAGGCCTCAAACTTGGTATCCAGGAGGATGTTATTGCATTTGACATCTCTATGAAGAATAGCTGGCACACAATCATGATGAAGATATGATAGACCTTGAGCCGACCCGACAGCAATTTTATACCTTGTCTCCCATTCTAAGTTCCTGTTATTCGACAAAAGCTGTTGGAGGTTTCCATTCGAGAAATAGTTGTAAAGAAGAAGCTTAACACTCTTATTCGAACAGTATCCGATAAGCTTAACAATATTGCGATGCCTAATATGCCCAAGAATTTGGATTTCTGCTGCAAAAGAATCCACTGGTTCTACTTCATCCTTCTTTGTCTTCCACAGCTTCTTGACAGCTATCAATTCACCATTTGGCATCTCGGCTCTATAGACAACCCCCGAGCAGCCTTTCCCAATAATGTTTTCATCTTTCAAGCAATCCAAGATGTTATCAATAGAGAAGTTGAGCTTCTGGAAGGGGATGAAAGTCCATGGATATGAGAAATCCTCTCTCACTACCATGGATGCTGAGAAACTAGAGGACCTAAACATGAATCCGTGATTACGTGTAACGAAAATCCAGATCCCCAGTACCCCCATGGTGACAGAAATCAGAACTACGAAAACCAACAACACAGTTTTTGCGTACTTGACCTTGTTCCTCCTAGACTGATGTGACGAACAAGTTAAACCATCAACTGACTGGCAAAGGTTCGGATTATCAAGAAATGAGTTCTTGGTTAAGGTTCTGAAAAACGGTGAGACAGGTATAGGACCGGAGAAATTATTACACGACACATTCAGAGAAGTGAGACTACTGAGTAAACTTAGAATCACAATCTTTCCGTGCAGCATATTATTCGAAATATCAAGTGATTGCAACTGCGTCAAACTAGATAGCGCCTCAGGAAGTTCACCAGTGAACTGATTTGAACTCAGGTCTAAAGTAATTGTCAAGCTTGATACATAACCAATCTCTGGTGGGATTTCACCAGAAAGACTATTCGAGCTTATATCAAGCAAAGTAAGCTTCTGCAAGTTCCTGAAGGACTTGGGAAGTAAACCAGTAAGCATATTATTATTAAGAATCAGCTTGTTTAAGTAACTAAGGTTGCCAAAACTCGATGGAATCTCACCCGTGAAACTGTTTCTGCTAAGATCAAGCTGCTCCAAATTGACAAGATCCCCCAACTCTGATGGTATTTCGCCAGTGAGGTAATTATTGTGAACATCCAGAAGCTCCAAAACAGATATGTTAGCAATCTCATAAGGCAACCCCCCCGAGAAATGGTTCATATACAAGTCGAGAAACACTAGATTCTGCAGCTCCCCTATCTCCTTCGGAATAAGTCCTGACAGCTGATTCTCACCAAGCCTTAATCTCACTAAAGATTGGCACTTTGCCACGCTCCGCGGTAATCCTCCGATAAGTGCATTTCCAAGAAGTAACAATTTGCTCAGCTTCCTCAAGTTGAAAATTTCTTCTGGAATGGTTCCAGTAAGCTTGTTTTTCGATAGATCAAGTGCATAAAGCTCAGTACAATTGCCAAAGGTATGTGGAATTGTACCCGAAACTGAATTACCCCACAAGAAGAAACTCTGCAAATTCTTCAACTTCCCAACCTCCAAAGGAATGGAACCTGATAATTTATTCTTATCAAGTTGCAGAGCTGTCAGACTGCTGCAATTACTCAGTTCCCACGGAATCGAACCAGTAAACGCATTGTCCGACAAGTGAAGCTGTTCAAGAACATTTAGCTTCCCCAAATCACCAGGAATATTACCAGATAGTTCATTTGCAGACACATCAAAAACCACAAGTGAAGAACAATTTGATATCTCAGCTGGAATAGACCCTGTGAGCATATTCCCCCAAACAAGCATACTTGTAAGCTTTTGCAGCCTACCCAACTGAGGAGGCACTGAACCAGTAAGCTTATTCATATGCAAATACAAATTTGTAAGCTCTAAACAAGAACCAAGCTCTGGTGGTATCGAACCCGAAACATCAGTATCATAAATTGCAAGAGTTTGGAGATTTACCAAATTACCAAATGTAGCTGGAATCTCCCCATATAGCATTGTAACAGCAACACCAAACATGGTAAGATTCGTAAGCGATCCTAACTGAGGCGGTATTACACCACTCAAATATGGATTCCCTCCTAATCTAAACTGCTGGAGGGAGACTAAAGAACCAAACTGTGAAGGTATGGAGCCATTAACAAGATTATCTTGAAGACAGAGGATTTGGAGTGAAGTAAGATTAGCAAGCTGAGGTGGGATTCTTCCGGTTAACCTGTTTGAGTTCAAGAAAAGGTACTCAAGTGAACTAAGTTGTCCAAGCTCCATAGGAATATCCCCAAACAGAGAGTTTGAAGACAAATCAAGAAGACTCAATTCCGTGAAGGAACCGAATGAAGAAGGAATGATTCCAGAGATATTGGTCGAAGAAAGATTCAGAAGCTGCAAAGATGAGAGTGAAGAGAGCTCAGTTGGCAAGTAGGAAAGATTAAGGAATGTATTCGCCAACGAAAGCGAAATAACCCTTTTCTCTGGGGAGCAAGTGATGCCTTGCCAAGAGCATGGAGTTGAGCTTGAAGGGTCCCAAGAAGGTAAAACAGAGGAAGCAGACTTAGATGGAAGTAAAGAAAGCAAAGCTTCTCCATCTGAGGAAAGAGAGGTAACTAGGACTACTTTCAAACATACCCATACCAAGAAAACAAACAAATATGATGTTTGAGAAGCAAGAACAGTTGGGGTTCTCGCCATTCGAGCGTGTTTACAGTGGTGGAAGTAAGGGGGGGCGAGCGAACGTTCAGAAATCGTCGTTTTACAGTGAAAGGTTTACAAATGGGGGATTGAAAGTCTTCAGTCTTGTGTTGAGGAGACAATGCATGTGGAAGGGTTAATGTGGATGTGGGTATGCTTGAAACTCACACAAAATGGTGTTGAATATCCATGCATGAAAAGAGGGAAAAAAAAGGTTTATACTCTCTCATTTCTTCAAGACTCAAGAGTAGTATCTTCTACGACCCTCCCTTAAAGTTGATAAAAATCCTCTGTAACCTATTCAACCTCTAGCTTCTTCCTTTAAGCTCCATCGACTGCGGCCGTGGTAGACTCGTAGTAACTCCGGCGGCGTTGGTGGTGGATTGAAAACTTTGGTGGTGAGGGTAGTGGTGGTGTGGATTTTGTTGGCAAGTTTGTTGTGAAGCTTATTAACATGCAGTTTCCAAGAGTTCAAAGGCCAAGGCTATATCAGATTAAGATATACATAATTTTAAATTTTAAATTGATAAGTATATTTTATTTTATTACAATGAATAGAGAGCCAATGAATAAAGAATTGATTATCACACTGCTCCAAATTTGAGGTCCTTGTAGGGATGCTGGGGTGGATATTATGGTCTCTTTGTTGCTTTTGAAAAATATTTTCTCCCCTAATTTCCTCCATTTTTCTTTACTTTAAAGTAAGGGTATTTATTTCTCCATCTCAAGCATAAGATTTGTTTTATGGGGTAGAAATGTAGGAGTATATTTAGGATAGTATTAAAAGTAAGAGTTAATTGCATAAATGTACAATCAATCAGGGACGGAATTAGTAGGAGATAGGACTTTAGATTCTTGAGAATCATGGATGTAACATATAAGTTTTACATTATTTGTTGTCATTTCTTCATTTTCAGTTTTCACTTTTTAAATTGTGCATCCTCTATTGAAGTTTTAGATTTTGTCCCCATCAAATTTTATCTTGGTTTCATGACATTCATCATTCAATTACTCATGTTTTATTTTGACTTTTTTGATCAGTCATGTTTCAATATCATGTCTTAGTTGATTTTGGGTTCAATTTTCCGTTAAGTTGGTATTATTAATGACATGTGTGTGAATAATTAAGAGGGTAAAATAGTCCTCCAATATAAACTCGAATAACATAACTCTTCATTTTAGTCTTGCAATATGATTAAGTTTATGTTGCCGAACTATTTGACCCCTTATAATTATGCATGTAACATGCATATTCCATTAATAATACCAACTTAACTAAAGATTTAATCTCAAAATCAATTGAGACATGGTATTGAAACATGAGTGAAAAAATGTCAAAATGCAACATGAATTATCCAATGATGAATGTTATAAAACATGTATGATCGATTGTGTCATTAGCTTTAAAAGTAAATACTACGTATTAATATCACGTTACTCATATACTTCATATTACTCTATTTATAGAGCTCCGCTTTGCAGCTTAAGTAATTATTTAAGAATAAAGGGGGTCGCTTAAGTAATTATTTAACAACTAATTAACTATATTGTTTCAATTGATTGTCGTTCGACATTTTTAATGTACTCGTGAAGTAAACATGCGAGTCAAAATAAACATCCCCGGCAGAAATTCAGGTAGTTTGATGAAAGCAGAATCCAGCAAAATGGAAACCGAATAGCAGCAAGATTTTTAGAGTCCAGGGAGATTTATTTATATAAGCTTAAAAATGTAGCTGGCCAAAACGCATTGGGAAAGGAGAGTTTTTATGTTAATAGAGTGAGGCAACTTAGGAGATTGTGAAAAGATGAAAAAGGAGGAATTGGATTTTATTTAAGCAACCCAATTCAATGTCTTTTTGCAACTACGTGCTTCTTGCTTAAACCACGTCTAATAAACAATTTTTATGGTTTATAATATCTGACCCAATTTTTATGTAGAAAATCATAATTTCAAGTTTTGTTAAACGTAATTATTTTATATTTTATTTTAATTTTTTATTAGTTAATAATTTTTATATTTATTATTTGTAATACTATTATATTTATACTTTTATCTCTAATTTACGAAGAAAAAAAAATAATTACTACAAAATAAGTCACAGTTTCCTTCTAACTTCCCTAAAATCAAATTTGTTGTCAACCATTTGCACTAGGGGTGTGCACGGTTCGGTTCGGTTCGGTTTTGGACAAAAATAAAAACCGAACCGATATTATCGGTTCTACGCCAGATAGAACCGAAATTGGTTCGGTTCTAAACGGTTCGGTTCATATCGGTTCTAGGTAATATTATTCATTTTGGACTCAAATCTAAATGTGATTAGTATTGTTTTATATTAAATGTAACTCATAATTAAGTTTCAAAGATATATCTACTCTATATAAGTTTAACGAGCTAATTTTAAAACTAATTTCGAAATTTGTACACACATTTGTCATACGGTACCAATTTTTAAATATATATGTATATTTATATTATTAGCTCAAAACATATTCACTTATCAACTATTATATCATACTAACAATAAACAATGTTGAATTCTCTCACCAATTATCCTTTACTAAACTTAATTTTTTCTACATAAAATTAGACATCGGTTCGGTTTTTATCGGTTCTCCCACAAGACGAACCGCGTCGGTTCGGTTCCCTCAAAGGCGGAACCGAAATCGGTTCGGTTTCAATCGGTTCTAACAAAATCGGTTCTTTTCGGTTCGGTGCCGGTTCGGTTCGGCTCGGTTTCGATTTTCATCCACACCCCTAATTTGCACCATCCCATCAAATTCTCTATAAATTTTTTCTAAAAATCAAACTCCTTCTAATTCGTAACATTTTATTAAATGTTATAATTGCACTTTTTACTTTTACATGAAATTCCCTATTTTACACTCCCTATCGTTAAAACACTTAATAAGACTCCCTCTATTTCTAAGTGATTGACAAATTTTGACTTTTGTTGGTTAAAGTTTACGAAATTTAACTATGCATTAAAAGATAAGAAATAATATAGTCTTATGGAATCCTGCTATATTTGTCTCAATATATTTTTTTGAAATATCAACTTTTTATAATTTTTTTACATGTAAAATAAGAGATATTTATATTTTAAATCATGTTTTGTTAACAACAAAAAGGTAAAATGTGGCAATGATTTAGGAATGGAGAGAGTAACACATTTTATAATAAATAAAATTTAACAGATTTAGAGAAGGAGGATAGTGAGAGAGAACCAAAATAGTGTTTGTTGAGTGTCCAAAAATAAGCTTGACCTTTTCACAATTTTCACCTTTTTAACTATCTCCATCCTAAATTTAGAGATAAGTTCAGAGTTTGAGAATTTTCATGCAAGTGCTTAATAATTATATACTACTATTTCCTCTTTTTTGAACTAGTTATGGTAACATAATAATTAAGTGGCGTGGTTATTTTATTTTATATCCTCATTTATAAGAAAAAAATGACTTGTATACATCTAATATTTAGAATATAATAATATAACAAAGAAACATAATATAAAAGTACATAGTTGATGACAACTAACACGAAAATTTTACTAAGACGATAAAAAAAAACGGAGTGAGTAAAAGTTAATTAAGTTAAAGTGAAGGTAATAATTCTCTCAAGTAAAATATATTTGAAGAACGATTTTCAATGTTTCGAACAGATTTAAAATGAAACCTGATATACTCATTATTGGTATAAGTTTGTTTACATTATTAGTGTATCCTTGATTTAAATTTTAAAGATATGTTTGATTTTACAAAATTTCCTGGACACTTGATGCTCTTAGAGATTAATATAAGGGCGAGTAGTTTGAGGAATATTTAATTAATTGGGGAATCTATTTATTAGTTACAAAAAGTTGGAAAATTAAAGTATAAATGCATAATTAATTGTGATGCTATGGTAAAATCTGAGTAACATCAGATTATTTCATTACCGAGGAGAAGTAGTGGGTGAGTTTTGGGAGTAGGGTCAAATGCAAATTTGTATTAGGACACAATAAACAACTAGGGTTTATAAATTAGGTTTTGTTTTCATTTCATTGCTAAACCCCACGAGCCGTCTCACTCATTATTAGAAGCATGCCTAATTTCTCTTTTTGCTCCCTTATTTGATGGTGCACTTGAGAAGGTACCAAGTACAAATTGAAGTTGTTTAGATAAAGTTGGAGGATATTTTGTAAAATTGATCTTTATACCACTTATAATAAAGGAAAATTGAGGAACGAAAGAAATGATTAAAATAAGTATTAACATAAATTGAGGAATTGAGGCAATAATGGAATGTAGAGGATTAGGGTTGTGAGTGAACGTAAAAGGTTCAATTCGGCTCGGAAAAATTCAGCTCGTGGTTCGGTACGCATTGACAAATACCAAACCAAACTGTAAAGTCCAAGGGTTCGGCAAACCAAACCAAACGGTTTGATTTAGTTTGGTTCACATATTAGTACAAAGTTTTTCCTTATTTATACTCTAAAGTATAGACTTGAAAGTTCGAGGTTAACTTAAATCATAAAAATCACTTCCACTTCAAATCTCTTCATTTCCTTCTCATTACTCTGAGTCATCTCTCTCTCACCTGCCCAAACGTTCAATCGCATCGAACATTTTTGCCAACCAAAACACACTTGTTCGCATAATTCGCAAATAGTTCGATCTTGTTTACACATTGTGGGCCGAGCCGAACGTAAGATTAGGTGCGGTTCGCACATTTAGGACTGCTCCGAAAGTAAGATTCAACCCCTGCGGACTGAACTGCTCCGAACATAATTACGTATGATATAGTTTAATCCGTTTACGGCCCTACAATGGATGAAGCTCAAGGGGTTTGAGAAGTTATAAGAGAAGAGTTTTAGAAGTTGTTATTATGAATGTTTAAATATTGAGGTGACTAACATTTTGGAGGATGGAACCAAAATAGGATGGTTTAAAGACATTAATGATCAATATTAACGGCTTGGTGTGTTAAATGATTGAAAATATGACATAATTCTCAAAATTTTGAATTATATGATTATCACATATATGTAAAATAAAATGTAATTGGCACACCTTATAGCTTAAGACGTAATTGATATGAGTCGGTTTAAACTAAAGTGATGCTGATTCAGAGAACTTTCTTAAGGAATGGAGAAGAGTTTCTTTCTCTTGACTTATAAAGGTCTTTATGTGTTATAGTCTTTAGTTTTTGGATTGATTCCTTTTGATGGAGAAAGGAGTCTATTTGTAGGTAAAGAAATGACCTTCTTCATCTCAAAATAATTGTCACATTAACCGTCCATCAAGGTTAATTAGTATGTAACGTTTGTAACGGTTGTAACATTCGTAACTGATTTGCAACATAAACATCCTATTAAAGACCAACATTTTAAGTATATTATTAATATAATAATACTTAAATAATAATATTCTTACGTGGTGGACTATTTAAGTTGATATGAAGAGGATGCAACAAACTACAATATAACAAGAAGACTAGGTGATAGTGTTTCATTTTTTCCGAGGGACGCTTGTTGGATTCGAGGGCCCTACATTGATCGCGGCAATGCTAGTTCAGTCTCTAAGTGGATCTAGTGGTTCGAGCTGGAAGTGTCGATGCGGCCCCCACGTATTAGTTTCCTGGCTTTCCAAATCCATCCGGCGGGGGGGGGGGGGGGGTTACCGCCTCGAGAGCTTTTTCTTCTGGGCCTGCTTGGTTTTGCGTGGGCCCTTGCTTTTAGGGTTTTTTTCCGAAGGTCCCTATAGAGCCGAGGTCCCTTGTTTGCTCCGAGCCCTAGTTGAGACCCCCGGGTGATTTGTGTTATCACCTTGTTCCATGTTCCAAGGGTACCTAGACCACGACCAAAATCGATCATAGCCGGTCAAGCTAGTTTCGTCCGAGAAGAAGGTATACATAGTAAGTAGAGCTTAGAAATTAATTGTAAGTTCACATTACCCTCTGCTGAACTAGTCTTTGGGTATATATAGCAAAAGATTTACCTCCCCTCTCTTTGGATGTTGACTCGTGTAGGGCCATGATATGTGCCCATTATTTAAAAGTTGATTTCCCAAAATAGAAAGGCGGGCTTGGATGGGCTTTGACCCTGAATGGTAATTCTTTTCTAGTAAATATAGCGGACCTCACAAATGGCCCCATCACCAGGTCGTTTTGTTATATTATAATTTTGTTATGAGGTAATCGACATGGTTCGTCATTCATGTAAAAAATATCAATTTCAATCATTCTCTATTGATTTATAAATTGTTAAAAAATACTCATAATACATTTTACAAATAAACTAGTTACACTTACAATCTAGCTTAAATATATAGTCATCTAAAGAGGGGGCAAAAAAAGATGAAAAAGTTGAGAATTATAACATAAATGTATTAGTTAAGGAAAATTTCTATTTATCTATAAATTAAAAGTAACATATTTTTCAATTCAAAAAGTTATAGTTATACTTTAGTATAAATATTTATTTATTTATTAAAGTAGAAAGACGAGCCAAAATTTAGAAATAAAAATAAGAAGAGGACATAATTGAAAGTGGTAGAGGAAAAAGGAAATTCCGCCGACGATTGGGTTACATGTGAGGGGGAGTGTTAAGATGCACATTCCACATCGGAAGTCGATGTACTCCCGGATTAATATATAAGATCTTGAGCTACTCCCTTTTTACCAATTGATTTTAAAATGGAACTCCATGACTCTTAACAATATGCTAAACCATAATTGATGAAATTATGGATGCCGATGTATACTTATACTCAAATACGCTTTTAGTAATAAATTATTTTATTTACGAAAAAATTCCATATCTTCAGCCTTGCATTAACAAGAGTGATGTATTCACTATTAGTGAGTAGTATTTATTATGAGCAGTAATATCTATTTTTAATTTTGTGTACCATAATAAAATTAATTAATTAATTCGGGGACGGCAAAATAATGAAATTAGTCCCACCTTTTTGAAGCCACCTATACCAATTATGAGTTCCATCTTATTATATTATTGATTTGTTGTATTTTATCGTTTTTAGGTTCTTGGAGCCCCGAACCTAACTAACCTAAGATATTAGAGGAAAACATTATCAGCTGGACTTGGATTTTTCTACTTCAGTTGTATATATATAAAGTAATCTTACTCAAGGACACAAAAGTAAAGGGCACGGTATATAATTGGGTGAATGAAGTTCACATTTCGAACTTTATCTTAAATGTGTGTCGAACATTAACTTTTAATGTTTGGTAATTCGAATCGATCCTCAAATCGAATTTTCAAAATCGAATCGAGCTTTCGAGTTCATTTACGATCCGACATTTTATCATTAACTTTAACTAACACTCGAAGGAGTTGAAGGCATTAAAATATGATGGTGGATTTCATGGCTAAGCAAGCAAAATTGATTAACAATAACTTCTAATGATGCACATGCGACCAAAACGTTCAAATTCGTGCTATTATTTCATTAGAGAATATATGTGCTCCTTATGTTAGACATTGACTTTTGTATATTCTGATTTATATTTTTTACTCCCTCCGTCCTTAAAAGATTGTCACATCACTGGCAAAGGTCTATAAGGCTCGATATTTCCCGGCAGGAGACTACTGGTCGGCACAACTTGGTGTTAACCCCAGCTACACCTGGCGCAGTATCTTATCTGTAAGGGACACATTAAAACAAGGCATCAGTTGGATAATGGGCAATGGGGAGTCAATTCCCATTTGGGAGCACAGTTGGGTTGTTCAGGGAGATATCAGGAAAATTATCACACCAACAAATCCAGATATGAGTCAGTTAAGAGTCAAAGATCTAATTGACACAGATATGGAGGTATGGAAAGTTTCACTGATTAGAAGCATATTTTATACTGTAGATTCAGAGGCTATACTAGACATGCCAATTCCAGATCTAAGTACTTCGGATGTACCGAAGTGGACACAGAGTAAAGATGGCAAATTCACAGTTAAGGGCGCATACGAGTTCATGCGACATAATCGAAGCAATCAAGCTCATCATATATCAAGCAATATCCAGAATACAAGCTTCTACAAGAACTTATGGCAACTAAAAATTCCACCGAAAATCAGACATTTTTTACATGGGGCAATCAGAGATAAATTACCAACAACAACAAATCTGGTCAAAAGGAAAATACAGATTTCAGAAATGTGTTGCTTTTGTGATAGTCAAAACGGAGACATACTTCATGTGCTTAATAATTGCATTTTTACAAAGGAAGTGTGTTTTCATCTAGGCATTAGCAGGGACACAACAAATTATACCAACTTTCAGGATCTATTTGAAAGGTACAAGAAAAAGCTTCCTCCTGATTTATTTAAGAGATGGATTATATGCTTGTGGGACACATGGCATCAAAGGAATCGAAAGATTCAAGGTGAAAATATAAGAACTCCAAAAGAAATTGTATGTTTTGGAACCTTTTACCTTGAAACCTTCGATTCAGCCCCTAATCTCCTTAAATCCATCCAGCCTCCAAGAATCTGAACAAGCAGCTCGCCATTTTCGACTTTCACGGCTGCTAGAAAGTTTATGCTTAATTGGTAGTGGTGTTAGGTTTAATGAAGTTAAGGTGTAGTAGCTATAGTCCAGGGTTTTCTACCTGAGACTTTAACTGATGATAGGATTAGGCCGAACTCTTAATCCATGTTGGATTTAAGAATTTATTTGAGATTTTGTTGGTTATTTTATCATCAGCTGGACTCTGGTCCATAGTTGTATAGGTTTGTAATTATTATTTTTTTTCATTTCTTTAATGAAATTCATCGCTTATTACCAAAAAAAAAAAAAGATTGTCACATTTTGACTTTTGGTGGTCAACAAAACACGATTTAAAACATAAATATCTATTGTTCTACATGAGAAAAAATTATAAAAAATTAATATTTCAAAAATATATATTGAGACGAATATAACAAGGTCCCACAAGACTATATTATTTCTTATCGTTTAATGGGAATTCATGATCAAATTTTGTAATGTTTGACTAGCAAAAGTGAAAATGTGACAATCTTTTAGGGACGGAGGGAGTATTTTATTTTAAGTTTGGTTGATTTTGGAGATCGATCTCCCAGCCGAGTTTGACTTACAGTACCAAAAAAAATTTGGTATTAGAGTACCAAAGGTTATATTAGTCTTTCAACACTATTAATATTCCATAAAAAAGAAGCAAAAACCATTCCACTATTAATGCCTCCCATAAACCCAAATCGCAATTACCCACTATTAATGCCTCCCATAAACCCAAATCGCAATTATCCACTATTAATGCCTCCCATAAACACTCTTCAAAACCCCTAGACGATTCTTCATCTTCTTCTTCCACACGATTGTGGCGATTCTTCTTCTTCTTCTTGGTTAGACTCAATAGGCCGATTCTTCTTCTTGCTGCTGCTCTCCTTTTTTATTTAGAACCCAAGGTACACAAAACCATCTTCTATTGTGGTTATTAAAGTATATAATTGATTCAACCAATCTATTGCTTCTGTTGTTATTTTTGTGGGTAATTCTGTGATTCTTGTTGGGAAATTGTGAGTTTGAACCGTTTATTATTATTTTTTAATGGGTAATTGCATTCCTATTTTTTTTGGATATTTGCGTCACGGATTTTTCAAATTTTTTGGGTAATTGCGATTTTCATTGTGTAATTTGTTATTTTTGCCTGCGTATTGTGCGAGAAGTTGTCACTTTCATTACTTTTTCAAATCAAAAACAATTATTCTAAAAAATGTTGTGTGTAATTTAGATTATATTTTCGTGGATTATTTTGTGTGAAATTTTGGTTTCCTATTATGGTAATTTTCGGGTAATTTGTTGACATTATGGGTAATTTCGTGGGTAATTTGATTGAATTTGTGGGTAATTTTTTGGTTAGTTTTGTTGCTATGTGGTTTAATTTTTTGGGTAATTTCATTTGCTGTTGTGGTTAATTTCGTTTGATATTGTGGTAATTTCGTTTGCTATTGTTGTGTGAGTTGATTTTTGGTTGTGAATTTGGTATGTGGGAATTGTACATTCGTGGGTAATTTCGTTTGTTCTGGATGACTTTTTGGGTAATTTGTTATGATATTTTGTGAATTTCCTATTGTGATTTTTGATAGTGAACTAACCGGTTAGAGTATAACGATATGGTTAATTAAAATCAACCATAATAGACAATGTTGAGCTTTGTTAAGATTGCATTATGGGTTTATTGTTGAGTTTTTGTGGTTTGACATTAAAGGTAACGAGGTTCAATTATATAGTAGTTAGTGGCATCTAACCTCAATGGCAATTTTTTTTGTTTGTTTGATTACAATTTCGTTTAGATCTTTTATGGGTAATTACTAGTGGTTTCAAAGCTCTAACCAATTGTGACTTTGGAGTGGTTACAACATCGTAACCAATTGTGAAATTACGCTATCTCTTTAACTTTGTAGTGGTTTGCGTACTTATCTTAGTTAGACGTCATAGAGATAAGAAATTAGTGTTGATGGAATGTATCTATATGTAATTACATTTTTTGTGGGTAAATTTTTGTTTGATTTTGTTTGTGTAATTTCGTTTTGATTTTTTATTTATAATTTGTAGTGGTTAGTTAAAAGCTACATATGTTGGTTTCTTTAAGTTGAAATCTAATGAGAATGTACATATTTTGACAATAAATTCACAGAAATTGGTGTTGATGTAATGTTTCTATATGTAATTGCATTTGTTTTTTGGTTGACTAACCACTATATGTTATTGTTTGCTCATCAAGAAGTAACCAAGTTCATTTATGAAGTGGTTAGTGTCACCTAACCGCATTCTATTTTTGTTCGTATATGTACAGATTGACATAGATGAAAGACAACCGGAAAGAGCAGATGCTAAGATGAAAATGCTAAGAAGTGCGAGATTCGGATCATTCATCGATATCTAGCATTTATGATAATCAACGTTTCGTTATTCTTAGTATCAGCATGGATTGTAGAAATTTGTTTTGATAGAGACTTCGATGAACATTTAGATTAAAGCATGTTCATTATTTTGTTTGTTATTGAATAAGTTGGTAATTAATGTCACAATTTATGTATCGATTACATTATTGCAATATCTATAAATTCTTACTTATATTCTTTCATGTTTTAGATAAAAGCGACATCATATATAAGCTTAAACTCTAACCAGTTGTGATTATGACATGGTTACTGAGTTCTAACCAGTTGTACCTATGAATTGATTTACGTGTTCTAACCAGTTGTAAAATATGAATTAGTTTATGTTTTCTAACCAGTTGGAACTATGATGTGGTTACTGAGATCTAACCAGTTATTCATTTTACGTGGTTATTGAGTTCTAACTGGTTGTATCTACAAATTGATTTACATGTTTCAAAGATTTGTAAACATGAATTGGTTTATGTTTTCTGCCCAATTCTGACTTCGACAAGATTAGTGAGTCGCCAAAATCAAATGATGGATTGAATTGCAGAATAATTATGGAAAACACAAATTAATCGATTAAACATGTGTTTGTGTTTTGGTCGGCATCGAAAAAATAATCAAACCTGTGTTTGTATTTTGGTCAGCGATGGATTAAGCATGTTCATAGTTACAACTGATTAGAATTCACTAACCACTTTATAGTTACAATTGGTTACGAACCGAGAAGAACCTTAGAATCTATACTTACGAACCAAATCAAACCTTTGCAATTCTACTTTCAAACCGAATCGACCCTAATGACACAAATATAACAGCCCACGTTGCTTTATCTTCCATCTAATGGATTATCTACGAGAGGATTTTGATCTGATTTGGTGTATATTACTAAGGACACAAACATAACAGCCCACACTGATTGAAACAGTACAATAGTAGAAAATTGCTTGAAATTATACAACAATGATAATTGGTTGGAGGTTATCAATAAACTTCCACATCCCATCACTCACGCGAAAGTGGATTTCTAAAGCTCATCCTATTAAAATCATCTTCCTCCAAAGGCATACCTTCGACTCCTACAATAATCAAACAATGCGCGTTCATAATTGAGACACTATAACATAATGTTATAAGAAAAAAACGAAATAAAAAATTTATGCGAAAAATCGATCATAATCGATCACAAATCGTTCACTATATTACAAAGAATTAAGAAACCAAAACTAATAATGATTATCACATATTATACACTATCAACGAAGAAATACCCACATCAAACACAATTAAACTAAGCATAAGACAACAAATCATAAAATTCAGAAAATGCTTACCCATTGGAGAATTTGTCATGGTTAGCAGATTAATCGAGTTGACTATAGAGTAACTGAGGCGATTTTTTATGGAGTTGCCTGTTGAATAATCGATTGGAATTGGTTATTGAAGAATATATTGGAATTGTTGTTGTTGAAGAAGATATTAGAATTGTTGTTGTTGAAGAAATGGAGAATAAAACACAGTAAAAGAAGAAAGAGAGAAACGTGAGAATAATGAGGGAAGAAAGAGAAAAATGGTTATGGAATATTCCTTGATTCATGCCTACAAATGTGATCTGTGATAAATTAGATTGATACCTAATTAGCCCCTAAGAAATGCTGACCACTAGATTGGATTTAAGATCAAAATTAACTAATCAATGGTTGAGATTCCTTTGGTATCCAATACCAAGAAATATGTTTGGTACCCCAATTCCAAACTCCTCCCAGCCAATTGCTTTTTTGATAAACATGCATAATGGTTAGATTAGGAATGATTCTGCCCCTTAAGGAACATAATAACTCATAAATGTGTTTTTAGTCCGAGTATGGTGGTGCATTCGCTATCATTAAGACTTTAGAAGTTACCATAATACTTGGTACACTAGTCAAACTCAGTTATGGTTCACCAACACACACTATAATAGCTCCCTATTCTAATCATATAACCCTAATATGCATATAAGTAGAAATTATACGTCTCTTGCAAAGTTCAAATTTTAACATAACAATTACGACACAACATGTATTATCACCCTCGTCCGTCGACTAATAAAACACCCAATAAGCATAGTATTCTCAACTCCCAACTCCTACACCATCCAATTATACAATTGGGCCCATACATAGGGAGTAGGATAGAAGTCTTACAGGTGGAGCTTATTTTCGTTATTGGAAAAGAGCTGAAGTCCCTTTCGATATCTCTACCACTTTCAACAACAAACACACCTTTATTTAACTCACTTCATTCGCTTTGTTTTCTATTCAGATTTATTATTCTCTCCTCCAATTTTCAAAATTCAGTTTAATTTACAACATTTATCTTATGTCCATTCATCATGCGACACCATTCTGCCCCTCATCGACAACAATCTCAGGTACCCGTCCCGAAAACATCGGGTGTAACATAAAGTGTCACACTATTTACTAATGCTTATATATATAATCCCGTCCCGAATATATTGTCCAATTCTGAGATATTACTTAATAATAAATGCATATACAATTGTCGTATGATAAAGGAGTATCCACTTAGACTAATCATAGGCTTTCTTTATTCAATCAGTTGTTGTAATCAATTTTTTCCAAAATAAGATTTTAGCAACTGATTAAGTATTTCTGAGAAATTGAAAAATGTGTATATACTCTCAACACATAACATTTAGTACACTATAATTTGACAATTACATTAAATTTAATATTGTAATTAGAAGTCACGAAATGTTGTGGAAGTGCATAAATTTCCATTTTGTCTGGTGGAGAAGTTTTGAATTATTTTTTGGTCTAACACATGAAATTATGAAGTGGACGATCTCTTAGTGATGAAGCAAGTATAATTTTAGTGTATTACCTATTAATACGATAATTTTGATTTAAGTCGAAGTTGTTTGTGTTAATTTAGTCTACTATCTTTGCTGAGTTTGATAATTGAAAAATGAAAGCGGATAATGTTTTTGGCGGATTGAGTATATAGATGCCTGTATGTGTGTATTTCTATGTAAGTTGTTTGTCCGGCTAAGATGATGTAAAAAGAATTGCAGACGAGTTGCACTGAAATACTGTGTTTCGGTTGCACGTGCATGCAGAATTTCTGGCGGCGTGTGGTGGTTCGAAAGTTGTTCAATATTAGCGACAAGGGCTCTGATTTCAGCGCTGATACTGATTCGGATTCTGGCTCCGACTCTGATCAAGGTTCTTTCAAGATGAACAAATCTAATAATGTGTGTGTATATATATTGAGTTTTCTGGTTATTTGCTAATTTCTGATATATGTACGTAATGCAGAGATCAACATTGTGCCTAAAGAATCGCGGTTAAAGAAAGTCTATGAAGATCCACTGGATGAAATTCCTTCTTATAGTAAGTGATTTTAACTCCCACTCTAAATGAAATCAATCACAAAACTCAACAAAGTAGAAAAACCATCAGAGGAGAAAAGTTGTCAGGAAGTTGTCTTGTATATGTCTCAGAGTATTGCCTCACTTAGTCCAGCTGAGGTGTACTATTAGCTAATACCATTTCTGTTTGAGCATCTTAAAATATAACTTGCGTGTTCTACTGGTTCCTACACATCATTAATCATCATTATCGTAGAATTGTTGTTGTTAAAGCATGGAGAATTTGTCTGGAAATCAATAGTTGTTTGATGAAGAGGTCTACTGGTTGTTACTCCTTCGTTTTTTTCATGTTGGAGGTTACTTAATACTGCCTGGGTGGTTATCTTATTAGTTTAATATTTAGAGTGTTTGAATTAAATTTGTGAAAAAATGACACTGCATAATTATCAATATGATATTTAACAATCAATAAAAATGATTACAAACCGCCAATGACACGAGGATTTATTTTAGAAGTGCCAACCGAAGGCCCACAGTAGTCTACTCCATCTTCTCACCAAAGTAAGCTCTATCATCTTTACGGTCACCATCAACTACAGTCCATAAAATCCACAAAGCGGGACTTCAAATCAGCGAACCCGCCTAAATTCGTACTCAAACCAATGTCCCCTCATCAAGAGAGGCTTTGCAGTAACATGGCGTAGTATTAGTCGTCAAGCCATTGGTATCTCTGGATTCTTATGAATGCTATCATGATTTGCTGATTAGCTTTACAGTGCATTTCTGCATTAAGGAAACAGAGTTATGTGCTGTTCTCAGAATTGAATCACCACCTCTTACCACTTTTAGACTTATGGTATTTCTTTGAACAATACAAATAAAGGAAGTCTAGTGTGTTTCTTTTGGAAAGGTCTTATGCTGGGTAGTTGAGTAATTTATACTTCAAATAGGGGCTCGTCCGAGGATGAGGAGGCGAAACTCGGAAACTGTAAGGGCTCAATACATTAATGAAAAAGAACTAAGGTATGTGTCAGACCAACTCAAATATGTTACTGATCTATGTAACTGCCTTGTTTGTTTGTATGTATTGTTAGCTTATGAAATCTATCTATCTCAATGACAGAACCTGAAACCCTTTGTATCCCCAGGGTGTGCACCGCCACATGGAACGTTGCAGGGAAATTCCCTCCCGATGATCTAGACATTGATGGTTGGTTAGATATTGAGAAGCCTGCAGACGTCTATGTGATTGGGTAA
The DNA here is from genome assembly GCA_003412495.2 of Echium plantagineum. NCBI lineage: Eukaryota > Viridiplantae > Streptophyta > Magnoliopsida > Boraginales > Boraginaceae > Echium > Echium plantagineum. The sequence continues at coordinate 28,007,562 of CM016562.1, read as the reverse complement.
GTTGTATATATATATATATATTCAAATACCTTTGCTTGGCTCATTTTCTCGGCATTTGAGTAAAAGTTTATCTCTTGTCTAATCTTGTTTCACAGTACCTCGTACGAACGTCAACCTTCAATAAAATTCTCAACTACGACGTCATCAAACATTGTGTGACATAGTGCTATTGAACTCATTCATAATAAATTCAAGCGTAGCCTTTTGCCTTTGAGATTTTATAGTTACATACATTCGTAATATATATGTGACAGATAAAAAGTTCCTTAATCTACCTTTGCAGCCTTCAGGAGATTATACCACTAAGTGCTGGAAACATTTTTGGTTCAGAAGATAACCGTCCAGTTTCAAAGTGGGAAAATATTATTCGTGAAACTCTCAACAAAGTACCACCTGTCAACAAATATAAATGCTACAGTGATCCACCTTCCCCATCAAGGTTCAAACTATTGGAAGATGCCCCTGATATTGAAGATGAGATTTTACTAGAGTCAGATAGTGAAGATGAGAATGAAATCAGTCCAACAAATAATAGTGACGAGCCAAAAATAATTGAAGGCCTTGGTTTTGAGTTGGGCACAAGAGAAATAGATGAATCTTTGTTGCCTATCAATAAAAAAACAACAATTTTAAAGGTGATGCAGAGGCAGTTTTCATCTCCAGAAAGGCTGGAAAGACTAAATTACTCGAGCGCTGGTAAGTGCATGGAAGAGGAGGAAGAGTCTTGTGCCATGTTCAACCATAAATTACTTAGAACTCTTAGTGGCACAGATAGAATTGGCTTAAGCTGGCCAGAACGTCCATTAGATCTTTTGGCACAACGTAAGCTCCAGAGGCCTAATTCCTTTAAATCAGTCAAATCATTCAAAGCATACAGTTCTTTGAGGTCATGCATGGATGATGAAGATAGAGTCAATTCCAATGCAACGTTACTTGGAGACCTCGACCTTGATTCAGTGATAAACAGGAAAAGAAAGTCACCCTATGTGAGGATAGTAAGCAAGCAGATGGTTGGAATTTTCCTAACAATTTGGGTTCGTCGGGGCTTGCGAAAGCATATAGAAAACTTGAATGTCTCCACTGTCGGTGTTGGTGCTATGGGCTACATTGGCAACAAGGTTCGACTCTCGATCTCATTGTTTCTTACAAAAAAAAGCCATAGTCCGTCCTGTTAGCAGTTTCCTGGTGTAATATCTCACATTTTTAGAAGAAAAAACATCTAATTTATTGTTTTATATATAGGGTTTCCATGTCCTATGGAGTCAAATATTTTATGTTCTCCAGCTCTAGGATATAATGAAATAAAACGAAAATGGTTCATTGCACTACCTTACGCTTCAATCCAAAATAATTGTCTTTCTAGGATTTTCACACAAAATAAGAAAAAGCATTAATACCTCCACATATTTATCTTTATACCCTCATATGATTGCTTTAATGCTCCATTGAAGAGAGCATATGACTCTTTAGCATATGGTACGTAATAAACATGTACATTGAGTAATAATTACATGTTTGAGTTTTTATGCAAATGAGGGGTATAAAGGTTAAAAAAAAGTAACTGTGCTTTGATTTATATAAAACGGCAATTATATTGGATTTTGTTAAAATGCATAGAAAGACAATTATCTTGGATTGGAGGTAGTAGTATATAGTGTTTGCACTCCACTCTCGCGTTTTAATCAGAAACACCCTCCCTGATATCACAATAATATTGACATTGATGTTGTTTAATATTCAGGCTGTAATACTTATGGGAAAGGCAATATCGCAATAGGGTTGTTACTACTTTGTATACATATGTTGGTCAGTTTTGGAATACACATTCATCAAAGAAACTAAAATTCAAATATTATAGCTAAACTTGACGTCTGAAAAATCAGCAGTAGGTATATGAAGCTCAATATATTCATTTCTCTAGCTTAGTATAGGAATTGGTGTTATATATAATTCATACTGTATAAACTTAGTTAGTGTTCCCTTGACTGTTTTGTCAAATTCTCCCCAGCATCATACTTATTCATGATGTTTACGAGCTTTTTTGCATTAGATTTACTTGCATAATCATGTTTTACATCACAAATATGCTATTAACATATGAATATGGTTATTGTCAGAGTTTACTGTGACAAGGACCCAAATTTAAACATCTTTAGTGATATCATAGCAACTAGTAACTTCCTGTGCTATCTGCTTCAATTTAGAAACTCTATATTGTTTGAATATGATCTGAGCAATATCAAAAAGAAAGGAACAACCTGACAGCCTTACTTCTTAGATTAAGAGAAGTTGATGGGTACAAAAATAGATGGGGATTTACCCATAGTCATGAACAGAGACCAATAGTGATAAAACAGACTGGATGTCTCTACACAGTGCTTGTAACATACTGACATTTGTAGCAAGCTCTACAGGCACTATTTGTGCAGATAGCTCTGTGGCTTTTGGACTTTTATACCTAGAGTACTCCTCTTTTTGTCCTCTTTTTCCCATTACTGAAAAATGTGACCCAGTTAAGAATATAGCTCGTAGATGTTACAAGGGAAGAGATATTATTAGGGTTAGTCGGACATTAACTTCCGGAAGAAAGAGATTATATGGTTTAAGCTTCACGATATAGAATATATTTCTATTTTATGAATTGGAGTGCATAATTTTTTCGTCAGTCGTTTACTCCCTTCGTTTTTTTAGTTGTCATCCGAGCAACTTTCATATCAATTAAGAATCATTGAAGAATGAATGACATTTTACATATATATCCCTAATCAATGAATAACGCAACATTCAATGAAGGTATTGGTATTAGCAGATATCATACATTCATCATTAAATAGGAAAAGACAATCAAATATTGCATTGGATTCCAAAGAGAGTATTTTAAAACAATTTTTTTTGGGTTTTGATTTTTACACTCCAAACATTGATTACTACACTCCATTTTCTCTATTTTACCCTTCAATTTACTCTATAAAAATCTTCAAAAAGTGATAAAGTGGAGTGTGGTTATATAATTTGGAGTGTAAAAATCAAAGACCTTTTTTTTTTGCTAGGATGACAAACTTAAAAAAACAGAGGGAGTACTAAATTTGACATCTAATGAATGATCATGCTTCGTTATCTTATTCTATAACTTAAATTTTGAACGTATTTTAATGTGCTCTACGAGTGATTTTAGCTACCGTCTCATTGCTTGCTTCGTTGTTATAACACTGAGAACCTGTTATGCTACCCTTCGCTATCCATTATTCAAAACTATGGGAGTACCTGTTATCTAAGTTTTGAGATATTATACAATTTTCTTTTCTACTCCTTTTTAAGTCATTTTACTTTGCTTTCACTGTTCAGGGATCAATTTCGGTTCGCATGTCCATCTATCAGACTCTTTTCTGTTTCATTTGTACTCATCTAACATCAGGAGAGAAAGATGCTGATTTTGCCAAAAGAAATGCTGACGTGCATGAAATACATCGGAGGACACACTTCAATTCCCCTGAGATTGAACTTCCTACAAGCATCTATGACCATGAGTAAGTGCAGTGGCTTTCTTCAAACTGTTCACTACATTAGTCTGTTTTTCTTACATAACTGCAGTTCCTTTCTTCAAACTATTCACTTCATGGGTCTGTTTTGTCTTACCCTTTAAATACCACTTTCTGTTTTTGACAACTAACTACGTCTATCTTACACTTCCTTTATGAGTCTCCTATGAACTTTTCAACATCATTATTCTGTTTCTTTTCATTATGTTTTCTGGAAGATCTGGTCCTCCAGTTTTGGTTAATTTTGAGCAATTCAGTAATCTGGCAAATGTCGTTCATGCAGGAGGATAATATGGTTAGGTGATCTAAATTATCGTCTTAACTTATCTTATGAGGAAACAAGGGAATTAATCTCCAAAAAGGACTGGGAGAAGTTAGTTGAAAACGATCAGGTATATTTGCTCTTTTTTACTTGTTTCGTTAGTTCATTAAGAACTTTGATCTTCTTCGAGAACAAGTTTGGTTAAAAAGTGTGCAGCACTTTTTTCATTTGCTTTTCGTCTTCATTTGGAAATTCACAATGCTCCTCTTGTAAGAAGAAGTTACTACAGTGAACATTGAATTTCCACAAAGATCGCACATTGTGTGTTTGTGGATTAGGGCTAAGAATAACCAAAATCTTGGTGCATTAATCATCATCAGTAAATATGCTAATCCTGTCACACGGTCCATGCAATAATGGTTTATCTCAAATTTTGTTTGTGTGTTCATTTGAAATCTAAATGAGTGATCCTTTTCTTGATAGCTTATTAAAGAGCTAAAGAAAGGTCGTGTGTTTGATGGCTGGTCTGAAGGAAAGTTGAACTTTGCACCAACTTACAAATATGAAGCTAATTCAGATACCTACATACCAGCAGAACCAAAAGCCGCAAGGCGTACGCCGGCATGGTAGGGGGATACATATCAATTTTTTCCCTTTTTAAAAGCTTTCAAGTTGGTTTCAGCAACAAGTGTCTCTTCTCGGTGTAGATGTGCACCCACATCATATTAATAAACCTATCTCACTTGAAACTTTCCTCAACCATAAATTTTTTCAGTAAATTTAATCTTGCTAGTTACAAGCACAACAGCCAACTTACCTCAAGTAATATTCTGTACAGTTAGTGATTGGAGCTGGACTAATTTGAACATAAAATATTGAAAGAACTAGCACAGGATAAGCTGGGTACTATCAAATATGAATCAACTTGTGCTTTTCTACGTGGAGTCGTGGACATCTACGAGAAAGAAAGTTCGTTAACTTAAGTAGTTTAAAGCGCCAACTATTAATATAGTCTGTGATCTTGTAGTTGGCTTGGTTGAGAAGGATTATTAAGGAACTCTACCATTGAAGTTATATTGTAGGGCATGTGGTGGAAGTATATATGTTCTCTCTTTAAGGAACCAACTATTTACTGACTAGGTTACTTCTGCTCTTTCGTGCTCGTCACTTCTTTTATCCGTTTGTATCTCTTAAAAGCTAACTTATATTCTTACTAGATTACTTCGTAAGTTTTGTAATCTCTAATTGTATCATTTTGGGATGTATTATCAGGTGTGACCGCATCCTTTCTTATGGAAAAGGAATGAAACTTCTTCGCTACAGAAGAACAGAACTGACTTTTTCTGATCATCGACCTGTAACCGCCACTTATATGGTTGAAGTTGAAGTATTTTCTCCAAAGAAGTTACAACGTGCCCTCGTTTTCACAGATGCCGAAATTGAAGATGAGCACCTTATATCAGATTTTGGGGAGTGGAATGAGCCAATTAAGACCGACGAGGTAAGCCTCGTGAAATTTTATGTCTCAGATGGAATATTTACTAGTCGGCTCTTCTTATCATGGTGAATGTTTTCTTGTCACGAAGTGACACGTGAGATCTTGAATTTAGATTTCGATGCAGGAAGTTGAAAGACTTACTCAACGCAAAAAGATGGTAGAATCGAACCCAAAGACGACGACGTACATGAGTTACAAATTTTCATCATGAACTACACCATCGATACTTTTCAATTTTCATTGTTCATTGCTCATCAATAAATACTGTATAGAATCGAACCCGAAGACGACGTTTATACATTTGTTTCCTCAATTTTCGCACGAGAGAGATGAATGGCAATGCTAGCAAGCATTCTGTTTCCTTCAAATATAGCCATATAGGAGTATGTATTAGCCTAAAGTGTGTTTGACTTCACGAAATTGGAATTCCAATTCTATGTAATTCCAAAACTGTGCTATTTCACGAATTGTTTTCCAATTTTAATAGTATAAAAAATCATCTGTCATTCACTTGCTATTTTTAGTGCTAAATTAGTAATTATGTCATATACACACTAATATATATATATATATATATATATATATATATTTGGATTAAAATAAAAAAAATATTAGATAAAAAGTCATGCAAAATCTTCGGGTATATCTACTCTATATTTAATTGGGAAGGGGTAATTAGAATGTTCTCCAAAATTGTAGGAGGGAGATTTAATTGAGTTATTTAATTTTTACAAATATTTTGTACAGAAACTACCCACTAATATCATTAAATATATTTAATTTTATTAAGTATATTAAGTAGTGGGAGAATTCTTTTTAAAAAAATTCTTTTTTTTAATAAAATAGTGGGTATATATAAATTATTAATTAAATAATTAAAAAATGAGAGATTGACATATAGCTTTTTGAGTCCTATACATTATGTATAGTACTAATTGCAAAATACTTTTTAATTATGAGAATTAGATAATCAGAGTCAAATAATAATAATAATAATAATAATAATAATATTAAAAATAAATTCAACTTTAAAAGTTACAAAAATAATATAGTATTTATGAGATACATTGAATAATAGTTCTAACTTAAAAAAATATAAATATTATTATATGAACAATAAAGTTTTTATTATAACATATATTTTTGAAATATTTTATGATAGCAGTGCATATTAAACACCTCAATTGATCTAATATGTTAATATTCTCGTTCAATGTTTATAAATAGATATGTTCGATTGATTATCTCATTGTAAGAAGTAAAGTTTGAAGTTAGTTTAGACTTATTTGTATAGTTTAAGTTAAGTATATTTTTTATGATTAGTTGAACTATGAAATAAAAAACTATATATATAACTAAAAAGAATAGTTAAAATATTTCAAACAATAAAATTTTGTAAGAAAATTAAAACTTTGACCCTACTTATATCCCAAATACATATGTTAAATAATATATAAATAAATTTTACTTTTATTTACTTTATATTCACGTGCGAAGCACGTAATATAGTACTAGTAATGCCTAAGGCCCTAAAAGCCACATGACAATCTCTCATTTTTTTCTAATTAGTAATTTATATATAAAAAAATCACTACCCACTCATACGGGGAATGCCCCTTGCACTTGTAATTTTGTTCTTTTCACTTGATTTTATTATTTTTGAACACTATAATAAATTTATCATACAAAATTTTTAAAAGTAAAATTAATTACTTGTTAAATAAATATCATTTCATTTTAATTAGTATATAAAAACACAAGTAAGCAAGTAGCAATTGTGGATTTGTCATGTCCAAAAAAAGTAATATACAACTAATACAACACATATATCCAGAGGATTAATTTACTTAAATCAATCAACAATTGTAGTAGCAAAAATAGATAAAGAATCAATTGTACTTACATTAGTGTGCACGCGTGTAAGATATTATTATTACTCTAATTAATAAGGATAAAACATAGAGTCGCTAGGATCTAATTCTTTAAAACAGTTGCCTTTTATATAGTCAATCATGCATTTATGTTTTAAAATTTATGAGATTTTTTTAGATTCCAATTTTTTTCCATTTGTATTACAAAGTTGTTCATCTCTATATAATAAACTGTAGTTATACTCATATTCATCAAACATTTATCATATTCTCTTACAAACAATTTTATTCAATTACAACATCAACAAGCTATTAGCGATCGAGTGAACAAAGCAGATTACCCCGGATCCTTCATGGTAATAATATTAATAATAAAATATGTATATGTTTTAATTTGTTTCTTATTTACTCCCTTTATCCCTGGATGATTGATACATTTTGACTTTTCATGGTCAATAAAACACGATTTAAAATATAAATTTCTCTTATTCTACATGCGAACAAATTATATAAAGTTGATATTTCAAAAATATATATTGAGACGAATCTAATAAGATCCCACATGACTATATTATTTCTTATCGTTTAATGACAATTCCTGATCAAGTTTTTTACAATTTGACCATGAAAAGTCAAAATGTACCAACCTTTTAGGGACAGACGGAGTATTTATTTTAGTAATGTTCCCTTTTTACATATGGATTGGGTATTAATTAATCATTCCTGAAATTATTATTGCAGACTTGTGTTTTGAAGGTTAATGGAACTGGATGGGAAAAGATAGTGGTCAAAGTCTTGGGTAACATGTGTGGTATGTTTATAGCCCTTATTTGTTCATTTTAAAATTTTTCTACTTTTCAATTTATTTTGGTTTTGGAACCTTTTAAAAGATCGATGTATATTATTACAATTTTAACCCATTTTATTAGGGTACCAAATTTTGTTTTGTAAAATATAATCAAATATATATTGTAGCATTCAACGGTATATACATATATACACTCTCGTCAAGACATCTTGTCCTAGTGGTAAGCATGTTGACACCTCTAGCAGAGGTCTCGGGTTCGAGCCCTCTTGCTAGCATGGAAATTAGTTAGAGATGGTTTCCCTCACTAGTTTGATGATAGTCGCACTTTCCTTGAGTTTACGAATTGTAATGATATTTAATGATTGTAATCGATTATTCGTATTAATAAAATTAAAGGGTAATCCCCTTTTAAAAATATATATATATATATATACACTCCCATTCGAATTTATTTTCGTGAAATTATTTAGGAAAGAGTTAAATCTCTCTACATGTGTTGTGTAAATCGAGAGACGTGTCTTTCAAGGGAGAGAACCAACATCGAGGGTGGACATATATTGATTCATCCCGGTTCGATCATTTAAACACTTTTTAAAAATTAAAAAGAATTACATATGTTTTAAAAAATAAATTAGATTAATATAATATTTAACATTTGTGTCTATATTGCTATATTTAAGTGTTTTGAACACCCATTTCAAAATTCGTGATTAAAATACTTAGATCTGCCCTTAGACCAATATATGTTCTGATTGGTTTTATCTTTTCAATTGTAGGAGTGTATAATTTCAAATTGGTTGGAAATGGAAAGATTATTGTTTCTGGGAAAGTCGATCCACAAAAATTACTCAAAGTTATGGCAAAAGCAGGCAAGAAGGCAGAACTATTATGGTGGCAATTTGGAGAATGTACACAAAATCTGATTTTGCCTATTGATCAGCATTACCTAACCATGAATAATAGCTACCATAGTTATGAGTCTAGTGGTGGTTATTGTGGGGATTTTACAACGGATATGGCGGAAACAACTATTACCAAGGCTCCGTCAGTCGTAGTATCCGCCCCGACGACCTCCTCTGCCCATGTCCTACTTCATCCCTCCACCAGAATAGTGAAAAGGAGGAGCCTATACAATGTTGCACGATTATGTGACAAAACAATGTTGCTATAATTTTGTATAGTATAAGAACCTTGGTTTGTGACAATTCGTTACTACTAATTTTCAATGTAGCTCAAAGGAGTGTCACAATTAAACAATTAAATTAATTTTCTACTTTTAATAATATAGTGTAATTAGAGTTAGTATGGTGACATGTCCATTTCTATTAGTATATGGAATGCATCTAATTGGATCGTGTTAGGAATTATTAGCTAGTTTTTTCATAGCTATATAATTCTTAAGAAGATCCTACTACTTAACCCAAGAACTCGTTTTTGTTATTCATGTTTTTGGATTGTTATGAGTACTTTTTAATTGGTTTAATGATTATATTTTAATGGCTTCTTATCATATTTAACTTGTGGTCTATACGATTTTTTCCGTTCATTTTGAAATGTCAGCTCTAGTTATTTGCATGTGGTCGAGAAAAATAAAAATTGCTCCATAGTTCCAAATGATATTAAAAATGTAAAGTAAGATTATTTGAAACTTTTATTACTAATTTGTTGATAATTTTAGTAAAAAGGTAATAAAAAAAATTTAACTAAAAATGTTGAAATACAGTTCATTATGCTAAAATTACAAGCTTTTTGAATAAAAAATTATATTAGGACAACAAGTAAAAATGAACTAGAAAAAATGTTTTATTATTGAGTAACAAATGTTCAGAGTCTATGAGGTTTCACTCTAAAACCAATTAACAATAGAAGAAATATTGACACAAAATAATACCGACTTCTTGATATGGGATGGGAGGTGTATATTAACAACAAATCTTTTATTGTTTGATGTTAATAATTGAGTACAATCTCAACTATGAGATAAAAATACGAAATAGATCCAAGTCATCCAACTTGATTGGCGAATCTGCTTGATTTTCTGCACACCTTTCAACAAGGAGAGTAAATTAACATTAATGTTAGGGTATCTCCAACTATTGTTACTTTAAATCATTATCACATGTTGACTTTTTGCGAAAAACTTGTAACAACTTAATATTTCAAAAATATATATTGTTTAATGAGAATTGATGCCAAATTTTGAAATGTTTGGATTACAAAAATCAAAATATGACAATTTTTTAGGGACGGAAAGAGTATTTATTAGATCTGAGAGGATGGTGGATTGGTCGGGTGGGTGTGGGACTGAATAGGGTCGAGAACCGGCTTCCACCGGTCCTTATTTTATGTTTAGGATTCAACTGGTGTTAGGCTCGGTCATTTGTTTGGCATCATTTCATATGACCTATGTGTTCAGTCGAGAAAACGTTCAAAAAAAAAAGAGAATGCATGATACACACGTCTCATGTACAAACGAGCAGGTTTCGTATGGCCGGGAAGGACAAAGAATTTGTTGCCTTGGACGCTTTTGCCTATTTCCACCCCTAGTCTATAATGAACGCTTTTGTTCGTTAGAGACATTGTTGATACGAATTACCTATATTGTATGTGTACCAAACGTAATTAAATCAATTCTTACTTAAAACGTAAGAATAAGCTATATAATTGATATTAATAAATTTTATTTTGAGACAATAGTGTGTATTACTTGAAATATACCAAAAGTATAAAAGCATATATTATCAAAGGCTTATTTTTATTTTGGACCCTAAACTATGATGAAAATTTCAAATAGGACCCTAATACTATCCTAAGCCTCATATTGGACCCTATACTATGGTTTGTCTCATTTTACCCCCTAAAACGTCAAATATGATGTAATTTCGTTTTAAAAGAAGGGCAAAATCGAAATAGCACATATATTAAACTTTTGGGCACAATTCACAAATAACAAAACTTATTAAATTAAAAATAAATCCCAGGATTATTTTCATTTTAGACCCCGAACTATCACTTGAGTTTCAAATTGGACCCTGATACTATCATTAGTTATTTATAAAAATGCCCCAAAAGTTTGTTATATGTGATAATCCGAATTTGCCCTTCTTTTAAAACGAAATTCAATCTAAAATTGGCATTTAAGGGGGCAAAATGAGACAAAACGTAGTATAGGGGGCAATTTGAGGCTTATGATAGTATCATGGTCCAATTTGAAACTTACGTGATAGTTCAGGGTCCAAAATGAAAATAAGCCATTATCAAACTATATAGTTGTTTTTTATCATTTATAAATCATAAATGAACAAATATTAATAAACCTTAATTTTCTTGAAAAAAGTCTCCCATAATTGAGAATTTGAGATACGGTAGCATTAATGGTTCGAAATGGTGGGAGTCCAATTCATGCATGCGAAAGACGAACTTCCCAAAGTCCTAACGAGCTTGGCCTAGTTGACACCTGCATTATTTCGTTCCCTTTTCAAACTTGAGTAAAAGCATTCGTAACAAATTATTCAGAATAATTCTCTAAAATTTATTCCTTAAATCACTTTTTTTACTTTTAAGGGATTGATCTAAATTTTGATACAAAATCAGATTTCTTATTTTTACACCAATCTCAATAGAATATTATTAATAATGACAAAATGGAGGAGAGAGATGGAGGTAAAGATGAAAGGTTGGAGGGAAAATGAAGAATATAATATTTTAGTGGAAAAGTATATTTTTTAGGAGGGTGTAGAAATAAGCTTGGTGGACTTTGGTGGGAAATTTATTTGAGATTTTTTATACAATAGGGCATTTGATATTTTGCATTTTTTACACTTTTTTCAACTTTGCTATTCTATATATAGAATGAGGAGGTGTTTGAGACATCTATTGCAAATGCTCTAAGTAGAGTATCTATAGCGGAAATTGCCTAAGGATATAGACATATAGTTTATTTTGTCCCTTTTTCTAGGGCTTATATCTACTTTTGCAATCAAAATATGAAAATTTAACATTGAGTTCTCATTATTAATCGATAAGAAATAATGTAGTCATGTAATATAATGTTAGATTCGTTTTAATATATATTTGAAATATCAACTTTTTTAAACAAACTTTAGGTGTGTAGAATTGAAAATATTTACATTTTAAGTTATGTATCGATGGCCGTAAAAAGTCAAATGACCCTTGGAAAAGGGGACGAAAGATGTTAATTCATCTCCTTCCAATGAGTTAGCATTTGCATCCAAATTATTTAGTGTGGTTTCATCCAAGGACGAACCCAAGATTTCTACATGAGGTATTCATTTTATCATTCGAAATATAAAAATTATACTCAACGATAATATATAAACTATCCAGTGGTTTTTCAAAAGTTACGAATATTACATAAAAAGTAATGACATGAAAGTACTTCAACCTCATCAATATTCTTCTATCTTTCATTGTTTAAAATTCATTAATCATATCTCTTTTGGAATAAAGTACTTATGTAATGCATATCTTTTTTTTTTTATAATTAGCGATGAATTTTGACTACAATGATATTACAAACATGAATACAGAAATTGCTAACTAATAGAAAGTTAGAGTATAATATGAGACAAATATGTCTCCAACAAGGTTCGAACCCATGACCTCTTACATGAAAGGTTGGGCCGGATGCCACTAGGCTATTGAGCCATCGGCATGTAATGCATATCTTAAGAACAAAAGATAAGTTGTGTATTTAATCATATGAATTATTTAATGGCAAACAACTGGTATGATCACCTATGTTTGGGCCAGGGACTCAATTGATCACCTAACTTTCAAAAGGTCCCAGTTGATCACCTAACTTTTTAAATCGCTCACATCCAGCACATTTTATAATTTTAATTATCGACTAATTACATCATGTGGCTATCACGTGGTCCATAATCAGGGGCAATTTAGTAATTTCACATACTAATTTTCTTAAAGAAAAAAAATAATCACACTAATATAACTTCAAATTAACATATAAAATTACTAAATTGCTCTTGATTAGTGACCACGTGATGAGCACGTGATGTAATTCGACGATAATTAACATTATAGTCGACAAATGTGTTGAATGAGAACGATTTAAGAAGTTAAGTGATCAAATGAAACCTTTTAAAGTTAGGTGATCAATTGGGTCTTTGACCCAAACATAAGTGATCAACCCAGCCATTTGCCGATTATTTAACGAAATAATACTAATCATGCTAATCTATATAGTTAATTTAGATTAAGACATTTACGAATTGTGCAAGTGTCCGGTTCGACAAGCAAGAAAAAAAAAGTAGGATCTTAAAATTTAATATAATTAAAATCCTAAATCAAATACATCATATCACTAAAATTGAATTTAAGGATTATAAAAATATAAATAAACAAATAACAAAATCTCATAAGGATTATATATTTTCACAATAATACATGAAAAAAATACTAATTAATATGATAATTATTTTTAGCTAGACATTGCTTTGAGAATTGGAGGCGGAAAAGAAACAATATTTTTTATTAATTTGAAAACGGGAAAAAAATTACTGTCATATTAAGAGACAATTGACCAAAAAGAAATCGGTTCGGAGGGGTAGATAACGTTGCCTGTGTTCAAGGACGAACCTAGTATTTTAAGATGGGGTATTCATTTCATCACCATTTTTTTACCAAATGATATGATATCATTAAAAAATGACAAACGAGTCAACAAGTGCAAGAAAATTTAACTAGTACAATCGTCTATAAATCCGTAAATAACCATGATGGTGGAGCTCGCCATGTAATTGTTTGCTCCAAGCCGCTATTCCAATGCGCAACTAAATGTGCTACATTGTTTCCAGAACGTTTCACGAATTGGAATTTTGCATCCATCTTCTTCCGTCATTGAGATATCTCCCATACAATAACATCTATCTCCAACGGAGCATTAATTTTCTTGTTCAACACTTGAATTAGAACCTTCGAGGCACTCTCGAATACAATACAACGCCAATTATTCTTCATAGCAAACTTTAGTCATTCCCGTAAAGCCAACGCTTCTGCCGCGGACGCATTTTTAATCTGCTGAAAACAAAACCGCGCTCACATGAACTGTCCTGCTCCAGCCTGTGCTACTACACCCCCATCTCCATTCAAAGTATAAAATCAACATGTTCCTTCAAATTTATTTTTAAATGTCAAGCCCTCCAACCGTCTTTCACAAATGGAGTTTGAGTTTCAATAAAAACCATTGTTAACTAACATTGAAGTGTAAGTTCATTTTGTACATTACTTGAACTAGTAGTTAAATTTGAATCATCAAGTCTCTCTTTTAACTTCAAATAATTATATGTCCTTCAAATAAAAACGAAAATAAAAATATAATTAGCAAGAAATCAACAATTAAAGTAAGATTAATAATTTACTTGTTTTATCTTTTGAGGCTATGACTTACAAATTATACATCTTTCAGTGTAAGAAGCAAATAAAATATATAATATCCTAAAATTTAATCTAAGTAAAATATTAAGGTTAGGTAAGTCATTAATATTGAATTTAAGGATTGAAAACTAAGATTAATGTATGGCATGTGGGATTGAAAATGGGGTTTTGGAGATGTTATTGAATTATTGTGAGAATTGGGTTGGATTGTGAGAATAGGAATGAGTTGTGAGATAAATGTAGATCCGTAAAAAATAAAAGTGATATTGTCTGATTTTAAATCAGAGTCCTCTTACAAGACTAATAACATGTTTATCACCTGGCTATTTTTACGTTTTGGTAAGGTATTTTTGTGAATACGCTCATTACACTATAGGTCCATCCCCACTTCATGGTCATTCGATACTCCCAATTAGAAGTTGAATTAATCGTTGATATAAAAATGGTTGAATGACGTAATCATTGAGGACAAAATCGGAAAGTCGTTAGTGTATGTGTAGTCTTCTTCTCCTGCTCAATCGGTCCATACATTTTCGGAGCCTAGTCCAAAAAATTGGATGGGGGCCTCAATTTTTATATAATATATCAATTAGATACGAGAGTATGAATACAATAGTATTACCCGATAACGAATTCCCAAATTACTACCTAATAGACTATTATAATAGGTTCCAACTAATAGGCAATTAGAATGAATACGAGACAAATTGATTGTCACAAACAAGAATTTGATTGAGGACCTTCTAGTTGAAAGTCTAGCTGAGAGCTTGGATCAAATATCATCAGCATATTGGGTCATCGGACGAGGACCTCAATATTCGATAATATATTTTGAATTTCTGATAACTCATTTTTATTAATTGAAGGGAAATATAATATTACATGATTGCACAAGACAATCTCTTCAAGCACTATTTAATGCAAAATCGTTTATAATAGAATCAACATCTATATTGTTTAGTGTATCCTTCTTAATGCATAAAATTATCAATTGTTCAATCTTGCATGTGTCGTTTCTCATTATTGATTAATTTGTAGTAAGCACTACAATGATGGTTGAGTTCCTATATTCATGTGATGTGTTTATGTTAATAGTTCACTAGTTCTTTTAGTCCGATGACTCTTTAGTTTCTATAGCGCAAATCCTATGAATTGAATTATGTTATCAATCATTAATCTAATTATCAATTATCATTAATATTATTATTAATATATTATATCAATATAAAATATACATAAAATACATTAATAAAAATTACAAAACCCCTCCAAATCGGGGCCTAGTGCCGCCGCGCCCCTCCTCGGGTAAAGGCGGGGACTACTCCTACTACCCATACTATCAACTAAAAAACCGTTTACTCGCATAGCTTATTTGATGTAACTACGAAGTTGTCCAAGAGACGAAGCTGTCATTCTCGTCCACCGTCCAAAGCCTTCAATGTCTCATAATTGGTTCATAGTACCATAATTAAATCATTATCATAATTATTACCAACAACTTTGCTTTGTCACGTAACACGTGTACGATAACAAACACGCCACTAAACTCATAAACTGCTCATTAATTGATTAATTAAGCAAGCTTACAATACACGGACTTAATTATAAGTATCTTAGCCGTCTAATTATATATGAAAATAATAAATAATTAATGGGTGTAGCTTTCTACTTTTGCTAATGGAGCTGACTAGTTGTCTTTACCTTTATTATTAAATCGTTTTAGTGTAAGTGCGTTTGCCGACATTTTACTGTTTGTGGTAATCACCATTATTATTCTAGAGCGTTCGTTAGATATTTATCTCTGACTTAGGCTTAATTGGCTTAATTAACTTTATGCATTTGTACCAACTAAGTATATTATAGTCTTTTCTTTTACAGTTAATATATTTGTATTCTAATATCATGTTGAATTTGGTGTGGACCATAATAGTTACTAATATTTTTTCATTCTTTTTTATTTATCTTTTTCGTTTTAAATTTTTGTTTTTAACTGTGTATCTTTCTAACATAATTAATTGAAAATATAATATTTTTGATGTACCTTTTGATTATTTTTTTATGAAGTTATCAACCAACCAATTATATAGTTTCAACTTATTATCATTATATTTTTTAACTACTTTTAAGTTTCTTTAATCTATATACAAATGGTTCGAAAGACAAATAAATAAATAAAAATGATGAAGAGAGTATAACATATACTCCATATTGTTTAAGATAGAAAATTTTCTTTTAGATTTACATCTTTTGTATTAGAAAATTCACAATCGTCAATAATTGGGTGCAAACTATAGAATTCAAATTGGTTTAATAGTAGTCTATTAATCACACCAGTCATATCATGTAACAATTCAATCTAAAAAATATTAGTAGAAGAAATCGAACACGTGATTATCTTATAATTACAAGTTTCATCTACTCTACCAATATTTTGACCTATGCAACCATTATTATAGATTTACTGTATATCTTAATTTTGTGTATAATTTATAACCAATTTATGGCTATAGGAAAAAAGCATGTTAACTCTCCTTACTTAATTGTCCTCCACTGATGAAAGTCAACCTTGATGCCTGTAACCATCATCTCCATATTCTTGTAGCAATAATTCTTTATTAAATTTTATAAATTATTGTGGTGGGGGTGGGGCATTGTGAAATGGCTTATTGGGTCATGCAAGTGGTAGGCAAGTTGCATTTTGATTTTCGATACTATTATTGAAATTCTAACTTTCTATTTTTGTGTACATTGGAATTGTAAACTACTAACTACTATATTAACATAGTATGTCTAACCATGGTCAAACATCTATGATGGAGGACAACAAGTATCGTCAAATATTTGATTTTGAAACCGGATATTGTGGGAATATGCCTAATGTCATACGGAGTATTCAAGTCCTAGGATTCTAGCTATATTTTCTACATCTATTTATACGCTCATTTTAAGTGTTCCTATTTGGCTAATCAATCGTTTAATAAAGGAGATAAATTTGGAATGTGTCTCTAGCGATTCGGTACTTCACCTCAAAAGTGTCCAGACTTTGGAACCACCCACAAGCAGGTCCTCCTTTGAACAAATGCAGAATTACTCATGCATCTGCCGTGGATCGAACCTATACACTTGTGAAGAAGCACACTCTTATAGTGAAATCTGTGACCATTCGAGTTATACCCGTGAGCTTTTACATCTATTTGTATTATATTGAATTGAGGGAAATATGAAATCTATAATTTTCTACTTCCTCTGACCTTAATGATATGTTCGGATTAAGGTGAAGTTATGTGTGTAATTTTTTCATTTGATATAGAATCTAAATGGTTTGTTCGAATTATTTGAGGTGAATCTATGTCTGTGGTTTTCTCACAAGAAATAAAACACTAATGGTCGTTCGGATTGAGGTGAATCTATGTATGTAGTTTTCTCATTTGATATAAAAGTGGACTAATAAAGTGATATTTATTTAGATTTAAATTAATTGATATATTTGTTAGTTACGAAAAAATTGTAAATTTTTAAAATTAAATTATGAAATGCTATTTAAATTTTTTAAAAATTTAATCATACAAAATTTCATATTTATTAGAGTAATAACAAAAAAGTTATTGAAAATTAAAGCATCAAACTTATTTTACTTTGGGTATTTGTATCAACCATAGTAGTATTATGCTCCTTTATTTGCAAAATAAAATTGCAATTGGAAATAGTATACGGCTGTATGCCTAGCTAGCTACCTAATTGTATAAAGTTGGTAAACTTCAATTAGTACCCCCTCCATCCTTTTTTTATAAGGTACGTTTGAATTTTCACATCAAGATGACATAAAACTTAAATATACTCTTAGTATTTAATTCTACACTCATCAAATTTATAAAAATTGATATTTCAAATAGTTAAAGACACATTTAATTATATATATTCGCATTATGTCATTATTCAATCACACGTGTTTCAATATATCTCATCAATCACACATGTTTCAAACTTAATTGGTTTTCCGTCATAACATACGTTAATTTTGACTCTTTTTTACAAAGTGACAAGGATAAAATTGTCTAAACACATTTTTAAATATTGATGCTTTTTTAAATTATTAAAATCAATTTATTATTATAACAGTATTTTTTAGTTACTTCTAAAATAAGTCCAAAAACAAATATTTATCACAATATAATGTTATAATTGAAAATATCTCAAAATGCATTTCGACAATTTTATCTCAATTAATTTGTCTTTAAAAAATAACCAACTAGCTTAGCCTAGTGGTTATCGACCATGCCTCCTCAGTGGAGATCATGAGTTCAAGACCTGACGATGATCCAAATATTTATATATATAATTTACTTTCAATATGATATCGTATGATAAAAAAATATCTTTCAAAGCAATTGTAACAGTATCCGTAGACACTTCCTCATTTCTTAAATAGCCCTGAAAGTTAACATAACGAAGTTTTTTCAGTATTCCTATCCTCACATGTCCCACGTCAAAAAAAAAAATTCAATATCATTGATATAAATTAATGAATATTTAGAAATGCAAATACTAATGTAATAAAACTATGTTGAATAATTGTGTAGTTAACGAGTTATACATACACATGGATGCCATATTGATATGAGATCATGTGATATAGTGTTTGAATAATAATGGTAGTAAATGGAGCCCACCTAAGACAAGGTTGTATGGGCAAGTGGGTGGAACGATCTACAAAGATTACTACCACAACAAAATATAAATCTGGGTCAGTGTTGAGCCACGTCTCTTTTTCAGATCTTTTATTTAATTATTTAATTACTCCTTATTATTATAGTGTGTATCTATTGCTCTATTGCAATTGGGTTTCTACTTTCGACTAGTCTGCTCTTCTTACAGATATTTATGTTATTGCCCGTAAAAGCATCTGCCCCTTCATTCCAACCCAATGGACTATATATATAATACACGTACCATATCGAAAGTCGACGTATATTTTCGAGTCAATGTATAATATTTTGAGCTACTTTTTCTATTATCAATTGATTTTAGTGACTTAGAGTGAAACCTCATAAACTCTTAATAATATCAATGAGAGAATTGACAGTGACGGATCTAAAAGTTTCAAAGTGTATTCAAAACACTTAAATATATTTATATATAAATTTATATGCTAATGTTTACATCAACTTTTTCTTTAAATATATATAATTTTTTTCGAAAAAGGTAAAAATTTCAAAAATATAGATTAAAACGAATCTAACAAGATCCAACGTGACTACATTATTTTTTATATACTAATAAAAATCCATGGTCAAAGTTTTCAAAGCTTGACTTCAAAAAATCTAAACATCAAGTTAAAAAGAGACGGAGTAAGCATTGATTAATTAGTCATCTTCTTAAGATAGCAATAGTAATTAGTAGTAAAATACTTCACTTTCTTGTAACTTTTAATAATAATTTCAATTTTTAACGTTAATATACTGATATTGATTGGCGCAAGTTGTTTATAACCGTCCATATCTAATTTTGGATAACAAACTTTATAGAAAGTTCCTCCATTCTAAAGGCTATTTATGTTGTTTTGATGCTATTAAAATTAATAAATACAAACTTAACTTAATTGATAAACATAATATTAATTAAATTAAATAATTAAATGAATATTAAAATCTATTGGTGATAATATAGTACTCCCTATATCTTTTCCCAATACTACCTAACTTTGGAAAATATAATAAGTCAATTTTTCAAATTAAGTGACTATATTTGAGAATGTCAAAACTTGAAAATAGTGAGTAAAAGATGTCAAAACTGTCAAATTTGTAGGCATGATTGATTTGATAATTTTGAGGTCTTCACGGGCAGCCCGTCTGCCCTTTCTTTACTTGTTGGAACCTTTATTGATTCGGCTCCATGTGCTCCACTTGGTTGTTGATGTCATAGTTCGGCAAGAAAGGCTGGTAGGCTGGTAGATGGGGAATAGTAATTTAAGGGCAAATATAATAGTATATTATTAAGGACAAATGACTTTTCACATCACTCACGTTTGGAAAAAAAGTCAGTTAGATCACTCATGTTTCAGAAACATCAATCAGATCACTAATGTTAAAAAAATCACCCATTCGGGTCACTTCATCAGATTTTTGAAGAGTAATTCTGTCCAAACACATTTTTTCCTCTCATAAACATCCAATTTATCTCTTGTTAACACATTGACCCCAATCTTGAGATTACAATTTTTTTTTAATTCTTTTTTGATATTTTTTTAGATTTCTTTTTCGATTTCTTTTTTGATTTCTTTTCCAATATCTTTTCCGATTTTTT
Source organism: Echium plantagineum (assembly GCA_003412495.2). Taxonomy (NCBI): domain Eukaryota; kingdom Viridiplantae; phylum Streptophyta; class Magnoliopsida; order Boraginales; family Boraginaceae; genus Echium; species Echium plantagineum. The sequence goes on along the minus strand of CM016562.1, from coordinate 27,986,864 downwards.
CTCGATTTTTTTTGGTTTCTTTTTATTTCTTTTTCGATTTTTTCTCGATTGCTTTTTTTATTTCTTTTTCAATTTTTCTCGACTTCTTTTCTCGATTTCTTTTTTTGATTTTTTCTGTCTTTTTAATTTCTTTTATCATTTCTTTTCCAATCTTTTTTTTCCGATTTTTTTAAATTTCTTTTTCATTTTCTTTCTTGATTTCTTTTTCGATTTTTTCTCAATTTTTTTTAGCTTTCTTTTCGATTTTTTCACGATTTATTTTCTCGATTTCTTTTTTATTTCTCTTTTGATTTCTTTTTTGATTTGTTTTTCGATCTCTTTTTTCGATTTCTCTTTTGATTTCTTTTCTATTTCTTTTTTGATTTCTTTTTTCTATAAGATATCAAAAAATAAATCGACAAAGAATTGAAAAAGAAATAAATAATCGAGAAAAAATCGAAAAAGAAATCGAGAAAAGAATTTGAGAAAAAATCGAAAAAGAAATAAAAAAAGAAATCGAGAGAAAATTGAAAAAGAAATCAAAAAAGAAATCGAGAAAAAATTGAAAGAAATAGAGAAAGAATCAAAAAAGAAATCGAAAAAGAAATCGAGAAAAAATTGAAAAAGAAATCAATAAAGAAATCGTAAAAAATTGTAATATGAGGATTGTGGTCAATGTGTTAATAAGAGTTAAATTGGGTGTTTATGAGAGGAAAAAATGTGTTTGGACAGAAATACCCTTCAAAAAACTGATGGAGTGACCCGAACGAGTGATTTTTTAAACATTAGTGCTTTAATTGGCGTTTTTGAAACATAATGATCTAACTGGATTTTTTTTCAAACGTGAGTGACGTAAGAAGCTATTGCCCATTATTTTATGTTTTTTAAAATTTAATTTTATTCAATTTTTCAAAGTTTGAAGTGAATAATAAGAAATCTACTAAAGTATCCATATAAGAAGTAAATTTCAAAAATAAAAATGATGATTAAAAATATATTTTAGAAAAATTTGGAAAAACTAATGTGACAAGACTATGCACAAACATCTAGTTACGGAGTAATTAGTTATGGAGTAATTCATTAAGGTCTCCGTGATTGGCCTCATTAACCACAGTTTGTGATGGTAATGAAAATGTAAAAAGAAAAATGAAATCCCAAGAGATAGATGAGCCTCTCAGGTGTGAGGAAAATATCATTGCCACGTATCCATCTCAACAATAGAAGAGAGAGCAGCTAAAGATCTTCTTTCCTTCTATAATCTTTCTCTCTTTCCTCTTCCTTCCATAATCTCTCTCTCTCTCCCTCTCCCCCCCCCTACCCCCCCCCACCCCCACCCACCCTCCCACCCCCAGTCTGAACACTAATATTATCTCAATCAAGCTATAGTCCAGTTGTCATCGTACAAATCGAAATTGGTACTTTTATTTCTTTATTATTCAACTATTTTTGGGTCTAGTTAATTGCATATTATGTAATTTATTGTGTTTGTCACATTTGTTGTAGTAATTATGCTAAAACTTTAAAGGGTATTAAAAAGTCTGGATCTTTATGAATAAAGTTGGATCTTTATCACTAAAATTGAATCATAAGGCATTTTTTAGGAAGAGGATGTTTATAGCTCATATTTTGTGAATATATTGATTTCTAATTATGTTTAATATTTAACCAGTCAGCTTGAATCTTCTTAATGGAAAATTTTCAACTAACAATGTTAGTTTTTGTAGGTTTAATTTTGTTATCAGCTCTTTTGTTCATAGAAATGGAGTGAATTTTATAGCTTTATTGATTAACTGAAATTTGGGATTACTAAAATAATAAAATTAATCAAAATAATATGAAATTTTGTGTGTTTAGTGATGCTAATTTTACTTTTTTAATTTGAGAAATTTGCAAATATTTTTTTTGTAAATTAGTGATGAAGTAAGTTTCGAAGCCACGGGCTTTTGGTCACTACCAATAGCATTTTCTACTAGAGTATTCAATTAACTCTGCAAATAGTATTCTTGGTTTTTATTTCAAGCAGATTTTACTGTAGGAAATGACTACTCCTCTGGTACTGTTTCATCTGAAAGAAACGAACTTCTTAGCTATGGAAATATTTAAGAAGTCATAGATTAGCAAATTTAGATAAGCTATAATTACAGTGTCGTTTGTCATTTCGAAATATTTTTGGGTGTTCGGCTGAGCACCAGTTAAGTCGCTACCAGCAAAGGTCGGCCAATGACCTTGTAGATTGTTTAGTTTGTTTTCTCAATGGTAAAAATTAACAATATTTGTTGTCCTAATTGGCACACAAAACTTTGATTTGAATCAAAATTATCATGTTGGTAGTGAAGTAGGCTAAAAAATATATTTTTGATCTGCTCTTTACAAAATATTGTACTCCTACTACATAGACATAAATATAAGTTCAAATTAAGTCAACAATAAATATTAAAACTTGACGATCTTTTGGCGATGGAGGTAGAATTTAATTGAACTTTGTTAAGTGTTTATTTCCTATAGTAGTCTTATAAGTTCCTTCAAAAAGTCCTTGATCATTATCCCCTGTCTAATTTGTTTTTAGGCCTTTTCTGGATGCAGTGATCTACTACAATCCTCGACATTTCACCAGTTAAGATCTGTCACCACTTATATTATCTATCTGTGCCAACTGTTTGGGTTGATCGTCACTGTGTCTCAACTCCCAAGAATGTTGAGTTATAGAATTCTGATACTTGATTGGTAGGACAGAAGTTTGTTGCGGTAGAAGATCAACAATTAAATCTTAAATGGCTGTATCAAGTGAGAGATGGATCGACAGTCTTCAGTATTCCTCATTGTATTGGCCCCCGCCGCATGATATACAGCAGCGGAAGGTGATTACCATCATCTATATATTTTTATACCATATCACCTGTTCTTGTGACTGACATGAATACTTTCCCTAATTAAAACGTTAAGTCTAACTTATATGATTGAATGTGAATCTCATGTTTTAAAACATTATGGGCATCACTCCTTAACAATACTCCTATTATATTTAATAGTTAGCCTCATCGTTCCTTAACAAATTCACATGAATTTTTTCCAGCTCTAAAGAGTTGTATTAATATAAAATCCATGTTGCTCTGGCTTCTGATTAATACACATCATTGTATGAACGCAAAACAACGTACATCTTCTCATCATGTTGTTCTCGACCCATAAGACGTGCTTTCGTTCTATTAGAAGATACAAGCTAGGAGTTGATGTCCTACTGCTTTAGAATGGGAATATATTTTTCGGAGAAATAAGTCATAAACCATTTACCTATTAACAATCTTAAACATTGTATGTAGAAATAACTTCCTTATATCGAAGTACCAATGTCACTTTGTTGTGGATCATTTTCAATTTTTTCAGTTTTGTGGAGTAAGTCAATTCGTACTTAGTGTACATGACCTACGAACATAAATGCTTAATCTTATATTGCTCATAAAATTATCATTTTGACTTAAGTTTCTTCTCTGGAGATTCTATACCTGATTGCTCTTTTCTACTATTGTTGTTAGGCTCAAATAACAGCATATGTGGAGTTCTTTGCCCAATTTACATCAGAACAGTTTCCTGAGGACATAGCCGAGGTATTTCCATTATTGTGCACTACTATAGCTTAGAAATCTTATTGTTTCTCAGCGGCAGTTTTTAGATGACTTCTATAACTTGTAGAATCAATTACTTTATTCTTTAAAGGATTTTCACAATGTTCTTATTTTGGCAGCTTATACAAAGCCGATATCCATCAAAGGAAAAACTGCTTTTTGATGATGTATTAGGTATTGATGTTTGCTTCTAGTTACTATTTAATCAATCTTTGGTTATATTGCAACTTGACTTACTTCGTTCTTCTTAACAGCAACATTTGTGCTTCATCACCCAGAGCATGGAAATTCGGTCATACTTCCTATAATTTCGTGTATTATCGATGGCACATTGGAGTACGATAGGAGTAGTTCCCCGTTTGCTTCTTTCATCTCCTTGATGTGCCCAGGAAGCGAGGTGATGAATGCTCCTGAAAGTGTGTTTTTATAAATAATTTTTACTTTGCATTATATGGACAACTTGGACAGGAGGATATATTATTGACTAATAATACTAATGAAATTCAACACAAGGCCATTTAGACGGTGTTATCAAAGCACCAACTTCAAGACACTAAATCTCTTCCACTTCATTTACTCTCTTCATCGTTCTTTCTAGCCTTTGCTCCTCATTTTATTGTCATAGAATTTCATTTTTCTCACACTCTCTCTCACCCCAAGTTGCAATTAGTTTAACCAAGTATCTGCTCTAACTAAACTTGCATAAGTCACCTGAATGGTTTAACTGTCCACCTTAGAACACCTACCCGTCAATCTTCTTCTCGTAGATGGGCATAGTTTATAAGAAATTTCAACCTGGATATTGTCATGGTCTTCTCTTCCTATTGGTCCCTAATTCATGCCACTCATGCTTCTTCCATGAACTGTTCTTATTTTCAAACATTTTCTCAATATTTCTCTAGGTATATGTCGATCCAATAGAACACCAGTGAGGCTCTCTCCATTTATTCTATCTTGCTTGAGTCCTATGTATAATACTTTCATCCATTACAATTGTCCCCAAATATTTGAAATGCATCTTTCACATTTTTGTTTAATCTCTCATTAGGTGCTGTAGAGCCAAGGTCTTATTTCATAAAAGAATTTTTATTTGATAAAATGATTCTCTGCTCTTGGGTGATCATAACAAGTGTTTTTGATAGTTTCGTTCTCATTTTGCAGAATGACTATTCGGAACAGTGGGCTCTTGCATGTGGAGAAATTTTAAGGGTCTTAACTCATTATAACCGCCCCATTTACAAGGCTGAACGGCAGGATAGTGAAGCCGAACGGAGCAGAAGCAGTAGTCATGCTTCTTCAAGCAAATCTGAGGCAGGCCCTAGTCTGCCTGCACAACCTGAGAGGAAGCCTATCAGGCCGTTATCTCCTTGGATTACCGATATATTGCTTGCAGCACCCCTAGGTATCAGAAGTGACTATTTCCGCTGGTAAGTGTTTTGATGTATTACCACTTAATATTTTGTCGGTGTTATATCAGTTGCACCACAATCATAATTTTATCTTAAGAATAATAAGTACAAATACGTGCCTTCAGCATGTATATTTTGCATAGGCGAATCTACTGAGTTTAGGAAAAACTATTTCCCTAGTTCACCCAATTGATTACCTTTAATCTTAATGCCCACCTTTCTCATGTGGTTTAACAGGTGTGGAGGAGTCATGGGAAAGTATGCGGCTGGTGATCTCAAGCCACCTTCAACAAGTGTGTTTTTTACCTTTATCGAAGTCTGTTTATCTGCATGCATTCATAATAATTCATGATGGTGCAAGCACAACTTACAGTTAACTTCTACTTCTTGTAGCTTATACTCGTGGATCAGGGAAGCATCCACAACTAATGCCTTCCACACCGAGATGGGCAGTTGCTAATGGTGCTGGTGTTATATTGAGTGTTTGTGATGAGGAAGTAGCTCGTTATGAAACTGCTACATTGACTGCAGCTGCTGTTCCTGCACTTCTGCTTCCACCCCCAACAACGTCAATGGATGAGCATCTTGTAGCTGGATTGCCTGCTCTGGAGCCATTTTCACGTCTGTTCCATCGGTAAGTTTCTTTATATTGTATTGAAGAGATGCTTATAATTATTTCTCATCATTAAGTTCATTGTAATTTTGTTATGTTGAGATCCTTGAAATTACTAAAGCTGAACTATGTACCAACTAGGTATTATGCGATTGCTAGTCCAAGTGCCACACAGAGGCTGCTTCTTGGACTTTTAGAAGCTCCACCTTCATGGGCTCCTGATGCACTTGATGCTGCTGTACAGTTAGTAGAGCTCCTTAGGGCAGCTGAAGACTATGCAACGGGAGTGAGGGTAAGTTAATTTCCTTAAAAGCAAGTATGCCACTGATCTTGTATGGTCAACTACTCCTCTTTGCTTGAGAAAAACATAAGTGAAGGAGGTTGTTAAAGAACTTTTAGAGTAGTCTCCTCCTTGTAAAAGGTTTTTTGAGATGAGACCAGTTGTTTTTTGAGATAATCTACACTCAAACTAGTTTTAGTAATTTTGCCACTGACTTCGTTTTCTTTCTAATTTGGTCCTTGTTATTGCAATTTCTTGAACCTGGACCTCGTCATTGCGAGATATCCCATGGCCACTAAGCTAACCCTAGTGCCCTGACTTTTCTTCTACACTAGAATTGTTTATTTGGGAGTACTATCATGAATCCAAGACATGACGAGTAAGTCAAATTGATGTGAACTTTTTGCCACCAGAAAAATGGATGTTGTTTTAGGTTTTACTGTTCTAGAGAGGTACACATAGTTGGATGGAATGAAGGCTAACACAGCAGTATTCAGTTAAAGCATGGGAATGTTGGGTGGTGGCAGTAGTAGATGCAGGGTTTGAACTTGGCTATCTTTTTCCAACACTTGCATAATTTATGTAGCTAAAATATATCATTGAGTTATAAACTTCGTGACCATCAGAAATATGTTACTTTTCACTAATTCCTACCTATGAAGCCATTACCCAAAGAGAATAGAGACAAGTAGGTTACTCCCAAATATTAAGACCAGTGCCAAATGGACGGACTTTCCCATGGAAGTGATACATTTGTGACACTGTAATTTGTTTATGTTTTTCGATCAATTTATTGTATAGTTTTTTGTGGTACAAGAATGAAATCCATTTGCTTCCTTTTTAGGGGTTCAGAAAACATTCACGTAGTAACTTGTAGTCCTTCTATATGATTGTCAAGGAAACCTTTATTTCTTTTCTAGGATAAGCTCCTAACAATATGATCTCTTTATGAAGCTCCCTAGGAACTGGATGCATCTACATTTCTTGCGTGCTATTGGCATTGCCATGTCTATGAGAGCTGGCATTGCAGCAGATACCGCAGCTGCCCTGCTTTTTAGGATACTGTCACAGCCTGCCCTGTTATTTCCTCCTCTAAGACAAGTTGAAGGAACAGATGGTCAACATGAACCTCTTGGTGGTTACATATCATGGGCGAAGAAGAAGGTAGGTTTCAATTGTGATTTTTTTTTCTATCATCTGCTCAAGCTATACATTGAGATGTGATTTTAAGAATCTAACCATATCCTGGAACTTTTCTCATTAGAGAGAATTGCCTGCAACAGAAGCTACAGTTGAAGCCACTGCTCAGGGAATCGCATCTATGCTTTGTGCACATGGTCCTGAAGTTGAATGGAGAATTTGTACCATATGGGAAGCTGCTTATGGCCTAATTCCTTTAAGTTCATCGGCTGTAGATCTGCCTGAAATCATAGTAGCAACGCCGCTACAACCTCCCGTATTATCGTGGAACTTGTACATACCTTTACTTAAGGTCCTCGAGTATCTGCCTCGTGGTAGCCCATCTGAAACCTGTCTCATGAAGATATTTGTCGCTACTGTTGAAGCAATTCTTGAGCGAACCTTTCCACCAGATTCATCTCGAGAACAAATGAGGAAAACAAGATATGTATTTGGCTCGGCCTCAAAAAATCTTGCTGTGGCAGAACTTCGCATGATGGTCCACTCACTTTTTCGGGAATCATGTGCCTCAGTGGAACTTGCTTCGCGTCTTCTTTTCGTTGTGTTAACTGTTTGTGTCAGTCATGAAGCACGACCAAATGGAAACAAGAGGTCAAAAGGAGAAGAATTGTTTGTAGCTGATGAAAGACATGAAGGCCTTCATGTTCCCACTGGAAAGCAGAGAGAAAAAGAAAGTAAAACAAAAAGGCAAGGGCCCGTTGCTGCTTTCGATTCTTATGTGATTGCTGCTGTTTGTGCTCTTTCTTGTGAACTGCAGCTCTTTCCTTTTATCAGAGGAAACAATGGTGGAGAGGATGCAGCCAAAGCTACAAAAGTAAAGGACTCCCTGAACGAGTTACAGCATGGTATCAACTCTGCAGTAAGTCATACTCGCAGGATATTGACCATACTTGAAGCTCTTTTTTCTTTGAAGCCATCTTCTGTTGGCACCTCTTGGAGCTACAGCTCAAATGAAATTGTTGCTGCAGCTATGGTAGCAGCTCATATATCTGACCTATTTAGAAGATCAAAAGTATGTATGAATGCTTTGTCTGTCTTGATACGGTGCAAATGGGATAGTGAAATTCATTCTAGATCATCATCACTTCTCAATCTCATTGATGTCCACCGCAAAGTTGTTGCATCAATTGTTACCAAGGCAGAACCGTTGGAAGCCCATCTAATGCATGCACCACTATGGAGGAATACCTCTACTTGTTTTCATGGGAAAATCCACAGTAAATGTGCTAGCTGTAGTTGTTCAGAATCTGGGCAGTCATCTTCTCCTTTATGTAATGATCCAGCTAAGTCTAGAGCATTGCTCAAGGGGGATAATGCGCCACAGACATGTGAAATCGGTAAAGGGCTTGCAACTTTCCCCACAGATGCATCTGATTTAGCCAACTTTTTGACGAAGGACAGACACATAGGATTTAATTGTAGTGCACAAGTTCTTCTTGGTTCAGTCCTAGCAGAGAAACAAGAACTGTGTTTTTCTGTTGTTTCGCTGCTCTGGCACAAGTTAATTGCATCTCCTGAAATGCAGCCAAGTGCTGAAAGCACATCTGCTCAACAAGGGTGGAGACAGGTAAACTGTCGTACCTTAATGATTCTTCTATAGGCACACAGTTAGTGATTATATGCCTTTCGAATGAATTTTGTTTTAGAAGTAGTACAGTGAACTGTTTGAACTATTGTTCCACCAAACTAATCGAGGAATTTCTGTTTTAATGCTGTGTATTTCTGTTTGGCTTGTGTCACGCTTCAATTTTTCTTTTAGGAATGTAGATATCTAGTTCCTTATATTTTAAGAATAGAGATATTTTGGGATATACCTGAATGCATGAAGTTAATGACTTCAAACTAAAGATGGAAAATCTTGAAATGGAAGAACATCTTTCTCATTGTTAAAGAAAAAATTTCAAACACCTATACAATATCTTTGTTCGTAGCAAATTTTTTGTTGCATTTGTTTCGAGATAGTTGTGATCCCATCAGTTATAACTGACCTATTTGGGCACTCAGTAGTAAAATTTTCTTGGTTAGGTTTCCTTTGCAAATGGGTCTCTTCTTGACTTGTATATGACTGATGTAAATACGAAGGGTATAACGTAATGAAGGAAAAACATAAGTACATTGTGCTGTTTTACTCCTTCGAGGCTGTGTAAATGGAGACTATATGGAGCTTCTTGCAAGAAGATTCTATGTGCAAAAGAAGAAAAACAGAAAGAGTTCAGACTTGAAGCTTTTAGTTGGTTACACAAAGCTAATGGAAAAAGTAAAAAGAGAACAGAATTATCTGTGTTTAGTCATCTCCAAAGGGAGCTTGGCTATAGTTTCACACATTGCATATACACTTTCCGAGCTGCAAGTACGCTAACCATCTTGTGCATAACAATGCAGGTGATTGATGCAATGTGCAATGTAGTGTCGGCGTCACCAGCCAAAGCTGCAACAGCTGTTGTTCTTCAGGTTTAGATTTTGCATACTTTAATTGCTTAATCGTTTTTTTCAACATCTTCATAAAACAGCAGAACTAGGTTCTTCTTCATATCTTTGTTCACTCCTTGACTCACTCCTGTATTTCTGTCTTTGTCAGGCTGAACGGGAATTGCAACCTTGGATCGCAAAAGATGATGGTCTGAGTCAGGAGAAGTGGCGGATTAACCAACGCATTGTGAAATTGATTGTGGAGTTGATGCGGAATCATGATAAACTGGAATCTCTAGTTATATTATCCAGCGCTTCAGATCTCCTCTTACGGGCCACAGACGGAATGTTAGTAGACGGGGAGGCATGCACTTTACCTCAATTGGAGGTATAGTACCAGGCCTCTTGATCCGTAAAATGCTGTGATTTGTTCCATATAGGTCTTTTTTCAGTTCGAAAGGAACAACCTTCAATTGATTAACTGTTAAATGGTTTATATATCTGGCAGCTTCTGGAAGCAACAGCCAGGGCAGTTCAACCTGTCCTAGAGTGGGGCGACTCTGGATTGTCAGTTGCTGATGGGCTTTCAAACTTGCTTAAGGTAATTCCAAAATTATTTCCCCCTATTTTCTTTCCCTTATCACATCATGGAATCATGAGAACTAATTTTATAGATACTATCCCAAAATTATAGATACTATCCCTTATCACAATGTGAACCACTACCCATTACCCAATGTCTTCGATAGGCAAACCCTAAAATGTCATTGTATGCATAAAGGAAAGGCCATTTTCATATCAAGCCAAAAACCGCAGGGTTCCAACTCTAGCCTGAGTTTAATCTCGTACTATTCTATGTGCTGGGTATACACTTAAGTGGTTTCTCTGGCTATTGCATTTGCAGTGTCGCCTACCAGCTACTGTGCGGTGTGTTTCTCATCCAAGTGCTCATGTCCGCGCTTTGAGTACGTCTGTTCTCCGAGCAATTCTACAGGCTGGTTCTGTAAAACCAAGGGACGAGGAAGTGCCTCTTAATGGGGTACACAAATCCTCTTATCAGTTATTGAATGTAAGCGATATCAACTGGCTAACAGACATTGAGAAGTGTTTAACATGGGAAGCTCACAGCCGGCTTGCAACTGGAATGCCTCTGCAGTTTCTTAATACCACGGCTAAAGAATTAGGCTGTACCATACCCATCTCAACCTAACTCTTTGTAGAGTATTTAGATCCTTTCGCTCTTTTGTTTGTAAGTAATTTCCAAGGAAGACCATTGGTGTGTGAGTATGCAGAATATATAGTTTATTGAAGATCTATGTCGATAAGTTTTTAACAGGCCTTCATGTCTGTATGCCACACTCTGTTGTATCATGGTTAGGAGGAACAATATTAATTTGTATTTGATCATTTTGAGTGGCATCATTTGAACAGAGCTGCTGATTATTTTGTGCTCTGTCTGATATAATCACCACTGTGATTTAGTGAAACAATTCTTTTGTTTCCTCCTTTGGCTAAGACTAGTTGTTGGTTTGATTTACAGACTTAAAGCATTTACACAAATGTCCTCTTACCCTTCAGTTCACTAATTTAAGGTGACCACCATTATCATCGGTGTATCGACGGCTTTTGCTGTGGTATGGAAGGTGGTGTCTACCGGTAGTGATGGCAACCAGGAGGATAACTCGTTCGACGCGATAGACTGCTTGATAGTTAATTAGTAGGGTACGAGTCCAAGAGTCTGTGGTTGTGTTCGTTTGAAATACGTCACCCGCTCGATATTTATTGTGTTAATAAATTATCTAATAGATTATGTGTTAATATTTCAAATAAACGAGTTGAACCGGATAATTACACTAATAACTCTCTAACTTATCGAGTCAGGTCGGGCACTAAAGTTATGCACGCTAAACTACCCGACTCGTTATCTTGTCGAATTATATCGGAACTCAAATGTTCAATCCGACTCGACTCGTTTTCAGTCTAACGTATGTCCCTATGCTGGTGGGCACTTGCAGAGGGCTAATGGAATTTTGCTTGAATGTCTCTGATCGATTAATATACATACTTATATGGTATGTACTTAAATTATTACCCCAATTAATATAGACTTACATTGTTACCCTGACCCCAATTAATATAGTTGGTACATCTGTAGATTGTCGATTGGTTGATAATTTAATATGATAGAGCAGGTCCAATATATATTGGAGCACAAAATCCAAAACATGTTTTCTTCACTACCTGATTGAATGTAATAATGGAGAAATGGAGGTTCTTAGTTGCATTGGAATAGAGTTAATCGAATAGCCTAGTGAAAAACGTTCTTGCTAGTGACCTGAAAGTCCTGGGTTCGAAACTCACTTCATCACTAATAACAAAAATAGAGTTAATAAATTATGATTATAAAAAATAATGAACATTAAGATATGATGTGATCCCTATATAAGAGTATTCATCCCTATCAGGGATTCAATAGGTCTTAACAATATTACAAAATTCAAATATCTCATTGCAAGAAGCACATCTAGACTCAGAAATTATAAATAAATCCTAAAACTTGGTCTCCTTGTAGGTTTAATGTGGAATAAATAGCTAAACCTTCTCATCAGTTTCTGAAGCTTCTGAGCTTCCATGCCTTTGAGGGTTGCTCCGTGGTAAAGAATGACTGCGGCGCTCTTTCCCTCCAGGTTTTGACGAGGCATTTCCATACCACATCATTCCTATTACAGCAATGATCATACCAATTATCACATGTGCATTGAGCCCCTCTTTGCCAAAGAAGAAAAAGCCGAGGATTAAGACGAGAATGGTTTTCATATGGCCAAGTACTTGGAAAGATACAGCAGTAAATCTGCCAATACAAATGAACTGGCTGAGGTTGGTTCCTACTGCAATAGAGCATGAGAGGATAATAAACACCTGCACAAGACAATGACATACGAAGAACAAAATTAGAACCCAAGAATGTTATCCCTCGTAACATAGTTCAAGAATAACTAGTGGCAAATCTACTAACAAGTAACATAGTTAATAAGTTCTCATCAGATTTTCACTTCAAATTGTCAAACATCAAACAGATAGTACTCAACCTTAATGTAGCATCTACAATGCATATCTTAAACAAAGATTCACTCTTCATCTCAATATATTTCCAGTAACAGATTAGTATCAGCTACGAGGAACTTCAACCAGTCTTGGACATCATTTTAAGATATAAGATACAAAATTTCTAGTGGATTCATTTATATGAATTAATACTTAATTACTGAGTTTTTTAGGGTGTCTAAGGGGGATTGTTTTTGAATGTGTTACTTACCATATTACGTGATAAGCACACAAGTTCAAGTCTCTAATAAATGGTTACATATTTACTACTTCTCAAGAACTGCACTTCATTTACAGACCACCAAGAAAACTATGGCAAACATGGTAACTAGTTGCTCCAACACAAAGATTACACCGAAAACACAACCTCTCAATATACCTACCCTGTATATTTCCACCAGTACTGAGAAAGTGAGACTTAGCAAATGATCACATGTCTCGCAACCGTATCTCATGCAATTAATTTCAAAGCCTATTGGAACCCTATGCCTAGAGGCAGACCTTATATTGGTTCACCAGTGCCCAGTACTTCAGTCAAACATGCACTGTAATAAGTATAATCATTATATAGGTATATACAGAAGTAAATACAAAAATTAACATTTGTATTTATATTCCAATATTCGAGTGTTTTCAACACCCGCTCCAAAATCTATGTTGCTTTTGAATCCAGATCCACCCCTCCCTATGCTTGTACCTAAACCCCATGGCGGATCATTCGCTTGCAGAAGTAATGAATTAAGACTGAGATCTCAACCCACCACAATCCATTTTGTTCTATCTTTTAAAGCGCATAATGCAAAGACCTCATAGAGTATCTCATCTAATATTGCTGCAAGCCGATTACACTTAAACCTCAGAGTTCCCCTATTATATGGTTTCCCAACCTAGATTAGGTAGTCCCAACTATTTAAGCATTTATTGTAAATACACATCCGAAGTTTCTCATTCCCAACTTCATAATATCAAACACCTCCTTCAATGATTAAAGGGGACAGAAAAACTCCATGATCAAGTGATTCATAAAAAACACAACATAATCACAATGAAGAGTGTACTTAGTATAGATAAAAATAAGAATATTGACAAAAGGCTAGATTAACACTGAATGCATGAAAATCAAAACTCATTCGATAAAAGCACGAAAAGAAGGGTCATAAACACAGAGGTGAAAGCATCGAAAGACATAGAAGTTACTAAGATACTCACCACTGCTGGTACATTAAAGTCAAAGGAATCAATTCTTTGGTTTGTCAGCCAATAGTCAAGAAACGGGCCCAGAATTAATAAAGTTGCAGCCTGAGTAGGTGCAGTATGTCCAAGCAGGTTAAATGAACTAAGTGAATATTTGCGCTGAAGGTGATGTACATACTGCAACAAGAATAAAAAAACATCAGATCGACTGAAGACATGCTTCTCTAATTGCAATTGTACTCACACTTAAGAAGGAAAGAGAAACTTACATACTGTTGCATAGCAGTGCTCCAGACTGCAATAAAGGCCGCAACAAAACCTTTGGTGTTAACACTCACATCAGTCACAGTGCAAACTGCAACTCCTATTAGGACCACAAGAATGCTGAGCTTCGTGTCTCTTGAATATCGAATCTTGTCAAATGCAACTTCAAATAAGCATGATACAGGAATCATGCTCAGCTTGGCAATCTGAGTGAAATTGCAAATATAAGTCCTAGCTTTCGTTACCGAATACACTAAATGGGATCAAACTAAATACAACGTTTTTACCTGATAGAACCCCACTGAATTCCACATCAGGCTAACATTCATCCCAACAATTGAAAAGTTAGCACATACGACAAATTTCAGAAGGTCTGGTATCGGTAGATGAGAAGGTTGGATGTACCCCCGCCATCGAAGAACAGCCGTCATCAAGGTTGTGGTAGCGAAATGCATACCAGTTAAGGTTGTAGCTGCAAATATCTGAATAATTAATTTCCAATTCGAACTCACATGAACAAGCATAAAAGTTCAGGAGATGTAAATATACATCAGTTTCCGGTTCTCCTTCTCATTAATAGACCAAATTCTACGTGGTTTCAACTATTGCAAGTTTTGCAACATAAACTACAGTATATACACGCATAAGGAAAGAGCAATTTTCAAACGAATAGGTGAAACCGTTAAACTGTTTCTGATCGCATAATCAAGAGGATTTAAATTTCATTTTACACAAGTTAAATAATCATGAACTCAGTTACTCTAATTGCAGTCTAATACTGATTGCCCCGTACATTTGGCACCATACATTTGATCTTAGTCGAGCCACAAATTCGTTCCTATTAGTATTGTTTCAAAATGACAGGGAGAATCCAATATGCCAACAGTACGGGAAAAAAGAAAAAATATGTGGACCGAAAATAGATGTCTTTTTTAACTATAGAAGCAAACATTAACTGATAGAAGACATACCAAAACTGAAACCATATTTAGCCATCAAGGCTTTGTTGACGATAATGATTCCAACAGAAGTAACCACATTAAACATCCATGCAGCTGCATCAACTGCAGCCTTCTTCTCAGCTTTGCTTGAGGGAGGCATTTTCACGTATCTTCTTTATAAAACAGGCACAAGTGAAGTTTCACCCTCGAGCACCAGATACCCCACTGCACCCTCTGACATTCACCTCAAATGCTTGCAAGCAATTGGCAACAGAATACCTACACAAAAATACAACAATATTGATTAATTATATCTCTAACAAGAACAATTATGCTCCATGTGCAATAACAACTATTAACTCCTGCGACACATTTCTATGAACAATAAACTCATGTGTTTTCTAATAATAGGCAGCATAATGGGAAAACACACACTTTATCATACACAGTGAGATAGCGAAATGAATTCACAATTATTTTAGGATCAAAATCCATAGCTCTAATTTTTACTTACTTGAAAGTTTATTAACTAACCAACAACCACACATAACATCGGAAGTCGGAACTATAGAGTACAGGAGCTCAATTTTTTTTTCAAACTGAAAAGCAACAATAATGCAATTCTAGGGATACTAATAATGCACAGGGTGCGATTAAATATTACAACACTTGCTGAAATAATCTGGGAAGAACATAATTTCAATATGAAAAAGTTTTATTAGCATCAGATGCAAGTACCATAAACCAAAACCCTTCATATTAAAGAAACAAACAAAGAAAGTACACTAAATTGAAAATGTAGATCAAAACTCATTTCCTTTAAATAATACGATCATGGCTCCAAATAACCAAAACCCGCAATATTCAATCTTGCACTTTAGATCAATAACACAGTACAGCAACAATGAAATAAACAGTTAAGATTAATTCACCATTACAATAGCGATAATGAATTAACCATATAACAGATCTAAAACAACGCATTAACCAAAATCCCTCATAAACCAAACCTTATCCCACTAAGTAGTTTCGGCTATATGAGTACAATGCCTCCACTCATCCTTATGGTGGACCATCCCTCGTATTTAATCAAAAAAGGAAATTACACTCAAATTGATTATGCCTTACAAAACCACCAGTTTTCGAATAATCCCATCACAGCTCCAGATATCCAAAACCCAATATTCAATCTTGCAATCTTGCATTCTAGATCAATGGCACAGTACAACCAAACCAATTAA
Organism: Echium plantagineum; assembly: GCA_003412495.2. Lineage (NCBI taxonomy): Eukaryota > Viridiplantae > Streptophyta > Magnoliopsida > Boraginales > Boraginaceae > Echium > Echium plantagineum. The sequence continues at coordinate 27,970,606 of CM016562.1, read as the reverse complement.
GATCAAAATTCACTATTAAAAAACAAGAATGAATTAATCATAACACAGATCCAGCTTTCAATGAACCATTATCAGATCCACATGAAATCAAATCTATGATCGAAAAACAGATACACGAAAACAACACGAACCCATATCAATACTACATCTAATTCAATTTAATTGACGTTTTCGATTTTTCATTTCAACCATCAATTGCTTTTTATTTATGCTACCAAATATTCTAAGAAAAAAGAAAACGTAAAGTAAATTTAAGTATGATGGCGAAGAAGCTTACTGGAGAGCTTTAATGGAAAAAACGACGTCGTTTTTGGATTTGTTTGGTGTTAGAGTGAGAGTTGGATGACCCCTTTCTTGAATAAATTGGGGAGTGAATATTTGTATAGATTGCATGTACTAAAACGTCTATAAACACAAACTCATATGAGATGTGAAGGATGTATTAAACTAATAATATCGAGATTCATAAAATTTACACGAGTTTCATGTATCAAATCTTGACATAATCATATACATTTTAAATCATTATAGCACATTGCTAAGATATTGTTGATTGGAAGATTAATATAATTACTATATGTTTTGAAAATAAGAAATTACGTTGTTGGTTTAATGTTATTATAGGTAACTTTTATAATACGATCATAGAATATTACGTTGACAAAAATAGTATAATTCTTATTTATGCCGGTTAAGAATTACATATTTTACGACAAATAGGTCCTAAATCTTTAGAAATGTAGATCTATCAAATTCATTAGATGGACACCTGGAATTAATAATATTGATAAATGAAATAATATTGATGACTGTTTTAGTGTAATAAGATTATTAATTGATTAATTTAGTATTACCACATATTTGAGGGTGAAAGATTCGAGGGGAATAAAAGTGAATCTATTAACTTCAATTGATCTAGATTTACTTATATTAATCTTGAATTTTTTTTTTTTGGTTCTAAACCAAATTCACCTAAGTTCACCCAATTGAAAGGACAATAAATATTTATTAACCCAAACAAGGTGATGGATGCAACAGAGAGTTTGGAGTTGAAAAAGATCAAATTTTTGTTGGTTGTAACAAAAAATGGTGAAAAATAGAAAAATGGCAGTGGCATGGTGAGGGCAAGAAGGCAAATGGTCTTCCAAGTTTGAAAAAAGAACGTAAGATGCAATAATTCAATGCTTCTTTTTTTGGTTGAGTTTGAGAATGAAAAAAATCAATGAATTAAGTTGAATCATCCATTCATTTTTTCCTCCGATTTAGAATTGAAAATTAGTTTATTAACAAAAAATATTTTTTTGATTTGATTAGTGAACCCTCTTCTTTAATTATTAAAAAAGTTGCCTCAAAATCTAATTGTGCGCGTGTTTCCGATTTTGCCCTTATCTCAATTCATTTTTTTGGCGAAAAAATACTTCAGGGGGCGGAATAAAAAAATAGGGGGTAAATTAAAAAAAAGGATAATTCGGTTCCTTATTTGAAAACTAAAATACTTCAGGGGCGGAACGAAACGTCTCGATAGTGTAGGGGGCCAAAAGAAAATAAGCCATAATTATACTATTGCACAATATTTTACAAGGATGACAATAAATGGTTTATCTTTAACCATCACATGTAACCAAGTGTCCAAATAGACAGAATCTTCTCGTATATTTCGTCTAATTCAAAATCACAAATGTTTTAATTGTTTTTGTCTATTAAAATAAAACTCGATCATTTATTATAAGTTATTTATGATTTTAACAAATATAACATTTATACCATTACATTCATTTTCAAAAATAATTTTACATAATATCATTTCGTTCAATTTTAGAAAATATATTAAAAAATAATTGATAGTCAAACTTACGCTCGCAAAATCGTTGTCGATTTTGGATTGGATAGAGAAATGTTTTACTTTGTCCACTCACTTATATAGTGGTCTTCTCCTTAATTATATTTGTACTTTTGCAGAACACAAGTTGGAAGCTTTAAGTCTAATCGAAGACTCAGTCGCATGTTTCCTCTCTTCATCTGTGAGCTCTTCTTCCTCTCTTCTCATGTTTAGATAAATATATATTATTGTGTTTCTAAAATAATTAAAAGTAAGCTTTCTGTAAATGGAGATGGTAAAAGTATAAACTTTGAAGCTTTGTATATGAGTCTGTATTTTGTAGTATTTGGGTATTTTTCTGAAACCCTTTTGATTTGAAGTGTTGTTAATCTATTTTTCATGTCAAGATATTGTTAATATTGAGTAGTTTGACTTGGATTAATAAAGCTCTCTGTTTTGTTGATTTCTGTTATGAATCTATGAGTAATTACTAAACCAATTGTTTGTAGATGTATTGTTAATACTCTCGTACACGTGTAACCCGTTCCACTTGAACCATATATACGCGTGTTTACACGGGGTCTCGAATTGCTTACTTATGCTTCTAGTGTGGAATCAGAAAAAAGGTTAGCATTGAGTTTATGCTAAGATAGGAGAAAATCAAGACTAGAGATATTGACTTCAGCTTATATAAGAAGTTCTTTAAATGTTCAGTAATGATATATATCTAGTTGTCAAATTGTTATTAATGTTTAACTACTTTGGTTCTTGAATGGCTTTGAATATTTTCATGAGACAATGTGGTCTTAGTGTTTTGTTTATTCTCAATTGTCAAATTTGGCTTAATTAGAAGAAATAGATGGATCTTGATGATTTGGAGTTCGCGTGATTACTGGTGTTTTCGAAACATATACTTAGGGACAACTTTTGATTGTGTTTGTTCTGGTTTAATATACATCCTCCAAGTAGAAAGCTTTATATATGAGTCTGTATTTTTCACTATTTTTGTCTTTTTTTTCAAACCCTTTTTATTTGAAGGGCATTGTTAATCTATCTCAGATATTTTAGTGTGGATTCTATATCTAATTGCAAAATTTGATTATTTTGTTTCTTGAGTGTTGCTTGATATTTTCGTAAGAAAAGATTATTTTAATAGTTTCCTTATTCTTAATCGGACTATTTGATTGAGTTACATTATATTGATCTTGATGATTTTTAGTTTGCTTGATCAATGGTGTTTAGTGAGCAGATACTTAGGGACAATATTTGACTATGTGTTTGATTTTTATTGTTTCCTGTTCTAATATACACCCTCTAAACAATGTTTTGTGATCAATTCATATCCCGGAAGAAAACTAGACTTTTACCTTATTTTAATATGCTATGATAAAATTCCCAAAGTTATACTATATGTTATGAATCTGCATATGTTTTGATTTTCCATGGGAAGATTGCATACATTTAATGTTCAGAATCATATAATACAATTGATGGTCGGCTTATTTGTGCTAGTTAGTTAGACTGCACGTAAAGATACAAAAAGAATGTCCATGTACTCTTGAGGCAGGCTTGTTCATAGATGTTCTTTGTTTCCTTTTATAGGAAAAGCTTAGCCGAAAAATCTGTTTAGTTCTTTCTGTCCTCCCATGTCGTTATATTTATTAACACCGAAGAGTAAGTATAGTCTAAGCGTATAACACTCTGAAAAACTTCAGATGATCAGAACTGTTATTGGCTGTGAAAGGAGGAGGGTTTTTTCGTCTTCCGCTTCTGGGTATAGAAAGGGCCTGGCTCTTCTTCTGTTGGGTCAGAGAACGAAGATAAACCCATAAGAGTTGCACTCTGGAATCAGTACCAGTTGGTTAATCAAGAAACTGATTTTGATAACCAGCTGGCTTCCAATAAGAACCGACTTGTGCGCTGGCGCGCCTCTCTTGTTTGCTTTGGCTGCTCTACCGCTGGACTTGAATGTTCATTGCCTGTAAGAGTAGGTCCGGCACAACATCGAGAAGACTTGCCTGAAGTTTCTCTTCCTGATAAGGAAAAGGATCAAACATATTCACTTGATCTTAATGGCGAGGAAAATATCATCAAAAAGGTCATCATCAAGAGTAGCTTGAGAAAGCCTACAAATAGAATACTACAATCCTGTGGTAGTAACGAGAAACATGAACTATCGTTGGAAGAAGGTAATGATTCTGGCTGGCAAACAGAAAGGAGGAAAGTGCAATGGATTGATACGCATGGAGGGGAACTTGCAGAGGTACGAGAATATGAGTGCAGGTATGTGATGTAGTCTTCATAACATTTATGTAGGTTTAATCTCTAATTCTTAATTATCACATGCTGACTAATGCATTATCATGGTATCTGAATTAATTGTGTTCTTTGTGATATAAGGAACTCTACATGTCTCCCTATGTTATGCCTCCCTCTCAGCCAGACGTAGTTCATTACCTTTGTGTGCTCAGTACCGGTGGGCATTGTGATTTCCATGGCTGGATTGCAGTGATGATGGCTACATCGATGCTGAATGTAACCATGGGACTGAAAAGGTTTGTGCATGTACCATAATGTGGTTTGAGCTTCTACAACAATGTGCTTGATGTAAACTAATAGGAAATGTTGGTTCATATCCAACTCGGCAATCTAACCTCAGTTGGCGACTGAATAGCTTTCATAGTGGATAGTTCCCCCCAACTTGAGTAGTGCCTTTAAGCGTGCTTTAGCCGAATGAAATAGTGTCTACATTTCCTTTCTTGTATTCAGTTTAGTTTCGTAATGACCAGTTATACGGAATCCGTTGTATTGACCATTTTGCCAACATAATTCATAAAGTTGTCCCAATTGCTTCACTGCCATATACATGAAGGAGATAGAAACAACAAGTCTTTATTGTTTCGACAAAGCATCAACTTGTACCTATAACCAACTAATAATGACCACGTCGATCACATTATTTTGGTAGAAATACAAGACTTTATACTCTGATCAAATTCGCAGTAGATCAAGCGCTTTGCTAGCAGTGACAAATTGATCGTAGTACATATTTGCATAGTTTTTCACCGTCTTGAACTTTGCCCCTCCATCCTTAGTTAACCCCTCCACAGGACCAATTTCTTTCTCTGCATCAGGAACAAGCCCCACACCGACAGCAACCCTATCGTTCTTTGAGTTAACGACTACCCTGTGCACTACGCTTTTGAATATACCATTCGACATTATCTAACATAACCGAAATTGTTCATTAGTAAATAAAATAACAATTTTAGTATCTGTATAGGACATTCCCATATTCATCAATATGTCCTGTAATGTTCGATATTGTTTTGAAGAGTAAAAAGGTAAGAAGAGTCAGTACCTCCATTTGATCTCCCAAAACAATAGTAAGTGCCTGAGGGAGTCGTGGAACTGCATACCATTTGCCATCTTTCTCAACTTGAAGGCCAAGATCATCTTGGTAAAGTATGGTGTATCCCGATGGATCAGTGTGCGGACGCAATCCAAGAATGAGCTCTGGTTTCGGACAAGCTGGATATAAATTCCAAGCTGTATCCATCCTCTGTTTCTCGTCACCTCCAAATTCTTTCACGAAACAGTCTTCGTCGTCTAATCTCAATGACCTTGCCATGGCTTTGTTTAGCTGGGCTGCCACCACCTTCAGTTTCAGGCAGTAATCTATAATAACTTCTCTGCATGGGAAAATTTATGCTTAATTTTTATGGATAAGAATATACAAACTTACCTATTCTTATTTATAAAAATGCAGTAAGCAGTGTTAATGAACCTGACAAATGTTGGTTTGGTAGGCCAGAACTTGTACTCTCTCAATTGTTCAGGAAAAGTTGTGATAATAAGGCGATCAAACCAGTCAATCTTGATTCCTTCTTTTGTTGGGATAGGATCACCACCATAACCTTGAACATCCTCGAGTGATTTCCGGTTTTTATTCTTTTCTTCAATTGGTAGATCAAAGAATTCGCGGCAAGTTTTGATTAGTTTAGCCTGGTATCCGAAAGGAATTCCATGGCCTGTGGCCTGCAATGCAAACAACATGGTAGTTTATTCAAAGATCTATAATAATCTTTCGGATTCTTTAGTTCGGATTCTAATATTTGTATGTATCTTAAGGCAAGTTCATTCATACCAGGAAGCAACCCCAAGTGGAGCAAGCTATCTTAAGTTTCTCTAGTTCTCTTTGAGCTTCTTGCGTCGTAGAGAGGGAAGGTGAAAGAAGGCGGAGGTCGATAATTGGAACTGGAGATTGAGTAGGAGGAACAATTTCCATCCCCTCATCATCTCTGCAATGAAAGGCTACTGGAATGTCTTCCCCGTTTTGAGCTATTTCTTGCACGCTTTTCGAAAGAGCTTCGGCTAGTTGAGCAAGTTCACCCATTGCTTATAAATTGCAGATTCAAAGTAAAGCCTCAAGCTAGAACAAATTGCTCATGAAAAAGCTTGTACTCATTATTCAAGAATTTGCATGTGTTATTGCATCTATAAGCTTATGAAAATGAAGGATTTAGTGCATATTTGATAATGTAATAAATGAGTCATTTTCAGTGAAATTATAAACAATTCTGTCGTGATAGGATTATTACCTGCATGGAAAGATCAGGCAGGTAACATTATTTATGTTGGGACCCTTTATGATGTGCAATAATGAGAGCTATTATTTGGGGATTTCTAATATAAAATAAAATCTTGGTGTGGGCTTATCAGTTATCACTAAAGCTGTTAACGAGTAGGTTCGAGTTAGTTTTGGCCCAAATCGGTTCTGATCGGTAATTAAATTGCCGGTTCACTCGCAAATTGGTTCGTTAATAAACCAGTTTAATTCGTAGCCGATTCGAAATAAAATCATTTGAAACCGGTTCGTTAATGGAATCGTATAAAATCGCAAAAAATTAGCTCGTTACTAATCCTTTCAATCGTAATCCGTTTTCCAATCTTAGATTGTATAATTAGGCTATGTTTGGTATATTTATTTAAATAAAAATGAACATTATAAACGGTTTTAACGAACGATTAACGAGCGATTTGAAACGAATTACGAAGAATCTTTACCGGTTCAAATTAAAACTATATATATTCCAATAATATCAACTTTATAAATGGTTTTAATGAGCAAGGCTGATGAATTGCAGAAACGAATCATAACTGGTTCAAAATTCAAACTGGACGATCAAATGAGTCGGTTTTAACAAATCGATTTGAGAGCGATTTATGAGTGAACTGGTTCGATAACAAGCCTACTCATACTACTAGAAAACACATAAACGGTGTCGGGCGAAATGCTTAATCCTAAAATTTAGAAGGTTAGCGTCAGGTCGGAGTCGATAATGTGTCGACCTTTGTGGAACCCAAATTTTTTGTTGGGTTTCACAATACATCGAATTTGAACAGAACAAATTATAGGTGATTATGTAGATTTCAATATTTTCAGTCACCAGATATCAAATCCACAAACTTATGTAGATTATACATTCTATAAATTTTTCTCATTTATATAATAATGGTTTCTTCTGTCCAAATATCAATTGTACTAAATCACAAATACATATTGATTTTGGCAATAAGAATTTCATAAAAATAGTCAAATCAATGTTGGCAATGGATTTAAATAGAGTACATATATTCAAATAAGCATCAAGACAATATGCTTAACTGATTTTTTTTTAATAATAAATATTGCATTAATTCATTAAAAAATTATCCCCGATATATCAATTTGTATATAACAAAATAATGCTAATTTTGGAGTTTACAATTTTTTCAGTCAACAAGTATCGATCTCACAATGGTACACGTTTAGAATTTGAGCACACACACTCTGCTAATTTTCCACCAGTTTGCACACATTATTAAAGAATTACCACTGGGTTTATGTTCCGTCGTCGTCATCAGTATTTGCCGAGTCTGATTCTCTTCTCCCAACAATATTATAATGGCATGCACTATAAAGCCGATTTCATTTTTTTTGTTGTTGTTCTATTGTTGGGTTTTTCTAATGAACTGAGCATGTAGTATGGTGGGATTTGGATATTTGGTAATAGTACAAGTTTTTTTTTTTTTTTTTGTGATGAGATGAGCTTCGAACCAGGATCTTCTGGTCACATTAGGCTATTCGATTAACTCAGTAATAGTACAATTTTAAGGAATAGTTTAAAACAATTAAAGTATCAAAACATATTATTGAGTACAATTTTAAGGAATAATTTAAAACAGTTAAAGTTGCCCCAAAATCTAATTGTACGTGTTCCGATTTTACCCTTATTTCAATTCATTCTTTTTGGCAAAACAACACAAAATAGAGAGTAAATTGAAAAGAAGGATAGTTCAGTTCCTTATTTAAAAACTAAAATACTTCAGGGCGAAACGAAAACGTCTTGATAGTGGAGGAGGTCAATAAAAAATAAGCCTTTAATGAAAGATTTATAAATAAATTCGCGTTCTCCGTTCATACCCTGAAAGTAAATCGTTTAATTTGTGTAGAATAAAATGATTGCCACTACACTTTTAAGCTGGCCACTCCTACAGTTTACTAGTATTTATTACAAAGCTTATTAATTTTAACATTCTCATAAAAAGTGAATTCTTCATTAATTATAAGACTAATCCAAGTCTATTCAAACTACATTTTGTTGTTAATGTTTTGAATGAATTAAAGTGGTATATTCAATATGAAACGAAGTGAAGTGAGTACTAAAAGGTCACAAAGTACTATTGAATTAAAGATCAACCATGACCGAGTTAATCGAAAAGTTCACTGAAAAATATTTTTCCTAGTGATCAGAGGTCTTGGTTTTGAAACTCATCACCTCATCACTAATTTACAAAAAAGAAAAGAAGATTAACCCATTTCCTTGGCCTAATCATTATAGCCCAACCTCCACAATTGGGGGTTTAGGTTAGAGTCATGGCAAGACATCCTAATAAAAACCGATATTTCTGCCTCCGTTGTAGTGTAAATTTTTCAATCCTCAATAATAAATAATTTAATTTCAGTATGATATCGTTTAAAGAAATTAAATTAAATTAAATTAAAAATCGTCGTGAGAACTTAAAACCATGAACCATCCAAAAGAAGCAGTACTAAAACATACCCAAACCTCAATACAACTAGAAATCTTCAAACTATGAATAATGTAAAACTTGGAGGCAATCCCATAATGAAAACGTTGCAAAATAACATTGGATGATGCAAAAAGATATCTTATTTCATATAAATTCGTCATAACAAGACCATTAGAACAATATGGTACACAACCATTTATAATTTACGAGGACCAAAATACAAAACTACGTAATTCATAAACTTACATGGATGTCATTATCAATAACCATTCTCCAAAATCTCACACACTATAACGTATATCACTGAGTTTAGTCTTGATCCATTTGAAGCTACCTCTCATAGTAGATTTAATCTTACCTTCAGTAGTGAACATATTGTATGTAGCAACCCTTCTCTTCCTCTTCAATTGTGCATCATCTTTTGTTCTTGGACCATTGAAATTATATGAGTTTTGTGAGTTTTCTTGACCCCCAAATTCTCCAGTATTAGAGCATACATAACCTGGAAATGACTTGCTTTTTTCCATCTCCAAATAATAAATGTTAGAGTGTGTTGCTATAGTGTAATATATACTTCTAGTTCTTATTGGTATGATTTATATGGTGAGTTGTTATACACACCAACATAGTAGCAAATAATGTTTTTCGAGGAATGAAATGACTATTTTATTTTCTATTAATAAATGTAACGTTTCATAAATTTTCATTCAGGGTAAAATAGTCCTTTCAATCCACATACAATAGTATTGGGTGTCTAGTGATTCCCATTTATATGCAATGATGGTTACATAGTAGACCAGGCTGCCAAGAGAAAAAGGTACCAGTAATGGTCCACCCATGCCAAACACAATAATGTTGTACATGCGTCTTTGTAAGGCCATTCACTTTTGTTTTATATTTATCTTTAAATCTAGCTTTTTTATTACTTTATTTTAATGGAAGACCTTTTTAAATTATACGGATTAGCTTTTTTGCGGCGATGGTGTATGATTGTTTTTGGTTGGTTTCCCATATTCCAAAACACCTAAGGTGAAGTCGGACTGGTTATATCGATTTTTTTCGTAATAAAACGATTTGATATTTCGGTTTTTTCAAAAAAATTTGAAACCGGTCTAAAAACCGAAAAAATCAATTTCGGTTAAAATCGCCGGTTCGGTTTTGGGCCGATTTCTGGGCCAACATAAATGGGCTTGTTATGGGTTCATTTTTTGCCGGATTTTTTTATGGTTTGTCCGATTTTTAGCCCATTTTGGTCCAGTTTGTAATAAACGTCACACTACACTTAAAAATTGAGCCTCTTATAGATAAATTTGTAATTAATGTCAATACACTTTAAAATTGAAATACATATACAATAATAAACTTAATAGAGATTAATTTAGAATCTGAATTTGAAATATCCAAGATACAAAAAAAAAAAACTCCAAATTCAAATATGAAATGTTCTAAACACAATAAAATAATAGAAACTCCAAATAGTGAACTAAATAGAACCGGTCCGGATCGGTTTTTTTACAAAAAAACAACCCAACCGGTCCGATCGGTTTTTCTAAAAAAAACTGAAATCGAAACGACAAAAAACCACATGTTCGGTTCGGGACAGTTCGGTTAAAAAATCGGATCCACCTACAGGCTACAACCCTAAATACACCCTTCATTTGTAAGTGATCGACATATTTTGACTTTTCATGGTCAATAAAACACGATATAAAACGTAAATATCTCTTATTCTACATGCGAAAAACTATAAAAAGTTGATATTTCAAAAGTATATATTGAGATGAATCTAACAAGATCCCACCATATAACTATATTATTTTTTATCGTCTAATGAGCATTAATGATCAAATTTTTTTAAGTTTGACCACGAAAAGTCAAAATGTGCGTGCTAATCACTTAGGGACGGAGGGAGTATTTATTTTAAACGTTTAAACATAACTAATAAGTGTAAATGACATTAAAAACCACTCACGTTTGTTAAAAGACCCTAGTCGATCACCCTAGTTTTATATTTGGTTTGAGTAATTGGTTGACTGTTACAATTTGGTTCCTTAAAGGCTAATGATACGTAAATGGTTCTTGTAAGTGTATATCGTGTGGACAAGTAACCCTTAAAATTAACACCTCCGTCAGATGTTAACAAAGAAATATAATTTAAGTCAATTTATGAACAATTTGAGCACATGATGCATACTTACAGAGATTATTTGCGCTTATTTTGAAAAAACCTAAAAATAAATATTTTCCTAAGTTTTTATCAAAATTTTAAAAATGAAAAAAAAATTAGAATAATTGATCATTAACTTTTACATGTGATATTAATTGAAGGACCATTTGCGCACATGATACATATTTACGGGAACCATGCATTTATGCATCGTTGCCATTTAAAAGATCAAAATACACCGATCACCCACTCGAACCATTTCAATAATTACCTCGAACATTTACCATATAAACAATCTCAAAACCGAATTAAATCAAAATAGTATTGAACAAAACCATGATTATTACCAAGAGAAGTGCAATTTAATTGGTTTGATAATTGAGTTTCTACATAGTACGTATTATCCATTCATCAAATCTAACTCATAGTCGAACTATATAATGAGCCATTTTGGATTCCAGATTAATGAACGCACTAATCGAATGACTAAACGTATACAACAAGAATTCCACTAATATACGAGTAAGTTCAAGAGACTTTACAGGTTAATCGAATAGCCTAGTAAATTTTTTTGGCTAATGACAAAAAAGCTTTAAGTTCGAAATTCATTTCATCGCTAATAATGAAAAAGAAAAAGCTTAGAGATGAGATTTGAGAGCTTACATATTCCCCTCTTTAGCAAGTTGCATAGCGTATTATGTTCCTTGCTGCTCAATAAAGTGGTACATAATACACATGTTATTTAGAGTAAAACAATTAATAGGCTTTTTTTTTTTTGGCATCTGCACTATCGAGACGCTTTCGTTCCGTCCTCTAAAGTATTTTAGTTTTTAAATAAGAAACCGAACTATTCTTCTTTCAATTTACCCCCTATTTTGCGTTTTTTCGCTAAAAAAATAAATTAAGATAAGGGCAAAATTGAAAACACAAGTAGTACAATTAGATTTTGGGACAAAATTTAGTACAATTAAATATGGGGGTTCACTAATAACACAATTATTAATTTTTTGGGCACTTTTAAATATTGACAAAACTATACATTACAAATTAATTCCTCCATCTTCCTCACACGCCACCCCCACCCTCATACCCCACCCCTCACCAAACAATTTGATTCTAAGAGCCCCCTTTTATTTTTCAAACTTTTTGTAGAAACATCAGAACAGTCGAGGCTTTCAGTGATATCGGTAGGACAGTTTATAGCATTATCGAAATCGCAAAGAAACGAATCAACCTCCTTCATATCAAACTGGACATCCTTATTCCAAAAATCGACAATACTATTATATGTGGTAACAAGTTGAGAATTCTCTTGAAAAATACTAACAGGATGCTTACCAAACCTTTTTCCAATCACGATTTGATGTTCTTGAGAGGGTTTTGACCGATTTTGATGATCAATTTTGATCCAATACGAAAAGACATTCTTGGATCCTCCCATATGATGACCAATAATATATTTATTGACACATTCTTTAGTTTCAAACCCAGCATCGAAATTGGAGGAATCCACTCGACGCTTTTTCTTAGAATGAAACAAGATCGGATGAAGCTTTGTGCTTCGTTCCCATCTTGTTTTGGTTGAGTTTAAGAGAGAGACAAGGATGTGTAGTGGTTGGTTTAAAAGGAAGAGAGTTTAGATCGAAGTTTGATTTCGGAGGAAAAGATCGACTGAAATTAGTTGCATAAATTTTCAAGCTTTTGTTGTATGCTTGATTTTCTGGAGTAGAGAGCATTTTTCCTATCATGATGTGAAATTTGTTTAATTTTTGAAGAAAAACAGTGAAAAAATGATGAAGGAAGCAAAAAATAAGAAAACAAAAAATTTTGGAATGAAAAAAAGGAGAAGAAAAGGTGGATAGAGAAATGTTGTAGAGAATTTGTTTGGCTTTGGTGTGCATTTTTTTTTCTATTTTAGTCTTATTTAAATGTTACTTGGAGGGATTAAAACTAAGTTAAAAAGTAACACTCATAATGACAAAAAAAGTTCAAATTAAATTAAAATTCACAATTCAAAATGTGCTTGGAGGGATAAAAACCACCAACCTTCCTCCCTGCTTATAGAAGAGCTTTAACCAACTCATCTATCAAACTCTTTAGAATTTATAAACACTTCCTATTATATACCAAATATTTTATTCAACATTTTATCGTACATATCATATCCCCAGGTCCGCTATTAATCTTGACGGAGTAATATTTAACAGATTAATATCTGTGGCCAAACTTCTCACCAGATCTAAGCATTGTCCAATGTCAGAACATGTACCGTTCGTTATTGCATAAAATTTCTCGTGTTATAACTTAATTCTAAAATAGTTGTTCCCTACTAGTAATGGTTCGATTAATAAACATGCCAATATGAGGAATATAATGAAATCGCCAGTTGTTTAATATTTCCTCCGACCCTAAAAGAGTGTCATATTTTGACTTTTGTTGGTCAAACATTATAAAATTTGACCATGAATTCCCATTAAACGATAAGAAATAATATAGTCTTGTGAGACCTTGTTCATATTTTTATTGTTTTTTCGTATGTAAAATAATAGATATTTACATTCTAAATCGTGTTTTGTTGAACAACAAAAGTCAAAATGTGAAAATATTTTAGAGACGGAGAGAGTATATAACACGGATTAACACCTACGTTTATAATAATTAAAGAATCCGGACACTCGGTCTGACAAATTCGATACTATGTGAACTTACCTTATCGTCAAACTCGGGCTCTTAATTTACTCTGATATATATTCTTCACGTACGTACGCGGATTTATTGTAGATTTGAGCTCAATTATTAAATGTTAATGTTGTGTGATTTATTATTACGAGTTGCCAAATATAATATAATTAATTATAGTGGTTGCATAAAGTAAGGCTAAATTATTTGCATGCACCATATATATGCATGAACAGCGTTCAATAATATATAGTAATACTGAATTGGTTTGTATAGATGTAAATGACACGATGTACGTTAAATGGTCATGAAATTTAAGATTGTATGTTAACTATTATCTCTACATCAAATTTTACTTCAGAGGAGACTCGAATTCATGCGACGCAGAAGATGTAATTCGTAGCACACCAATTATCCGCCGGGATGGTTAACTATTTTCTACTCGCTATTATTAAAACATTGGCACGTTTTATTACTATGGTCATTGTTCACTCGTTATTTCGCTCCCTATTTTCAACTATAACAAGCTTTGATCTCTGGTAATGAAAGTCAAAACAAAGCTTCAAGCAACCAAAATATAATTGTAAATGCTAATAATTTTGGACCAGAAACGGTCTTAACATACAGACCATGAACTTATAACAACGTGAGGAGATGGTGGAAGAAGATATACTGATTGTTATTCCATCTTGGTGGTACATTTATATCTAAAGGGTGCCGCCAATCAATGTTTCTTGAGGGACACGTTAAAATATTTAGAATTTGGTCAAATTCAACAAACTATTATATGAAAATGAAAAATTTAGTGAAATAGACGATATTCGAGGGAAAGAATAACTTTTAAGAGTCTATCGCTTCCAGTCTAAAATTAATTGGTAATAGAAGGAGTAGTCCAAGATCTTATTTATTGATCCGAGATGATATCAACTTTCGGTAAGGGATATACATCTTAACAATAAGATTCATTGAAATGGTATGACATTGGAACATAATCACTAGTGCAATTATATTGGCACACACTCCATGTCTGTCTCTATGAATTAAAATTTTATATACTCATTGCTCGTGTATAAGAAACAAAATTTCAAAATACAATATTACAAATAAAAAATAGAAAAAAATGAATTTTTAAGTATATCACTAAAAATTTATGGATATTGATCGAAAGATCATTTTAATTTATATTTATATACGGTAAAATAAAGATATTTCAATTTCATCTTTATTTGTATAATTAGAAAAAGAAAGAAAATATATGGTAAGTAGTTAGCTACATTTTGAGAGAAATAGATTATAAGGCTTCATAAAAAATAACTTCTAATTAATCTCCTCAGAGATTATATATAGGAAGATTATTTTCATTGGTTAAACATATTTAATTAGATTTTAATGAATATTCGTAATGTGCATTTGAATCAAAATTATATTATAACAGTCAATAAGTTAATAACTTAATAATAAGAAACTTAAAAAAAAAAAAACAAAATGGCAACACCATTAGGATTGGGAGCCATTGTTCAAACCAAATTGTTGATGTCATTTAATAAATATATAGAAACAATCTTCAATACTTGAAATTTTTAAAAATAAGATTTCATGATTAAAACTAAATTTTTCACACAACTTCAACGACAACAATTTAGCCAAGGTCATATACTTGAAAGTCAAAACTAATATATAACTGTAAATGTCAATTTATAAAAAAATTGACCAGAAAAACACTGAAACAGTCTTAACTGACAGCTGAAATAAATTATTCCATTTGTGATAATATATATAATTTGACCAGAAACGGTCTTAACAGACATCAAGAGAGACTTCAAATGCTTATATATAGATCCATCATATTAACTTTACATTCAAAATATACAAACTTCAACAAAAAATATTCAGCGAACCAAAATACAAAATATCTGAATATTTTAAATAAATAAATAAAACATATAGAGTAGTAGAATTTATTACATGGCGAAAATTCAAGCTTCAAGCTTTACTTACTCAGATTTCAAATCTTTGCCTTATAGAAGTGTTAATGCTGCAATCAGCATTCCAAGATTGTTTAAGGGTACTCATGTTTCCATCCCTCTCCAGATTCGGACAACATTTGAGGATCAGACAATTGTTTCGAATCTGCCCGAAAACAAGCAATTTAGAACAGATGATTGTGCATCCCCTGATCCATTAGTCATAGCAAAGCTTTACGAAATATTGGAGGCGATTTCGGATAGAGTCGAAATGCACAAGAATGTTGGAGAACAGAGGAACAACTGGAATGGTCTGCTTTTGACATCCATCAATACTATTACTCTTGCTGCAGCAACAATGGCGGCCATGGCTGCCGCCACTAACGTTGTTGGGGATGCTGCATTAGCTTTGAAGATATCTTCGACGACATTGTATTTAGGGGCGACGGGGATGTTGTCTATAATGAACAAGATTCAACCGTCTCAACTGGCCGAGGAACAGAGGAATGCTGCAAGATTGTTCAAGAATCTTGGAACCCAAATTGAGAAATTGATCGCAATTGGAAATCCAACATCCCAGGATGTGAAGATCATGATGGAGAAAGTTTTGGTTCTTGATAAAGCCTACCCTCTTCCGCTTCTTGGAAAAATGCTTGAGAAATATCCATCTAAAGTTGAGCCCGCGGTTTGGTGGCCTGAGGCACGTAGACGTCAAAGAAAGGAGAGTAGTGATTTCGGCAATGGGTGGAACTCCAAATTGGAGGAAACAATGCGAGAAATGATCAAAGTGAGCGAAAAAAACGACAAGGAGGATTATTTACGTCTTGGCGAGAAGGCATTAAAAGTTCATAAAGCTCTTGCATTTAGTGGTCCAGTTTTAACAGGCTTAGCTGCATTGGGTGCAGCTTTTGTGGGACACGGCTCATTGCCGACGATGGTTGGTGTGGTTGGTGGAGCTTTAGCCACAATTGTGAACACGTTCGAACATGGTGCACAAGTTGGCATGGTGCTTGAATTGTATAGAAGCAATGCAGGATTTTTCGAGTTCATGGAAGAGTCTATCGGATCGAATTTGGAAGAAGAAGATGTGAGCAGAAGAGAGAATGGTGAATTGTTTGAAATGAAGGTTGCTTTGCAGTTAGGAAGAAGCTTATCAGAATTGAGAGATTTGGCAAATACATCCGTAAAGGAAAATGGAGATATTGAGGAGTTTGCTAGTAAATTATTTTAGAAACAATTAATTTTGCATATTTTCATTTATTAACTTGTATTTTTTAGAGCTAACAATTCTTGTAAATATATCAATGATAGAGTTAACAATTCAATTCTTTTATGAAATATGGATATCTTTTTATTAAACTTATGCATCTATTTATGATTTTGATTATGA
The DNA here is from genome assembly GCA_003412495.2 of Echium plantagineum. NCBI lineage: Eukaryota > Viridiplantae > Streptophyta > Magnoliopsida > Boraginales > Boraginaceae > Echium > Echium plantagineum. Next base: position 27,953,510 of record CM016562.1, on the reverse strand, counting down.
ACTAATTTTATTATTAGCTTGGACCATGATCTAGTTCTTTCAGATCATTTGATTTACTTTGTGTGTTCATTGAGTAATTAGAACATGTCCTATAGATTACGTTCAATCTGAAATGCATTTAAGCATCTCCAAATGTCACTATTGCATAAACTTCTAGGTGTTAATTCTAAAATATGTAGTTGTTCCATAAATATATACGGTTACATATGAAATATGCTAATATCAAGAACGAAATGGATGCTAATACCTACGTATAGTGCCTTAACACAATATGTGAAAAACTTATATTATGAGCAATTGAAAGCGTTATGTGACCATTTATTTTGTTTATTACATACTCTAATTAACGTTCAAGTTACTGCAAATGGGAAGGCGATGCCTGTGGAACCCACGGAGCCGTGACCGAGCTCATTCTCGCCTCCGTTCTCATTGATGGTACTTCCGAGGCTCAAGCTGTCATCAATGCCGAAGCCCTGAATCCGATAACTTCTCTGACGATTCTTGACATATCCCGATGTAGAATCGAGGGGAAGATATCAAGCCTTGGGTTTGCAAATCTAAGCAGACTTAATTACTACACTACAACTCAGCAAAAACAAGTTCCACCTATTGTTAAAACAAACCCTCTTTGAGTTCAATTTGGCGTATAGCATGAATCACAACATAATGGATGGCCAAATTCGAGCAGTCCTGTGATCATGTCCCATAATTATGTCCTGTTTTCATATTTCTGCATTCTAGCTAGTTAATCTATTTTGATGTAGTGCTTATATCTATCAATGCAGTATATATAAATAAAGGTAGCTTCTCCTAAATTTTGCACATGAGCTCGATTACGCCTTAATTTAAGTCTTCGTTTATCCATCAGGCACCATGTCCATGTAACGGGCAAGTTCTGCTCAACATATCATGTTCACATCCAAAATACAACACTAGATATGATACCATCACATTACAAGAAGGCATAGTAGGACTAGTAAAATTAAGGCTTAAATTCTTCCTGCCCCCTTTCGGTCACAACAATCGGTTAGTTAAAATCTGAAAAAAATCAGCACTTCTTGTACTTCTGCTGTTTCAAATCTGAGAGCTACATTATCACTGAAATGAATTGAAACAATAAGCATCGTCTTTCTTTCAAGCGTATATCGAGGTGAATGCTATAGCCTTGTAGGTATACATCTGCTAAACTCGCCATTGTTTCATTTCATCTGCTACGAATTTATGCATAATACACATGACATGACCATTACATCCTTTAGTCATCAAAACATTGGTGATAATCTACCCTGCTTAGAGAAAATCAGTTCAAAAGCTTACAGAGTGTGAGTGTTGACTTAGGTAGTAAATAACAGTATGACACTAAATCTCATCACGAACATGTTAATTCGTGGAAAACTCAGTGTTTCAAACCCGATGGTCCCAACCCGAGGGAGGGTCCAAAACCAGTCTAAAAACCTCATAACTCGCCCTCATAACACTAAATCTCGTTCCTTATTGTTGATCATTTGATGAAGACAGATTATATTCTCTTCATAGTAGGACATCTTCCTCTGGTTATCGTCATGATACCAGCTATCATTTTCAGAAATACCTCCAAATGTGATTGGAAAAATAATTAAATTTTTTAGATGATCATAAAAAATAATATAAAGGGCGCATCTGCGCCAGCCGAATAATCTTTCTTGATGATTAACTAACATCACCTTTTCAGTTGGGATGGAATATACCGGTTCAATGCTCTTCGAGAACAACACACTCTTTTTAGTCCAGAGCTCTCTGCAATGCTCATTCATCATCCAAACATCCAACCTTCCCCTGTGATAATGTACGTCAACAATGGCGGGTCTCCCACAAATCTCGCCCAAAGAGCAGTTATATAATTCGTCATCATCTGGAAGGTCTTGTGGAGCCGCAAATGTTTCAAAAGTTTCGTTGTTGAGATGAAACGCGACCAAGGTTCGTTGGTCCCACAATACCCAATACATAACTCCATCGGTGCAGACATAGTCACGGTCAAGGCACAAAAGAATTGGTGCCGGAGCAATCATTCTCCAATCGATATCCGCTCCCCCAGCCCCGAAAGTGAAAACATAAGTGAGCTCAGCATCCATACCTATGTTGAGGTTCTCTTCTTCATCGTCTCCAATTGGATAAATGCATACGCACAACACCTTAAACACTTGATTAGCAGGATCATAGCCCAAGGAATAACACAAATACACAAAACCAAAATCAGGAGGAACAGGTGGTAATGAAAGCTTGAGCGATTCATGAGTGGCTACGTTGAATAAAGTCAACTCCTCGCTTCTGTCATACCGACCCATTATGCCTTCCACAACTGGAGTACACACCACGCCTTCGACTCTAACATTATGCTTCATTAATCTGGTATGATCATCGTTCAAGTTCACATACCATTGTGTCGGATAGTCTTCGATCAGAAGATATCGAGTACCACCACCAATGGTGCGGTGTTCAAGTGCGAATCTGGGGTTGCGTATGATTGAGTACCAGTGCTTCGACACGCATTTGAATCGCATTAAGGATTTGGTGGGCAGATGAAGAAGCACTTCCCAAAGCAATTCTTCATGAATCATTATCTCCGTCATCAACCTTTTCGAACAGCGGCAGAGATTTGGTCTTAGGTTTTACAAGGGTTTGGATATGTCTCTGGTTATTGGGCTCTATTTGAAAGTGGACTTATTTGCTGCGAAACAATTTTGTCGTCTTTTCATCCGGATACCTTTCGATTCTCCACTTTTTATTATTTGACCTCTAATTTTTATGATTTAGATCGAACCGTTATGGATTTTATTTATAAATATAATGGTGAGAAATTGATATAAACTGTTTATTATTTATCAAAGAAAGAAAGTGGATTTAAATGACAACACAAGGGACGTACTATTAATAAAGTTTTTATAGGACAAAGTAGTCTTTTAACTCATTATATTAATTTTAGTTATAATAAACGATTTGAGCATCAAATAATAGATTAATCGGATATCATAATTATGATATTTTAATTGAAATATTTAAAAATTATTAATATTTGTAGATTAATCTTATAATATCTTGAATCATGATACTATGGAAATATAATATAATTAAAATCAACTAATAATATATTATTCTCGTATAGTATATTAATCGACCTCATAAATTATAATATCCTAATATTGTTGAAAGATTACTAATAATATATTATTATCATCTAATAGATAGATTAACTAATAGTATGATATACTTGTATAATAGATTAATCGACATCATAATCCATAATCCTATTGAAACATCTATTATATATATTAAACAAGAAGCGCTTAATTAGAGATTTTTTTACCACAACAACTGTTAACATACGAGGTACATGTCAATTACATTTGTTTGCAACCTGTTTGATGAAATGCTCAATAGAGGTTTTTAGTAATAAGATATGTTCAAAGAAGAAATTTATGACACGTTTATGCTTTTAACTGATTTCATATGCGATAGGTTTGTTATTGTCAAGTTCTATTGCATTTTAATGTATGAAAGTGGACCACTATTTTGGGACGATAATTGAATGTTTTATAGTTAAACTGAATTGTGGAGAACATTGGAAGAATGCCCCTCTTCCCAATTTTTTTTTAACTTCTACCATCCTCCCTAATTTCTTTGCTATGAGTACCCCCTCCCCCAACAAATTTTCTATGTTACCCTTAATGAACCCCTCCTATTTTTCTACCTTTCTTCCTCATTCTTATTCTTCACCATATCCAACCACCTCCCACCACCACCATCCTTCTTCTTCACCACCTCCATCAATATTCCTCTATTTTTTTCTTCTCCTTTTTCCCTTCTTTTCCTTCTTCCTTTCTTCTTCTTCTTCTTCTTCTTCTTCTACTTTTTCTTCTTCTTTCTCATTTCTTCTTTCAAGAACACCACCACCACCTACCAAACCCCTCCCCCAACACCCACCAAGTGTGAAACAACCCCTCCCCTCACCCCCACGGGAACATCCCCGCCCCTCGTGCAAAATAGTTCACCTTTTCCCCCACCATGAAAATCGCAACTCTTTATCGTATGCCCCATCGTGTGCTGCATCGTGTGCCAGCACACGATGACGAAATAATATTTGAGGGGAGGGGGTCCAATCTAGGTTTTTTGGATATTGGTGGTGGTTATGGGGGTTGTGATGTTGGTTGTGGTTGATGTGTTTGTAATATTGGTGAGTATATGGTGGTGGTGGGGTGGGAAAGAAATAATGGGTTTTTTTGTGGTTTTGATTGGTGGTAGGGATATTTGATGGTGGTAAAATGGAGGAGAAGAAAAAGGTGAAGAAGAAGAAGAAATGAGGTGTTGATTGGTGGTGGTGGTGGTGTTGATAGTTGATGGTGGTGGTGGTGGTTGTGGAGGAGGAGAACAAGAAGAAGAAGAAGAAATTATGATAGGGGTATTTTTAGCAAATTTTTTCATTAAGGACAAATTAGTCTAATTTATGAGGAAGAGGGGTACTCATATCCAAAAAATTAGGAATGGGGATAGAAGTTAAAAAATAATGGGTGAGGGGGTATTCTTCCAATTTTCTCGTGCATTGTGTGAGATTGCATTAAAAAGTAGAAGAATATGGTTTACTATGGTGGTAGTATAGTGCGAGATTAATCATACATCCTTCACGAGAGTGAACGAAAGAGTTCTAAAGCTATAAGAGGAGCTCCATTGAGTTCTGTATTTGGACAATTCTACTTACATGCACATTGGTTTGGAAACTAATAGTCAGTTCGTGGAAAACTAGATTGCTATCAATCAAGTAGTTGAATATAACCTATAAATTATTACTCTTGTTTACTAAACTTCGCTTTTGTTTGGCAGCTATTCCTGTACTATGGACGAGTTTTGTCCGTGAGATCCGTTAACGGAAGAACTGCAGCCTACCACGAACAACATCCAGGGGTTCTATTGACCTGTCTACTTGTTTAATCAATCAGAAAGTACTTATGGTAATATAGTTTTCTTGAGGACGAACCCTACAAACTCATTCCTCCTCCATTTGTATGACCAATATTAAATACTGGGATCCTCTCTCTTTCATACTTATTAAAGATTACTAGAGTCTGTTGCATACTCCTGTAATTTCTGAAAAATGAATAATAGTGACTTGTGGGATCGCCTGGATGCGAATTTATAAATTGTTCAAAAAATTATATTAGAAAAACCTTATGCAGTTGATGTGAATCCTAATTCAAGATCTGCAAGGATTCATTTAATGTGACCATATCTCTCGAAAATCGAAATAGTAGGATTAGTTTAAGTGTTCGGTTATGAAACCCTCTTGTCTTTGTTCTCTTCAGTGTCCGCTTGGCCTCCTGGGATCCATCCAAGCATATCCTTTCGGCATACATTGGGTAATATATCATCCATATATCTCCCAGTTAGCTCTCTTGATACTTTGATCTATGGTTCGAAATTATGTTTTTTATCAGATCTATTGTCCGGAGATAGTTTATTTTGGTCACAACATAAATTCCTCCAGAATGGAGTTTGACAGTTCCATGAGTACATTTTTCCTTCTTACAACCTTTGGTCTGAAATATCAGTTGGAGAGGACATATTGTGTGACCTTTTTCCTCATTATTCTATATAAGTATTACCATTGTCCACATTACATATATCTTCCTGTATGGTAAATTATCAATCCAGTGATTTGTAATATATGCATGTAACTGGTTTGTTTCTTGTTGATAATGATGTATTTCATTGGTGTACTACGTTGGGTCAATTCGAAACAGCCTCTTAGTTATCACAACATACGAATGTGTACTATTCGACCCCTCTACCTACCTTGCTTCGACTGAAGCCTCTTAAGAGGTGTTTGGGCATGGTATTGTTATTATTCTTACATCAATATGATGTGATGTTCTGATTGACTGATTTAACCAACCTTTTTGCAGACAACTCTTAATGATTCCTTCCTGGCCGATCTTGACGATCTCTCTGATAACCAGGCTGATGTTATTGTAAGTAATTTTGAAAAGTTAACTTTTTTTTTTCACTTTTAGTTTAATTGTATTACTCTGTATTAGGTATGTCTGCATGAATTTATGTATTGCAGCCCTAGCCGAACTCGAAGCTTTCGATATTCGGTACGGTTCGGCTAGTTTATAGCCCTAGCCGTGACCGAGCTCGTTCTCGCCTCCGTTCTCATTGATGGTACTTCCGAGGCTCAAGCTGTCATCAATGCCGAAGCCCTGAAACCGATAACTTCTCTCACGATTCTTGATATAATCGCTACACTACAACGATTCACATTTAACCGTTATTTACTGTTCTTGTTTACCTATGAGATGTTTTAAAAATTCTTAAATTTGCATGTAGTTTGTTAAACGGAGGAAGAAGTTCTACGATCTTTCCTTCGAACTATTATGGTATACATTAAGAAGGCTCATACTTGTAGTCCCTTGATCATATTTTTGTAAATGTTTGCTGAACTATATATCGCATAGAGTGGACAATTATTCTAACCATGGCTACCTTAGCGCTACATGTCATTATCTTGGCGCTACATGCAATGGTTCCATCAACATAAGGAGTTTAATTTGGGTATATCATTAATCACAGCATAATGGATGGCGAAATTCGAGCAGTCCTGTCCCATAATTATGTCCAGTTTTTATATTTTTGCATTCTAGCTAGTTAATCTATTTTGATGTAGTGCCTACATCTATCAATGTAGTGTATATAAATAAAGATAACTTCTCCCAAATTTGCTCAATTTGGTTCCTTCATATATGAGCTCGATTACGCCTTAATTTAAGTCATCGTTTATCCATCAGGCCCCATGTCCATGTAACGCCCAAGTTCCGCCCTACATATCATGATACCATCACATTACAAGAAGGCATAGTAGGACTAGTAAAATTAAGGCTTAAATTCTTCCTGCCCCCTTTCGGTCACAACAATCGGTTAGGTAATACATCTGCTAATTGTGGACATATTTAATCTCGGACCTAATTGTTGATCTGTTGATCAAGGCGGATTATATTCTCTTCATAATAGTACATCTTTCTGAAGTTATACCACCTATCCTCTTCAGAAACACCCCCAAATGTGATTGGAAAAATAATTAAATTTTTTAGATGATCATAAAAAATAATATAAAGGCCGCGGATGTGTTTGCCGAACTTCTTTCTTGATGATGAACTAACATCACCTTTTCAGTTGGGATGGGATATACCGGTTTCGTGCTCTTCTGAAACAACACACTCTTTTTAGTCCAGAGCTCTCCACAATGCTCATTCATCATCCAAACATCAAGCCTCCCGCTGTGATACTGTACGTCAACAATGGCAGGTTTCCCACAAATCTCCCCCAACGCGCAGTCATATTTTGCGTCATATGGAAGGTCTTGTGGAGCCGCAAATGTTTCAAAAGTCTCGTTGTTGAGATGAAACGTGACCATGGATCGTTGTTCCCACAATACCCAATACATAACTCCACCGTTGCAGACATAGTGACGGGCAAGGCACAAAAGGAATGGTGCCGGAGCAATCATTCTCCAATCCATATCCGCGCCCCCAGCCCCGAAAGTGAAAACATAAGTGAGCTGAGCATCCATACCCATGAGTTTCCCTCTTTGATCTTCTTCAATTGGATAAACGCATACGCACAACACCTTAAACAATTGAGTAGCAGGGTCATAGCCCAAGGAATAATCGATATACACAAACCCAAAATCTGGAGGAACAGGTGGTAGTGAAAGCGTGCGCGATTCATGAGTGGCTACGTTGAATAATGTGAACTGCTCGTCTCCGTTATCATACCAACCCATTATGCCTTCCACAACTGGAGTACACTCACGGCCTTCGACTCGAACATTATGCTTCATTAATTTGGTATGATCATCGTTCAAGTTCACATACCATAGTTTTGGATAGTCTTGGATCAGAAGATATCGAGTACCACCACCAATGGTGCGGTGCTCAAGTGCGAATTTGGGGTTGCGTATGATTGAGTACCAGTGCTTCGACAAGCATTTGAATCGCATTAAGGACTTGGTGGGCAGATAAAGAAGCACTTCCCAAAACAAGTGTTCAGGAATCATAATCTCAGTCGTCAACATTTTCGAACAGCCGCAGAGATCAATGTGAATTGAGGTGTGGGAACTTTCTTCAACTGAAAGCTTATTTTATACTCAGATCAGTAGATATCCTTAGGTTTTACTAGGGTTTGGATATGTCTCTGCTTATTGGGCTGCATTAAAAAGTGGACGCATAACATAAATTAAGAAGAAGGCTAAATGGCTTGTGATATCACTCATGTTTCTGAACACGTCACTAGATCACTAATGTTTAAAAAGTTATTCATTCGGGTCACTCCATCAGTTTTTTAAAGGGTATTTCTGTCTAGACACATTTTTTCCTCTTATAAGCACCCAATTTAACTCTTATTAACACATTGACCCCAATCTTGATATTACAATTTTTCCGATTTCTTTTTTGATATTTTTTCGATTTCTGTTTAGATTTTTTTTCGATTTCTTTTTTGATTTCCTTTTCGATTTTTTCTCGATTTCATTTTTGATTTCTTTGTCCATTATTTGGATTTTTTCTCGATTTTTTTCGGTTTCTTTTTCGATTTCTTTTTCCATTATTTTGATTTCGTTTTAGATTTTTTCGTGATTTCTTTTTCGATTTTTTCGGCTTTTTTAATTTCTTTTTTGTTTTTTCTCGATTTCATTTTCGGTTTTTTTTTTTAATGTAAGAGGTCGCACAATAATTGTTAAAATATAAAATCACTAAAAAAATTTAAAAGCTAATACAAAAAATTGTATGATACAGATATCACAAAATTCAAATTACAATTGACCACGACGCTTTGTCATGCTTTGACACCTCTGTATAATAGATTCATTTGACACGCATATTAAGCATTTCTTGATTATCATAACTACAATTGTCTCAAAAGCAACTCAAAATTGATCCATCCAAGTTACAAAATCATTTTTTTTTCAAAAATATATGCATATAATGATATAAATCTAAAGTAAAAGTTTCTTACTTACTCAGAACAACATATTTGATTAGAATTTGACACAAAACATTAAAATTGTGAATTTGTGATATGGTGTGGTCGTGTGGTGTGAAACAAACACACCATAAGGTTTAAGAAGTATTTAAAACGTTGACTCAATAATTTATAGATTTTGTTTCTATATTATTAAGATGTAAGAATATTATTATTCAAATATCATTCAATTAATAATATCCTCATTATGGTCATTAATAGGATGTTTATGTTGCAAATCCGTTACGAAAGTTACAACCGTTACATAATCATTAGCCTTGATAGATGGTTAATATAACAATTATTTTGAGATGAAGAAGGTCATTTCTCTACCTATGAATAGACTCCTTTCTCCATCAAAAGGAGTCAATCAAAAAACTAAAGAAATAGCACATAAAGAAGTTTATAGGTCAAGAGTAAGAAACTCTTCTTCATTCCTTAAGAAAGTTCTTGGAATCAGCATCACTTTTGGTCCAAACCGACTCATATCAATTACGTCTAAAGGCTATAAGGTGCAGGGGCGAAACCAGGATGAAAATAAAGGGAGGGCCAACTTCGAGAAAAATAAAATTGGGGGGGGGGGGGGGGGGGCAAAACAAATAAAAATAGTGAAAGTATCAAAAAAGATGTTAAAAATGAACCTTGGAGGTCTTGAACCCATGACATCTACCAATTAAATTAAGGTTCTAACCAACTTAGCTACACTTCTACTTAGTTTCCTTACACTTTTTTAGTATATATATCACAAAAATTCAAAAATCGTATATAGATATAACGATACCGAAAAACCTAAGGGGGCCGGTGCCCACCCCACCCCCCACCCCCCCTTGGGTCCGCCCCTGATAAGGTGTGTCAATTACATTTTATTTTACATATATGTGATAATTATGTAATTCAAGATTTTGGGAATTATGTCATGTTTTTAATCATTTAACATAAGATTGCGATTTAACCATAAGTAGCATTGTCAAATATCATTATCGAGAAAAAGTGAATGAAAGATGGTTCTATATAAAAAATGCTAATATCAAGAACGAAATGGATGCTAAGTACGAAAAAAAGAGAATGAAAGATGCAATAATTCCCACACTCGGTCTGACAAATTTTTCAAGGCAAGAAAAATTTGATAATATGTGAACTTCCCTAATCGTCAACTTCGGGCTCTTAGGTAGTCTTCGCATATGGACGCGTATTTATTGAGGATTATTTATTTGAGCTCAATTATTAAATGTTATCTTGTGTTATATATTATAATAATAACGAGTTGCCAAATATAATATAAAAAATAAATATATAATAATAATATAGTGCGTGGTTGCATGAAGTAAGGCTCAATTATTTGCATGCATCATATGCATGAACAGCGTTCGATAATACTGTATTGGGTTTCTACTGATGTATGTGTTCACTTGTTTTATTTGGAGTATTATATTTTTCATCTTTAAAATATTGCCACGTTATTTATTTATTACTATCTATATATCGTTAATCTGTTCCTTATTACTACCAAATTTAAGAAGCTTTATTTAATCTATGATATGGAAAGTCAAAACAACGCAGCCAAGATATAATCGTAAATGTCAATAATTTTACAAGAAACGGTCTGAACGGAGAGCTAGGGTGAAGAAGGTGGTACGTGTATATGTAAAGAAAGGATGACAACTAATAAAAAGTATGAAATCGCCATGTAATGGATTTATATATTCGTGTTTTGAAGTACATGAACAAAATAAATTGTACAAGCATGTCTTTTTAACTACTTCAATACAAAGATTAGCCCTTAATTTTAGGAGATCGAACTCATGCGAAATATGTAACAAGATAAAATTGTTCGCAGATACATATTTTACGCTCAAGCTCTTTATCACTGGTTGAACTACATCCCACGGACGAATGCTGACAATTTATGTTCTCACGAGGGACATATATATTGAAATATTTAGAATTTAGTCAAATTGGACAAACTATATAAACGAAAATTTTAGTGCTATATATTAGACATTTTTACAGAAGGATTGAATATTAAAGTAGTATCACATTGTTTTTTTGCAAGTATTACCACTATTGTTTTCATTATATATCAAACATATTTTTAATTAAATTATTCTTAATGCTATGCTAATTTGAATCAAATTTTTAGTCTAATTAGAAATCAAGTTTATAATATCATAACTTAAAAAAGACTGCTCAATCTAATTAAATTAAACAAACCTTTTAGAATTTTGTGTTACGACTCCCAAAAACATATTACTTAAAAGGATCACACGCCACCAAATTATTGAGCCATCAACAAGTCTATTAAAATTATTTGAAGATAATATAGCAGCACCATCGGTATTGGAAGTCACTTTGTAATGTAAATGCATTAATGAGACTAGTTAAATTGACAATGTATATATATCAATAGCATTATTGATATTATTTAACAAATATATAATGTAATATATAAACAAATTATATGAATTTAAGATTAAAAAAAATGTCATACAAGCACAACTTCGACGACAAGAATTTAGCCAAGGCCATTCACTCGTTTACCCATTCCTTAAAACTTGGAAGTCAAAACAAAGCAACCAAAATAGTAAATGTCAATTTAAATTAATAAATTCAGACCAGAAACAGTCTTAACAGACAACTTGAATATATTATGTGGACATATATAATTTTGACCAGAAATGGTCTGAACAGACATCAAGAGAGACTCAAATGCTTGAATAGTAATTCACCCAACCTTCTACTATATATAGATCCATCATATTCACTTTTCATTCAAAACATACAAACTACAACCAACCAAATTCAGAAAAACCAAATAACATCTAAACTTTTGAATAAACAATTAAAATATATCCAAATATATATAGAAGCAAAATTAGTTACATGGCTAAAATTCAAGCTTCAAGCTTTACTTGCTCATCAGATTTCAAATCTTTGCCTTATAGAAGTGTTAATGCTGCAATCAGCATTCCAAGATTGTTCAAGGGCACTCAAGTTTCCATCCCCCTCCAGATTCGGACAACATTTGAGGATGCAAAAATTGTTCCAAATTTGCCTAAAAATAAGCAATTTAGAACAGATGATTGTGTATCCCCTGATCCCTTAGTCATAGCAAAGCTTTACGAAATCATGGAGGCGATTTCGGATAGAGTGGAAATGCACAAGAATGTTGGAGAACAGAGGAATAACTGGAATGGTCTGCTTTTGACATCCATCAATAGTATTACTCTTGCTGCAGCAACAATGGCGGCCATTGCCGCGGCAACTAACGTTGTTGGGGATGCTGCATTAGCTTTGAAGATATCTTCGACGACATTGTATTTAGGGGCGACAGGGATGTTGTCTATAATGAACAAGATTCAACCGTCTCAACTGGCCGAGGAACAGAGGAATGCTGCAAGATTGTTCAAGAATCTTGGGACCCAAATTGAGAAATTGATCGCAATTGGGAATCCAACATCCCAAGATGTGAAGATCATGATGGAGAAAGTTTTGGCTCTTGATAAAGCCTACCCTCTTCCGCTTCTTGGAAAAATGCTTGAGAAATATCCGTCTAAAGTTGAGCCCGCGGTTTGGTGGCCTGAGGCACGTAGACGTCAAAGAAAGGAGATGACTACATTGAGCAATGGATGGAACAACACATTGGAAGAAACAATGGAAGAAGTAATCAAAGTGACTTCAAAAAATGACAAGGAGGATTATTTACGTCTTGGCGAGAAGGCACTCAAAGTTCATAAAGCTCTTGCATTTAGTGGTCCAGTTTTAACAGGCTTAGCTGCATTGGGTGCAGCTTTTGTGGGACACGGCTCATTGCCGACGATGGTTGGTGTGGTTGGTGGAGCTTTAGCCACAATTGTGAACACGTTCGAACATGGTGCACAAGTTGGCATGGTGCTTGAATTGTATAGAAGCAATGCAGGATTTTTCGAGTTCATGGAAGATTCGATTGAATCAAACTTGACGGAGAAAGATGTGAGCCGAAGAGAGAATGGTGAATTATTCGAATTGAAGGTTGCTTTGCAGCTTGGGAGAAGCTTATCAGAATTGAGAGATTTGGCAAATACATCAGTAAAGGAAGATGGAGACATTGAGGAGTTTGCTAGTAAATTATTTTAGAAACAATTACTTTTGCATATTATTAACTTTATTCTTTTACAGCTAACAATATTCTTGTAAATTTATCAATGAAGGAATTAACAACTCAATTGTTTTATTCAATTTCTTTTTCTTTTCAATTAGTTGTATATTTTGTTACACAAAGGGATTCAATAACAGTAGTTATATATGTTCTTTGCATAGCCATTGCAGTAAGCCACTACTCATCTTCTTGACTTAAAAGAATCATTTAAAACTCAGACGACTTAATGTCCCAAGCAAATCAAGAACTTCATTCACATGGGATGATGGACTTGGGAGGGGAGGGCATCCTCTTTGGCAAAAGTTGGAAGAAAAAAAATTGAGTTTTTTCTTATTCCTATTTTCATTTCTTTGATTTATGATGGAGTGATGTGGTAAAAGAGAATGTCAAAAAGACGAAATTGTCTAGGTGTTATGGATTTGATATGCATTGGGTAGTAAATAGAGCGTTAATTTTATGTGACTTGATAGAATGTATTAAATGTTACCTACCTGCAGGATATAGTCTTATGAGTAGGCTTGTGAATGAGCCCGAAAGCTCACTCGTATTCGATTTGAAAAACACGGTTCATGGTTCGATTCGAGAAATTAAACATAGAATCGAGCCTTTATTTTCGGTATTCGGCCAAACGAGCCGAATAGCTTGAATAGCTCGGCTTGGCCTTCCCTTATATATTTATACCATAAATTCTTGGAGGCAGCACCAATCATATATATCTTCATTAATCATGGATGTAATCCATGCCGTGAAACGGTGAAAACAAGAACCTGAAACTCTAACCCCCGCTCATTTCCTCTTGCTAGTTTTCAATTGAAGATTTAATGTTGATGCATCTCCAATTAATTATGTATTTAATTAATTTTTTGGTTTAATTAGGTACTCAAAAGCTCGATGGCTCGGGATATTCGGCTCAAAAAGCTTGACTCGTATTCGATTCGGGAAAGCAAACGTAGAGCCGAACATTCATTTGCGGTATTCAGCCAGATATTCGGCTCGAATTCCAAAACAACATAGCCGAATCAAACCTTCAGATATTTGACTCGTTCATAGACCTACTTATGGGATCATATGCACCATTGTTTATCTTATCATAGATGCCCCAGTGGTTAGGGTGTATGCAGATTGCTCCAATTGGCATGGGTTCGAACCGCTCCAGCGGCAGTTTGGGAGTTTTATCCCAGGCTAAGTGCGCAGCGTAGACAGGCCTCCATACACTCTGGTCCTGAGGATCATACCGTGATTTACTCCCTTTCAAGTTGTGGGTTCGGCGTGAGGGGCGCTTAATGTGAGCGTGATCACATTTTGCTCCAATAGATGCCGAAAGCTACCCGTAAAGGTGAGTAAGGAGGAGTAGGTGAGTTTTTCACCGTAAGGTCATGAATTCGATTCTCCTTACCAATATTCTATTGGTCGAAAATATCACATAGGTACCTAAATGATGTGGTTCGCAGGCTATTATATATGCCCGAGGTCTATTCAATGGGTACTCTACGAATAGCGACGACGAATCCCATTATAGAAGATGCCAGAAGCTACACTATGTAATATGCTACTCCCCTTGGGAAAATCTCCATTGTTTTTTATGATTGAGGAATAACAAATCAATAACTCAACTTCTTCATCACTGAAATTAACTCAATTCCTTATATAATGGTGGTATATGTAAAAAAACCTCAAAACTCAAGAATTTTTATTGTACTAAGCCTCATAATTATTCTATTATTCCATCTTCGATATGGAAGAACCTCTGACTTTTGCCAATTTCCTAATAGATTAATTCTTTCGAAGTTACTTCTTAATAAATTACCTATCAACACTGATATTGGCCCACAAACTAAGTTTAGCATTAATAAAATTATGATTCTTTTGTGGAGATGATCAAGAGGAAAACTATCAATGATATCTACAACTAATTGAAAATAATAAATAAAAAATATAGAATAATAAAAGAATTGGATTGTCAATGCTATGATTTACAAGAATTGTTAGCTCTAAAGATAAAAGTTAATAAATGATAATATCCAAAATTAGTTGTTTCTAAAATAGTTTACTAGCAAACTCCTCAATATCTCCATCTTCTTTTACTGATGTATTTGCCAAATCTCTCAATTCTGATAAGCTTCTTCCTAACTGCAAAGCAACCTTCATTTCGAACAATTCACCATTCTCTCTTCGGCTGATGTCGTTGTCCGCCAAGTTTGATTCGATTGAATCTTCCATGAACTCGAAAAATCCTGCATTGCTTCTATACAATTCAAGCACCATGCCTACTTGTGCACCATGTTCGAACGTGTTCACAATTGTGGCTAAAGCTCCACCAACCACACCAACCATCGTCGGCAATGAGCCGTGTCCCACAAAAGCTGCACCCAATGCAGCTAAGCCTGTTAAAACTGGACCACTAAATGCAAGAGCTTTATGAACTTTTAATGCCTTCTCGCCAAGACGTAAATAATCCTCCTTGTCGTTTTTTTCAATCACTTTGATCGTTTCTCGCATTGTTTCTTCCAATTTGGAGTTCCACCCATTGCTGAAATCACTACTCTCCTTTCTTTGACGTCTACGTGCCTCAGGCCACCAAATCGCGGGCTCAACTTTAGACGGATATTTCTCAAGCATTTTTCCAAGAAGTGGAAGAGGGTAGGCTTTATCAAGAACCAAAACTTTCTCCATCATGATCTTCACATCTTGCGATGTTGGATTCCCAATTGCAATCATTTTCTCAATTTGGGTACCAAGATTCTTGAACAATCTTGCAGCATTCCTCTGTTCCTCGGCCAGTTGAGACGGTTGAATCTTGTTCATTATAGACAACATCCCCGTCGCCCCTAAGTACAATGTCGTGGAAGCTACCTTCAAAGCTAATGCAGCATCCCCAACAACGTTAGTTGCAGCAGCCATGGCCGCCATCGTTGCTGCAGCAAGAGTAATACCATTGATGGATGTCAAAAGCAGACCATTCCAGTTGTTCCTCTGTTCTCCAACATTCTTGTGCATTTCCACTCTATCCGAAATCGCCTCCAAGATTTCGTAAAGCTTTGCTATGACTAAGGGATCAGGGGATGCACAATCATCTGTTCTAAATTGCTTGTTTTCGGGCAGATTCGAAACAATTGTCTGATCCTCAAATGTTGTCCGAATCTGGAGAGGGATGGAAACATGAGTGCCCTTAAACAATCTTGGAATGCTGATTGCAGCATTAACACTTCTATAAGGCAAAGATTTGAAATCTGAGGAGTAAGTAAAGCTTGAAGCTTGAATTTTCGCCATGTAATAAATTCAGGTTGTCTATATGTTTTATTTATTTCTTTAAAATTCAGATGTTCTGTATATTTTGGTTTTCTAAATTTGGTTGGTTGAAATTTGTATATTTTGATTGTAAAGTTAATATGATGGATCTATATATAGTAGATGGGTATAGAACTATTCAAATATTATCAATAAAATTTATCGTTAAGTTGTAAAAAAAAAAGAATGAAGTTATTTGAGCCCTCTTGGTCTTTGTTAAGACCGTTTCTTGTCAAGTTTTATAATTTTGATGACATAATAATTTACACTAGCTGTCTGTTAAGACTGTTTCTGGTCAAAATTTTATATTTTTACAATTATATTATGGTTGGCTTGATTTGACTTTCAACATAATAGATCAAAGGGTTGTTTTCAATAATAATGATGTTATATATATTGATTGTTATACAAAAGTTTGGAAGTTATTTATTATTAAAATAATAATTTGATGTAAATTGAAATTCTGAGTATTATATAATATCTAATAAGTCTATGTTTGACTGTAAAAAATGAGGATGATAATATTTTAATGATGAATAATACTAGTATAATACAATTTGGATGTAACTATATAAGATACTTGAACCATCCTGGAAAATTGGTGTTCAGGAAACACCAAAGAAGTGAACGTAGCAGTCAACAGTTTAATTTATGGAAGGCTGCCCATGCATGCAAATAATGCAATGCATTCAATATAAATTTATCTAATATTTCACTTGAAATTAGGGTCGGACCCAATTTGTTCGGTTCAGTTATACCACCGTAGAGTAATTTTTTTTTTTTAATAAATTAGCGATAAGGTGAATTTCAAAAAGGAGCATTTTTAACTAAGTTATTCAATTAAGTGTAATGTAAGTATGTATAAATGTTGATGGACAACCGTTCAAACACCCTTAGCCTCACTTTTTAACTCTCTAATGTAAGTGCTCTATATGTTCTATACGTGTCATGTTTTTTTGAACTTCTTACCTTATTCATTACTCCTCCAAGTTTTATTTATCAATATAGAATATATCTCAACAATTTTATTTTATAATATAAAAATATTGAGAATATTTGACAATGTTTTATAATACTAATATGTCTTCGTTGTCACTTCATTTTTTACAATTAACTTACCCAAATAATATGAAATTTATATTTTTTAGACACTATATGTATCCATTATTATATGGGCACGATAAAGCGTTGAGTAAATATTTTAATTTTCTTATCAAACTAGAGGTCACTATTTCAATTCGTTCAAACTACAAAAGTCTATGAGTTGATCTAAACTAATAAGTTCGACATCAAAAAAACATGAAGTACAAATATCAGTATATATTTTGAGACCGTTGAAAAAATTTGGCATGTATTTCGAACCACCAATCTAAAAGCGGTAGATCCGCCCCTGCTTGGGATCACATTATTAATACTACCGCCAATAAAAAATGAGTCGCCTTTTAGAATTTACACATAAAATAAGAAGACATTAAAACATTCACACAATGACCTCTATAGTCTCATACTCTCATTTAACTACATAAACATCCGTGAGTCAATAATTAATACTCCATCCGTTCTTTTTTATTTGTCTTTTTAGCCTTAAGTCTTTGTTTCTAAATGTTTGTCTTTCTAGCTTAATTAATTGCAAATTTACATTTTCATTTTCTTATGAATTTATCAACCAACCAATTATATAGTTTTAATTGATTGTCATTTTACATTCTCAATGTACTTTTCAACTACTCTATATTCTCCTTAATCTATGTGCAAATTGATTAAAATTAAAGACAAATAAAAAAGAACGGAGATAGTACTTAACTACAACTAATGCAAAAAGATATTAATGGAAGAAATGATGTATTTTTATATTAGTATGCTATTTTTAGATAGTTTATTAGATTCATAAAAATATTCTCGTATAATAATTTCCGTTTTATTTGGACTACATCACAATTTATTACTCCCTCCATCCTAATTTGTTTGTCTCATTTATTTTTGCACAAATTTTTAGAAAAATTCAATTCATCTCGCATTATCAAATTTCCCTCCAAAAATTTGAACTAAAGGAGACTCTAATTTGAGATTTCCAAAAATAGAAAATAGGACAATCAATTTGGGATGGAGTACCTATTTTCTAAAAGGATAGCAAGCCCTTGTCGCCCCACGACCAATTCACTTGATTAAAGTTCGAGTTCATTATGAATTCATTCGGCCAGGTCCGGTATCAATGGTACACCGTCTTATAGGGGTAACCCGCTTAAGTCCTTGTAAACTCAATTTTTTTGTATCGGTATGCGTTTAAAAGTAGGCTAATTTTCTTACATCCCCCTAGATTTTCGAAACGTTTACAAATGAAGGTCCGAACTATCTTTCTTTTAAATTAAAGGATTGAACTATTCTTCTTTTCAAATTGCCCCTAATATGTGTTTTGCAGCAAAAAAGAAAAGATAATTGAAGGGCATAATAAAAAACACACATATAAAATGAAATTTTGGGCTAATCTTTTAATAAGTAAAAAGGAGGATAGCTAAAAAAATAAAATAAAATCATTTTTATTGATAAACCATCTGTTGTGGATCTAGGATCGAAAAGTCGACCCGCATCAGTAAGTATTAGTATTAGATAATTCGTATTTAATCTAATTGTTCGAAGTAAACAAAAAGATCACATATCTAAGCAAAACATAGAGGAGTATGATTAGAGTAGAACAATGGCTTAACTCGAACAAGTTTTACCTCGGGTCAAAGAGAATTTATGTCTTCAAATATATCTAAAGAACCTTCCAAACCTCATTATTTCGATATTGAATTGTAGCCGAGCATGAATAAGTTTGACGAACTTGAAATGAATCAAGGATTGGGTATTTGCTTCAATTTATCATACGATGAATTGTTCTTTTTTAATGAATTTATTTTTAGAATTAACCAAATTTGGCATTCGGTTTAATTCGTTCGTTAATCGCACTTATTATTTTTCCTTTACAAATTTATCAGACGTTGAACTAATCTTTTTAAGAAAAATTGATCCGGGAGGACATCAACTTTGGATGTGGGAGGTGTATCGTAACACTCCCCCTCACGTGTAACCCAATCGTCGGTGGAATTACCCTCGCCGGTATTGATTGCCGGAATAACATCGGCGGGGTTACACGTGTCTCATTAACTCGGGTATGGCTTGGATACAATGTTAAGAGTCTATGGGGTTCCACTCTAAAATCAATTGGCAATAGAGAGAGTAGATCAAGATCTTATATATTGATCCGGAAGGATATCAACTTTGGATGTGGGAGGTGTATCTTAACCTTGTATATGTGTATGTATTATTGGACCCTAAAATTAAAGCATACTTTGTAAAGTTTGTTGGGGTTGTCATGGACTTGCTATGTCCAAATTACCTTTATATCAAATAGACATATATGGGCTAACTGATGGAGTGATGGGTTATGTTATGTATAATATACATTTCGGCCACGGACTTCAAACGACTGGCCCAAGATTTAAACATTGATGGGCCACGCACCCCACACGTTTTAGACGCGTTTTCGCATAAAAAAAATGCGTTAACAAGACGCGGTAAGGTGACCGTCCCGGTTAGCCGGTTTCCACACCTTTTTGTCACGCGTTTTCCACGTGAAGTGATCCGATTTTTTCATTTTAAACCGCATGAAAACTGCCAAAACGCATGAAAAACGCCTTTTTTTATCAGGAAGGCTTGAACTCATGACCTCCATCTTTTAGAGGAAGCTCTTGACCAACTAAGTTATACTTTATTTAATTTGGTTACACTTTTTACTTTCTACATAAAACAAATTTTCAAACGATATATAACGATGTCGAAAGACCTAGGGAGGCCGCTGTTCCGTGCCCCCATAGGTCCGCCCCTGTCCAAAATTATAACCCTGCCATGTTCTACGGTAGCCTCAATTTCTATACCAGAAAGTTGGTGAACAATTGAACACACCAAATAAAAATCAGACACTTCATTTAGTTTTGGCCTGGAACAAGATTACCGATCAATATGATTACTACTAGAAAGTTGATTGTTTAGAATGAAGACACGTTAATATCCCTAGGCAAGGTCTGCTTACTCATCAAGCCTAAACACCTAAACCATCGGGATTGTTTCCTCTTTGTTTCCTCTTCGTCCACGTACTCCCACACATAAGAATGTTTTTGCATTCGTTCGCTTTGAACCGATAAAATCGATCAACCGAAATCAACAAAATCGATTGAATCAAACTGAAATTGGCTGAAAACCGACATCCATCGAACAGATGAAGACCAAAATAATTTACAATCAAAACGGTTCATGTAATTAAAAAATCGATAAAACACGTGAAAAACCAATAGAACCGGAAACATTCCTACTCTCACATATGCATCTCCCTCCTCATTGACATGTTAAGTTTATTAATCCAAACAATTACTCTCTTCATGCCTTTATCTAATACCTATTTACTTTTATACAAAATTTAAGAAAAATTTAAACTTTTCTCACAACTTTAGTTGTTCCTCCAACTTTTTTTACTTAACTGGATAAAATAGATAGTTAAAAGAGTTTTCATTTTTAAATATAGTTCTTAGATAATGGAACGGAGAGAGTACAAACATTTAGGTTAATTAGAAAAAAATATTATTGTGAAAATGTTCAAAAAATAAATTAAAATGACCATAACTTTTTGAAACAACATTTGCTATGTGCAAAAAAACGTATTTAACAAGATATCATCTTTTAAGAAGCTAAGCCTAGCGATAAATACTACTCCTAACTCTAAGATGGTTGGTATTGGATAGAGACGCCAACTTTATAACTTTAAAATTCATATAGAGACAATACTCTAATTTCATATCCCGCTAATTCTTTTCTTACAATATTAAAATAATCTCTCCATTGAGAACTCATATGTTAGGAGAAAGAAAAGACAAGAAGTAGACATTCCATGAGTTATAAGTAGAAAGTACATATGCGAAACTTGGTGGAGACGTAACCTTTATGCTTAAGCAAATGCAAGTACGCATTTATTTGGTGATGGCGCACGCACATATACCAATATATCATTAAAATTAAAAAAGTTGTATTACCAGTTTCAGCTTTCCCCGACAGGCGGCAAAAATATATACACATTTCACACCATCCCCTAGACGACGATCCTTTAATTTTTTATTTTCTATTTTGATATGTTTGATTGTTTAATTTTTTTTTATTTTTTAAAATATTTGATTGTTTACATTTTTAATAAATATTTAAGTCTATTTTCTATTTTTTATCCCTAATAAAATACTTTTTGTCCCTTATAAAGTAATACTCTAACACATTTATTTGAAGACATATTAATAATCTTTCATCATTCGTTGATAAAGTACTTTTATCCAAACAACCACACCTATCAAAACGGAGGGAGTAATATTTTCTGTACATACAATTTACTCCCTCCATCCCTTTATTTTAGAACCATTTTGACTTTTTGGGTCAAATTTCAAAAATTTTGACCGTTAATTTTTGTTAACCGATAAGAAATAATATAGTTATATTGGATCTTGTTAGATTTCTCTCAATATATATTTTTGAAATATCAATTTCTTATAATTTTTACACATGTAAAATTAAAAATATTTACGTTTTAAGTCGTGTCTCGGAGACCGTGAAAAAGTAAATGGTTCTTATAAAAAGGGATGGAGGGAGTAATTAATATCTCACCGGCCCCTTTCTCCTATATAAAATTTTAATCCTTCTTGTCAATATAAATTTTATGTATCCTAACTTAATAGTTTTTTTTTATTGTGAAATTATATCTGAGGTTTTAGATTAGTTGTTAAATCTTAATCTTTAAATTTAATTTCAATGATTTAAGAACATATTTTAATATTATTCTATACTTACTTGTTAAAGTGAAATATTTACACAATTAGTAAGTCAAAAGGCTATTCTTAATAATGCCATTGAACAATTCATAATAAGAATGTGTAGATAGTTAAATTGATCATGTCTTAGATATATAATTATTTGTTTAATTATTTTAATTGATGGTTAGCTATTAGTTATATTTTTTGTCTTTAAGATGCCGATGGCTCAATAGCTTAGTGGCATCCGGCCCAACCTTTCATGTAAGAGGTCATGGGTTCGAACCTTGTTGGAGACATATTTGTCTCATATTATACTCTAACTTTCTATTAGTTAGCAATTTCTGTATTCATGTTTGTAATATCATTGTAGTCACAATTCATCGCTAATTATCAAAAAAAAAAAAAAAGATATGTAAGTATTCTAAGCTAAAATAAAAATTTGGATATTCAATTAATATATAATCTGAATATGCATTTTAATCTCCAATGTGATCATCAACTCCACCCTTCATATTGACTAATTCTTAGCTTAATCTCCCTCCATTTTTTCTATGACTTTAGTCTATTAATTGTACTTTACATAGATTTTGC